>OY856186.1:125139716-125299326 GCA_963693315.1 Diogma glabrata | reverse complement strand
ATATATATATATATATATATATATATATATATATATATATTATATATATATATATATATATATATTATATATATATATATATATATATATATATATATATATAATATATATATATATATATATATATATATATATATATATATATATATATATATATATATATATATATTATATATATATATATATATATATATATATATATATATATATATATATATATATATATATATATATATATTATATATATATATATATATATATATATATATATATATATATATATATATATATATATAATATATATATATATATATATATATATATATATATATATATATATATATATATTATATATATATATATATATATATATATATATATATATATATATATATATATATATATATATATATATATATATATATATATAATATATATATATATATATATATATATATATATATATATATATATATATATATATATATATATATATATATATATATATATATATATATATATATATATATATATATATATATATATATATATATATATATATATATATATATATATATATATATATATATATATATATATATATATATATATATATATATATATATATATATATATATATATATATATATATATAATATAAATATATATATATATATATATATATATATATATATATATATATATATATATATATATATATATATATATTAGGGTGCTTTTTTTTTGGGGCGACAATTCTTTTTTTCTGGTGCCCCACCAAAATTTTGTTGGAAATACCCAAGAAAACGTCCTTCTAAAATATGAGCCCTCAAAATTAATGTTTAGCACTCGGCATCGGCGTTTGAAGATTTTCCATACAAAATACATGTAAACTACAGTGTTTTTAAAAAAAAAATTACAGCTCAGCGGCATTTTATACTATTTCAAAAAGGAAAACAGCCACTAACTCAGGACTAAATTATCTACAAAAAAGCCTAAATAGATGTAATTGTAACTTACACCGGTGACACAGTACAGATCACTAAAGTCAGTTTTATGTGAATTTCTTGTTCTTTTGTTTTTATTTCATAAATGGCTAAAGCTACAGGAAAAATGTCAATAACAAAGTTGTAGTTAGTTAAGTTTTCTACAAAAAACTCACAACCACCGAATCTCTATGATTGATATTTCTCGAGATAATAAGCTTTTATTAAAATGGATGTTTTAAGAGATTTTCGTCATCAATTTATAAAAATCGCAAGTTCTAAAATAGTAAAAGTTTATTATCTCGAGAAATATCAATCATAGAGATTCAATTAGTATGAGTTTTTTGTAGGGAACTTAATTAGCTACAACTTTGTTATTGACATTTTTCCTGTAGCTTTAGCCGTTTATGAAATAAAAACAAAAGAACAAGAAATTCACATAAAACTGACTTTAGTGATCTGTACTGTGTCACCGGTGTAAGTAACAATTGCATCTATTTAGGCTTTTTTGTAGACAATTTAGTCCTGAGTTAGTGGCTTTTTTCTTTTTTGAAATAGTATAAAATGCCGCTGAGCTGTAATTTTTTTTTAAAAAACACTATAGTTTGCATGTATTTTGTATGGAAAATCTTCAAACGCCGATGCCGAGTGCTAAACATTAATTTTGAGGGCTCATATTTTAGGAGGACGATTTTTTGAGTATTTTCAACAAAATTTTGGTGGGGCACCAGAAAAAAAGAATTGTCGCCCCAAAAAAAAAAGCACCCTAATATATATATATATATATATATATATATATATATATATATATATATATATATATATATATATATATATATATATATATATATATATATATATATATATATATATATATATATATATATATATATATATATACCTATTATTGACCCCAAAGAAAAGGCTAATTTATTAGGTAACTGTTTTTCGTTAAATTCTACATTAGTAGAACCCAATTTTCTACCTATACCAATTCCTAGAGTTTCTAACAAAATGGGGCGGATTATTTTTCGTAAAAATGTCATTCGGAAAATGCTCTTACAAATCAATACTAATAAGGCATCTGGACCTGATAGCATTCCTCCAATTATCCTTAAAACTTTTGCTAAAGAGTTAGCACCAATCCTAACTAAAATTTTCTATTTGTCATATAAGAAAGGGATTTTTCCTGATATATGGAAAATGGCTAGTGTACAACCAGTTCCAAAGAAGGGCGCTAAAACGGATCCAAGAAACTACAGACCTATATCAATTTTGTCGGTTGTTTCTAAAGTATTTGAGAAATATGTTAATTTTAATATTATGAGCTTCTTAGAGTCGTCAAAATTACTTAATGAAAGACAATACGGATTCCGTAAAGGAAGAGCGACGGGAGATTTACTCTCTTTTGTCACGCATATCTGGAACAAGTCGTTTGAAAACCATGGTGAGACCTTTGGCGTCGCACTTGATATTGCCAAAGCGTTTGACAAAGTATGGCACAACAATCTTATTTGTAAATTAAGATGCTACGGCTTAGATGAGCAACTTATTTCTTGGTTACAAAGCTTTATTTCCGAGCGCAAATTTCAGGTCAATGTTGATGGTGTTTCATCGAATATCTTTTCAACTAACGCTGGTGTTCCTCAAGGTTCCGCTTTATCACCTACTCTTTTTCTTCTCTATATTAATGACTTGCTAGGTTCAACAGTTAATCCCATCCATAGTTTTGCTGATGATAGCACACTTCATGCGTCACATGAAATGCCAAATTTGTATGCACCATCAAATCTTAATATCGCTAGATCAAACTTGATAGACTCATTAAATATTGATTTAAAAACCATCTTAGATTGGGGAGTTGCTAACAGTGTTGAATTCAACACAAGTAAAACTCAAGTTTGCCATTTTTCTAGGTTATCAACACCTAATCCATTTTTATTAAAGTTTGATTCAAATAATCTTGAAGAGAAAGAATCTATTAAACTTCTAGGAGTTGAGATTGAAAATAGTATGAAATGGAATTCTCATATTTTTAGCCTAGCAAAGAACGCTGTTCAAAAATTAGGATTTTTGGGTCGTTGTCGTAAGGTTTTAATAGCGAGCAGCTTCTTTTAATATATAAATCATTTATTCGTCCCTGCATGGAGTATTGTTCTCACATATGGGGAGGAGCTTACATAAGTAGTTTGAAATGTCTTGATTCTGTACAGCGGAGAGCTGTTAAATTGATCGGCAACTCGACTCTTACTAACGAGCTTGATTCCTTGCAACATAGAAGAGACGTCGCTGATTTGACGGTATTTTACAAGTATATTATGGACGAACGGACGTCTGCGGAGATCAAATCGATTTTGCCTGAACCAGCAAACTTCGCGCGTTTCACTAGAGCATCAACATCAGCCCATCCTTTTACGGTTCGAGTGACTAGGTGTAGAACTGTCGCTTTTCAACGCGATTTTTTTAACAGAGTTTCTCATCTCTGGAATGCCTTACCGGCGTGGGTCTTTCCTGATAATTTTAATCCTCAAAACTTTAAGATCAACATTAATAAATTCCTCAAAGAAAATTGAATAATACTTTCAAGCCCTAGTTCCTTAGTTAGCATGGTATCTTCGGATATTCAGAGACGTTGATCTATATTGGTTAACACTAAACATGCCTAACATAGAATAAAAAAAAAAAAAAAAAAAAATATATATATATATATATATATATATATTTATATTATATATATATATATATATATATATATATATATATATATATATATATATATATATATATATATATATATATATATATATATATATATATATATATATATATATATATGTTATATATATGATATATATAATTAACACTATTTTAATTATATGTATGTATGTGCATTGCATCCGATTCTTTATTTTTTTTTTTTAAATCAAAAGTGTTGGGTTATAGGGTTTAGAATATGTGTCGCAACAACACATAAATACGGACGAAAAAATCTTTCTGCAATCTGTAAGTATGACAGCGCGGGATCTCGACCGTTTGACTGGTTGCGGTAGCCGATTATAAGTTTGAGGATGCTGCTGATTTCATCTGAGCACTGTTGAGGACGATATTTGTAAAAAACAACGAGATCAGCACCAGTGCGACGATGTTGTATGGAATCAAGTTTTGATGTCAAAGCTCGATCACCCACAATTCGTATAGCAGAGATCAAGAGGACCAAGATGGAAACAGAAGCCGCACCCCAAACTTGACAACTGTACTCCATACAGGGACGAATATAGGACTTATAAACATGGAGCAATTGGTATGAAGTGAAAAAATTTTTGCATCTATTTAGGAGGCCGAGTTTTTAAACGCGCTTTTCGCCATCGCCATCATGTGATCGTTCCAGAGTAGGTCATTTGAAACTGTGACACCCAATAAACGAATGTTTTCACACTCACCTTTCGGTTTATAACACATACTGAATAAAATATCTTTGGGGAACTCGGTCTTTGATCTGGAAACAATCAACAGCTGTATTTTGGTAGAGTTGAAATTGCCCAAATCGGCGACTTTTTTAGGTCTTTATTCAAGTTTCATCTGCAAAACTATTTATTGGGTTGCTTGTGATTTTCAACAATTCGTTGATATAAATCAAAAATAAGGTTGGGGACAATACTGAGCCTTGAGGTACACCAGCGTTAATTAGTTTAGACTCAGAAAAAAATCCGTCTAAGTTTTAAAAATTTTGAATCAGCTTCACAACATTGGAATGAAAACCATACGCAACGAGCTTGTTAATTAAGTTGGCATGTCAGACTCGATCGAATGCCTTGGAGATGTCTAAAACGATAACGTATGTTTCCACCACCTTTATCAAGTATGCTGTTCCAACAATGCGCTACATAGTTTAATAGATTGGTAGTTGATCTTTTGTTTCGAAAACCGTATTGGTTGTCGGATATTAAATGATTTACCTCCAGAAATTTTGAAATGTGTGTATTAATATAATGCTCGTAGACTTTGGATAGGACCGATAGTAAAGTTATTGGTCTAAAATTTGAAATATCGGATTTTAGTCCCTTTTTGGGGACGGGCAGGACATTTGCCAGCACTTCCAGCACGAGGGAAATACACCAGATTTGTAGGATTGGTAAAATATCTTAGTCAAAGTTGGTGCAAGTTCTTTAGAAAAGGTTTTTAAAATAATGGGTGGAATATTGTCAATTCCTGAGGCTTTGTTGATGTTTAACCTCCTTAAAAGTTTAGCTATTTTGGGTTTTAAGTTCATTCATATTAACTCCTGATTTGGGGTATTTCTCTAGGAGTTTCCAAAACAGCGGAGTTCAGAGCAAAGCGTTCAGTGAACTAGTTAGCTTTTTTGGCGGGATCATTGACGGGTAAATCACCATCAATAATAGGGGGAATAGAAGATTTTGTACCAGAATTTAAAGAATTAATGGCACTCTAGAAACTGTTGTCAGAAATAGACATAGACGTAAGCTTTGAAGCGTTCGTTCTGTCAATTTCAGACTTTTCGTTTGAGATAATCTGGTTAGATATTTTGTTGGCCTTTAGATATTGGGATCGATTAGCGGGAGTTTTATTATGAATCCAAATATTAAATGATCTACGTTTGTTTCTAAGTGCCGTTTTGGCAGCTTTCGAATACAAGTATTTTTGTTTGGGTTTTACTATGGAAAAAGGGACAAATTTATTGATAGCAAATTGGATGGATTCTGTCAAGTTTTGAGCAGAAACATTTAAAAAGTTTGAGTTACGTTTACGACCGGTATAAAGCTATTGTAAAAAAAGCAATTTCTGGAAGACAAATCTTTAAAACCATTGTATTGAAGCCGTCACTGTGTAGTTCAAAATTTGGAAAGCGTGTGTACGCAACACTCTCATGAATGAATGCGCATACGCCCTGATGGAGTTTGAAAGCTGATTCAAGCCTATATTTGGAATTCACCGATTTTATAAAGAGAAAATTTTCAGAAACTTGTCGTGCTCAAGATGATGTTGCACGTGGTCATAGTTAACGTTCAATCCACAGATGTTTTGAACATGTATTTTAAAATTTATTTTTGGTTCATATATATGTTGTCTCTGAAAATACCGTGGACATGCCGCTTTATGGACGGGTGAATTGCGCATTTTTGCTCTACCACTTGCAGACTTAAATTCTTTGTGTTGTACTCCTTTTGATACATATATGTATCAAAAGATTTATTTTTTTTATGTTTTATTAAAGAATGGATAACTAAACAAAAAATCTTATCATGCAATAAAACATGACATATGCCAATATTTCATGATAAGATGAAAAAATAATAACAAAATAATAAGTGAAAAACAAATTGTGAGAAATTTGCAGAAAACAAAACAAAACTAATTGCCAATAATCCAGCTGATGCAGCGCACCGCTCACCACCTCAATCGAGGCACAAAGCCCACACATTATGTGTTGGTCTAATTCCTCGGAAGAGTTAACGAGCGGTACCACTACGGAACGCTGCCTAGCTAAGTCTGGAAGTGCTGCCGTTGACTAATTGAAGTTCGTCCGCCAGCACCCTAAGATATCGTATTGGGTAATGATATCTCCTGCCATTGCCAGTGGTATGTAACATCTCACACTAACTCATATGTCAATGGCAGGGACTGGAGTACGCATGGTAGTCAGACCCGTAGATCAACATTGATCATAATCGATCAAAATCGACCCCTTCTGCAGACAAATAATTTGTTGTACATATACTTTAGACATATACTTTGTTAATAAAGCAGATCCGGTTATTTACTAAATTAAATGGGGCTACTAATTATTCAAAGTCGTACAGTCAAATATTTTAATTTTGGTTGATGTCCCAGATAAGAAACGTGTTTCTTTAATTTAATGTTGAGTAAACATAATAGATATTTTGGCATCTCTGCAACAGAAAGTTCTGTAATTTCCATATATCTACGGCTACAAATCATTTATGAAAACTTAAGAGGAAACGAAAAATACGAATATTTTTTGATTTACTGATAATAAATTTTATTTTCAAGCTTGTTTAGAATTGCGATAAAACGTTTTTTAATTTAAGATCATAAACCACAGCGCTAGCGTTGTAACACAAGAATATTGAATTTTATTCTCGAAGAGAATTCATAATGCTGTATAAATTTCGAATCGGTTGCTAGAAAACTATCAGACAATCCCATTAAAAAGCAGAGTTAATTCAGCGTTCAAATATGTATAATAAAATTGCAAGTTCTGATTTAAATGATTTTTTCTATGTAGATTTTAATTTATGACAAAATAAAAAATTAACAAAACTAATATCATGGAAAAATAAATACAAACAACGAAAACCATTCATAATGCTAATGACTGTAATTCTATAATGATTGACGTAGAAAATAAACACGCAACAATTAAAATTAGTTTTGTCTGCTGTGAATAAATAAGTTACTTGAATACCAAAAATAAAATGTAAATAGTAAATGGATAAATTTGTTTCTAGTTTGGCCGTAAATAACGACCGTGTAAAACTTACCGTGCTAATATCAACATATAGATTTAAGGCATTCGCTACGCTTGTGCTTTAAACTTTCACCCTCGTAGGATATTATTGTCATTATGTGCTCGTTATGCATTATGCTATATACTAATAAGTAATAACGTAGTAGTAATTCTGTGATTGAGACTTTAATCATCAATTTTTTGCTTACATATCTACATCTGCGTACAGATTTACATATTCCTACAATTTTTGACATACAATTGATTGAAATTGGTATGAGCATCTAAGCATCTATCTTTTATTTGATACCACTTAATTGTTTCACTCTCTAATATCTTGGATGGAGCCAAAATATTCTGTTTATTCTTAAATTAATATTTTCTTAATCTCATCTAACGAAGCTTCTAACTTTCATAAAATGGTAAAATATATAACAGATATCTGATTATACGATTTATTTTATTTTTAAGTAAAATTAACTTTATTTATTTATTAAATAGAAAACTTGAAGATAATTCTGCATTTTACAAAACATTTCTCTTTTTTTTTTATTATTTAAAGTGTAGCAATCGATATACAGTTATTCAATGTATTTTCTTAAAACCTATTTTTTCTAAATTATCACAAAGTAACCATTGAAGCATACAACTATTAACGATAGAAGATTATATTGAAATAGAAGAAAACGAAATTATATGCTTTTCAAGTAAATTAAATTTGTGATCTATAAAAATTCAGAGCAAATCTCAATGGTTCATTATTTGCATTATTTGTTTTAAAAACAGATTTCAAAATTTTTGTTAATCTTAAAGCGGTATTCTGTAATTAATAAAAAATTAAGAACTGATTCGAATTCGATAGAATATTTATAGTACTATGTATACTCATCTGGTTAAATTGAATTTAAACAGCCATCATCACGGAAATTAATAGATATTAACTATTTAATTAATATGTGTTTAATTTAATTGATAACTATTATTGATTGTGTTGGGAAAAACACTGAATTTAAAATGAAGTGTTTATTTATTTATTTTTATTTATTTATTTTATTGTTAGGTAAAAGAAACCTAACAATTTAAATAGCCATATGAGCAAAAATGCTATTGCATGGCATACTAATAACAAATTACAATTACATTACAGAAAATCAATAAAAATTAAGAATTAACAGTTATAACAATTACAACAAGTACAAAAATAACAAAAATATCAACAAAATAGTAACAGAAATAATCTCAAAAAGAAAAAAAAAAAAAAGAGAAAAAGAGAAAAAAACAAAAAATAATAGAAAACGAGTTTATCAATTATCAAGAAAAATTCCACGTAAGTGAACAACTATATTAATTTTAAATTTATTAAAGTTAGTTTCGTTCTTTATTAAAGTTGGGAGTTGATTAAACTTAGGCAGCCCTCTATATAAAATATTATTATTAGACGCACAAGACAAAAAGAACTCCGGGAGGAAAAACGAACGCCTCCTAGTATAATGACTATGAATCTCACAAGCACGAGTTATGGAAAAACTATGTTTTATACGGGAGTTTATTATATTGTAAATAACGGTGAGAAGTTCTTTTTCAATTAAGATATTCAAAGAAAGAAACTCATCAAATAACAGAGCCGTAGGATAGCGAATAGGTAGATTCCGTACGTATTTGATAGCCCTTTTTTGAAGTATGAATAGATCATGTAATAAAAACTCTGAGGCACCACTCCAAACAGAATTCAAGTAAACTAAATGAGACAAAATGTAAGCATTATAAATTGATTTTAAGCATTCCAAAGGAACAATATTCCTAATCTTCTTAAGTGCAAAAATATAAGGAACAATTTTACTTTTAATGTGACAAATATGATCATTCCACTTGAAATTAGCATTTAATTGGAGGCCCAGATAGTTAAAACTATTAACCTTAGCAATAGTACTATCACAATAAGAGATAAAATAGTTGACATGCTGGGAACTATCAACATTACGTTTTTCAAAAACCATAAATTTTGTTTTAGAAGTATTAAGTGATAATTTATTTTGGGTAAACCATACAAAAAGAATATTTAGATCATTTACATATCTACTGTAACGATTGAATCGTTAAATTCATAAATGTTTTCAAAAATGTTATCAATTCAAAGAAAAAAATAGATTCCCTAGTATATTAGTATATGCATAATTGTAATTAGTTAAGTAAACAAAAAAAAAATAAAAACACAAATTAAATCCATCTCTGATGATTAAACGAAATTTTTAAAGAACGAGTTATTAACAAATGCGGGGAAATTAAAAACAGCTGATAGAATATAAATTAAAGCCTGAAAAGATCGGAACAGCAGAATAATTTTAAAAATTAAACGAAAAACATCTTGGGACAAGTAATAAGTCGGACAGAAAAAAAATTGTTTTTTGTGATGGCATTATTGTTTTGTTTGTATAAAGTTAATAATAAAAAAACAAATAAAATCATAAATTAATGAATGGACAAAACAAATATAAAATAACATATATGTGCATAAAAAAAAATAAACATTTAAAAAAAAAAAGTAACATAAAATCCATAGAAAACTTTTCGCTATAAAAAAAGAGTTATAATACAAACATAGTGATCGTATAAACATATAAACTTTTGATCATTGCAATACGGTAACTACCGTACATTTATTTGCTCAAACTGTGAACGAACAAGTCAAAAAAAATGTTCGTTTTCATAATTTTAAATAACGTTGAAATGATATGTCAATAAAAATCTAATTGGTATTGGGGAATTAATTAAAAGTACTGGACGATAAGGAACAATGGAAAATTAGAATTAATACTATTGTCAGATTTGAAATTATTTATTACTACGGGAGTTGGAATACAAAACAAAAACAAATCGAACGGATCAACAATCAATATTCAACATAACATAACTTAAGCTAAGTAATTTTTATTTGTTAGATAATAATTTTTTTTCTTTTTTATATAAATATATTTCAAATATCTTTTTTTTTAGTACATCCCTAAAAAAACTAAAAATTTCCTAAAATATAAAACTTTTTTTTTCTAAATAAATAATTCTCTCTGCTAATTGACAAATTTTATAATAAATCTAAATGAATTTGTTAAATGATTTCTTTTTTTTAAATTGATAACAAAAAGTGAACAAAAATTAGATAAAAGTATAACAAAGTTGAAGTTGTAGAACTTAAATGCCGCGAGGAATTTTAGTATGTGTATGTGCTAGTGACATTTAGAGATCATGGTTGGTTATTAATGAGGTAAGAGTTGATGTGTGGTGGACTTACGGAAGATCAAGGTGAGTATCGACGATGTTTCAACGCACAAGGTTACAAGCTGGCTGATGAACCTTCCCTAGCCGTATGACTATCCGCAATCGAATATAAATCCATATTAAAAATGGAAAGGCCAGCTTAGTGCGTTATACTACATGGAACTGTTGTTTTGTTTTACAAGAATAGACTAGCGCAGCATCGTCAGCATGTAAATGTATTCTACCTTTTAACGGCAGAGAACAGATATCATTTATATATATATTGAACAGCAAAGGACCCAAAATAGAGCCCTGTGGAACACCTTTTTGCAACTGATTGTTTTTGCTATTACACAGACCAACAGAGACAAACTGTTCTCTATTTCTCAAATAACTTTCAAAGAACTTTAATGCTTGTATAGAAAATCCTATTCTAGCAAGCTTTGATAACAAGATCAAATATATAACAGAGTCAAAAGCTTGTTTAATGTCCAGGAAAATACAAGAAACATAGAAATTTTTATCCAATTCCTTACTAATGAAATCCGTGAGAGCAAGGCAAGCACACGTTGTGTTAGAATTTTTGCAAAATCCATATTGCATATCCGAAATAACTCTCTCATCAGAAAGGAAAGATAAAAGTCTTGTCGCAATAACTTTTTCAAATAACTTCGAAAAAACATTTAGAACTGAAATCGGTCTATAGTTACTTAAGGTCAATGCACAACCGGATTTGAACACAGGGACAACTCTAGCCAGTTTTAAAACATCAGGAAACTCGTTTCTGCTAATGGACTCATTTATCAATTGAACTAAAATCGGACACAGGTTGTTACTAAAATGTTTTACAAATTTTACTGAAATCATATCTGGACCGGAAGAAGTAGTATTCTTTAGATTACGAATTAAATGTTCCATTTCAAGACAGTCAGTATGACTAATTGAAAAACTATTAGGAGAATCAAGGACAATATTACTATAATTTAAATTAACAATATCATTAGGTTGCAACGAAAAATGAGTTTTTGTAAAAAAGTTATTGAATTCATTTGCAATGATAAAGTCATGATTAATAATAACGCCATCAATATCTATAGGGACCGTGCATTGCTATTTGATTCGACCGTCGCGCCTTAAGTGTTAGAGTCTGTAAGTATTGGTTCTTTTTTTCAACCAATTACACGTTAAACAAATTTTATGATCTAGTATTCCTTTCAAATTATTCGATTATTTTGTTGTTTGTGAAAATATTAAAATGAAAATAAAGTAAATTAATAGTATATTGTAGGCTTTTATATTAATTTTATTATAAATATATTGGGAATAGAGCCCATTTAAAAACAAATTAATTATTTTAAATTAAAATGTATATTTTACGTTTCGGCAAACATCCTTCTAATTGTTTAAACAAACAGAATGATTCGGTCAGTGGCGGATATAAGGAAAAAGGCCCAGTGGGCAAAATTTTTTCAGGGCCCCCCCCCCCCATAGAAAATTATGTTGTGTCAGGTGTAACATCTAAAGTGAAAGCTATATATTTAAAGAATTAAACGAATATAAAAATGTTTTTATTTATTCATCTAGCTTTATAAAAGTTTTATTCTTTTTTACATAGAGAAAATTCACATATTTTTGAACCCTCTTCTCGCTTTCTTCTCCGCGAAAACTTCGATGGTTGCATCCAGATCAATTTGATTGGCGACTTGCTGTTCGATGAAAAGTATGCTGAAATCGTCCAATGCTTCAGCACTCATTGTAGAACGTTGACGATCTTTGACTCTCTTCAATGAACTCATTGTTCGTTCGGCGCTGGCAGTGCTGACGGGAAGGGTCAAGAATAAACGCAATAAACTGCAGCACTCCGGGAAACTGCTGATCAAATTTTTTTCAACGATGAAGTTCAAATATTGCAATGGACTATGCTTGGTAGAATC
Organism: Diogma glabrata; assembly: GCA_963693315.1. Lineage (NCBI taxonomy): Eukaryota > Metazoa > Arthropoda > Insecta > Diptera > Cylindrotomidae > Diogma > Diogma glabrata. Next base: position 125,286,667 of record OY856186.1, on the reverse strand, counting down.
TTGTTCTTGTGAGAAATATATATCCGCAAAACCGATTAACTCATACTTCAGTGCAGTTGTAAAAAAAGTTGGATATTTCTCCATCAAATTGCACACATTTTTTTCAAATTCTTTTTCTTCCATGTTTTTGAAGGATTCAGGTTTGAGAAATCCGAAAAGTGAGTTTATCTCATCAAAACCTTTGGCCCTTTCTTGTAATTCACTGCACATTCTGTCCAGAACTTCAAAGTACCCAATGCGATGTTTCGTTGCCATATCCAAAGAACTGTCCTCTGCTTTCTCGCCTGGCATTTTTTTCGTTCGTCGTTGTCTAATGATCGGAAAATCCAGATTCTTCCATCCCATCTTCTCCCATTGAGATTTAGCTTTCGAAACGAAAGAATCATACTTGCTCTCCTCACGCAAGTTTTGCAAGTTCTTCATTACATTTTCGAGACAATTTTGGGCCATCAAAAGGTCAACTTCTTTTTTCTGTAATTGCACTTCAGCAATGTCAATGAATGATAGGACTGAATGCCACCATGTCAGGTTTAGTAAAAATAGCCAATTGATCGCCAACAGTAGAGAATTTGCGTCCATTATATCTTCTCCAGTAGCCTTTTCTCTCGATGTTTCTCGTTCTAAACAGTTGACAACACAGTCAAGATTTTGGATAATTGCTTCTACTGCTTTCAGTCGTGCAGACCAACGAGTATCACTCAAGCCTTTGATGTGGAGTCTTCGTTTCTGTGACAGCGCTTCGCTTTCGATATCCTCCAATGGCACAGCACACTGTTCATCTTGTGTCTCTCTTCGACAGTCAGAGTTGGTCTCAAAAAGTTCTAGTTTCAATTCTTCCAGAAGTTGGATGCCGAAAGATTTTGTATTTGGAGACAGATTTTTGCTTTCTTGCAAAAGGTTTTCCCATCGCCGATGAGACTGCGAGAAGTATTTGAAAATTCGCTGTAATGTTGCGAAAAAGAGTTTGATTGAAGGGCTGGCAAATTTTTCAGCTGCATGAGATAGAACCAGGTTGAGTTGATGTGCTGTACAATGGATATACGGAACGAAGGCCTTTTCTCCAACATATCTTCTGATAAGTGCTTGTAATCCATTCAGCTCTCCTGACATAACGGGCGCGCCATCGAAAGCTTGACCACATAGATGACTTTTTTCGAATAGATATTTTTCAAACAAGACCCCAATGATGTTATGAGAAATCGAGACAGCATCCCCTTTTTTGATTCGAATGAAACATAAAAAACGTTCTTTGATGCATAGTATCTTGGCTCCTGTCTCATTTTTTTGGATTGTAACGTATCGCACCAATATAGCCATTTGGTCCAAGTGAGCAACATCAGTTGTTGAGTCAGCGATCAGTGTGAAAAATTTTGCTTCTTTGCATTCATTAATAATAAAATTTCGCGTTTGATCAGCCAAGATATTCAATAATTCGAATGTAATGGTTTTGCTCAAGTACTTTATCCGATTCGAGGATTCGATGTGATCGTGTAGAGTCGAGTTATGGCGGGAGATGAGTTTGATGATAGACAAATATATACCAGGATTTTCTTCATCCATTTTTTCACGATGACCTCGAAACGCGACACCCAAGCCAGACAAAGTTCTTATGGTATCAAAAAAAATGTTCAGGACGTAACGCCATTTTTTCGCTTCTTCGCTAATTTGTTGATTTAGTTGATGACTGATATCGGATTTCTTGAGAAAACTTGCTGCTGCAACTGCATTCTGGAGATGAGTCTTGCTCAAACTGTGTATTGAAATGGATCGCTGAACATGTTTCCAATCCGTGTAACCAGTGCACCATATACCTTTTTTCGTATCCTCATTTCCAAATAGCCAGCAATAATGGCAATAAGCATGATGTAGAGTCGGTGAGTATGATAACCAAGGGCTAAGATCATTTTCTTCGAAAGGCTTCTGCGTACGTTTATAATAATACTGCGAGTTGAAATGGCGCCCATTTTCTGTGAGTTTGAATTTGCCATTGGGCATATCAGCTTCTGTAGGTTGACAAGGGCCAGCAAGTAAAAGCATTCTTTTCTGGTCTTCGTTTAAAATCTGATTTTTATAAATTCCTTTGTCATTGTTAAATTTCGAAACTATTGGCGGTGCATTCGCAGAAAGTAATAATTCAGATTCGGACATTGGTTCTTTATCAAATGAATCAGTGAGTGCGAAGTTATCTTTTTGTTCATTATTAAAAAACGATTGGTCATTAACACTTCTGTCGACGGAGGATTTTTCTCGACTAACACTAGTCTCAGGTCCAGTTTTTATCAGTTCATTGTATCCGCTCTTCATTTTCTTGTTCTCCTGCTTTTTTTCTGTAACAGTAAAAAAACAAAATTAAAAAACAGTTATCTGATGTAGTATGGAATCTCTGATCATACTAAATCGTAGAGGCTTTATGAAAATGTTTAAATCGTTTTTGTAGAAATTGAAATAAAAATTCTACATTCTAATTCTACCCCAATGTTCGTACTTATGTGAACTTATATATCAAATGAAGTAGCATTTTTCAAGATTTCACAGCTCTACATTTCATATTCAATAATCATTTCGAAATAAGGAACAAAAATTTGTATAAGTTGAATTTCTACTATACCTTGGTCATTATAAATTTCTGGGTGGATTAGCGGTGATTTTGTAGATAATGTTTCATCGCTTGATTCGGTATGTCTTTTGTTGGATGAACTGGCGGATAGGGATTCTTGTTCTGCTGGAAGAAATCCGATTTCCGTGGAGTTTTGATCATCGTCGTTTTGAACTTCAACTGATGTTGACTTTGGTGTTGAAGTTGAAAAGAATTTGCTGACTTTAGTCTGCTTAGGGTCGATTCCAGCATTTTCCAATTTTCTTTTTTCTCTAATTTTTCTCTTTTCAAATCCACTTTTTTCTTTTGTTTTTTCCATTTCCAATTTTTAAGCAAAATATATAGTAGAATCAGATCTACCATGGAAAAATATAAATTACTAGGTTATGTTATAGTAAACAAAATTCTCACACAGAGCAATATTTAATGTACATACCTAGAGTATCTGGAATCAGGTTTTATTTATCGAATGAATTCACATTTTACATTGCAAACCACTGCGGCACTTGTCCATAAACACTGGATAAATGACGGATAAATATTAACAAAAATGGACATTTCACGAGAATTCAATATTTTCTTCGCTTAAAAAAAACGTCAGCTCTGGGGAATAAAAAAATCGGATTTCTCTTCATAATAATTTTTTTCAAAAACAAAACTGGAATTACGAATTTTTTGCTTTCTACAACTATATTTTTCATGGTTTTTATTTTTTATTCTAAAATGCATCATGTAATTGAATGATGGACGCACAGATCACTATGACAGAAAATTTTTAAGCAAAATATATAGTAGAATCAGATCTACCATGGAAAAATATAAATTACTAGGTTATGTTATAGTAAACAAAATTCTCACACAGAGCAATATTTAATGTACATACCTAGAGTATCTGGAATCAGGTTTTATTTATCGAATGAATTCACATTTTACATTGCAAACCACTGCGGCACTTGTCCATAAACACTGGATAAATGACGGATAAATATTAACAAAAATGGACATTTCACGAGAATTCAATATTTTCTTCGCTTAAAAAAAACGTCAGCTCTGGGGAATAAAAAAATCGGATTTCTCTTCATAATAATTTTTTTCAAAAACAAAACTGGAATTACGAATTTTTTGCTTTCTACAACTATATTTTTCATGGTTTTTATTTTTTATTCTAAAATGCATCATGTAATTGAATGATGGACGCACAGATCACTATGACAGAAAATTTTTAAGCAAAATATATAGTAGAATCAGATCTACCATGGAAAAATATAAATTACTAGGTTATGTTATAGTAAACAAAATTCTCACACAGAGCAATATTTAATGTACATACCTAGAGTATCTGGAATCAGGTTTTATTTATCGAATGAATTCACATTTTACATTGCAAACCACTGCGGCACTTGTCCATAAACACTGGATAAATGACGGATAAATATTAACAAAAATGGACATTTCACGAGAATTCAATATTTTCTTCGCTTAAAAAAAACGTCAGCTCTGGGGAATAAAAAAATCGGATTTCTCTTCATAATAATTTTTTTCAAAAACAAAACTGGAATTACGAATTTTTTGCTTTCTACAACTATATTTTTCATGGTTTTTATTTTTTATTCTAAAATGCATCATGTAATTGAATGATGGACGCACAGATCACTATGACAGAAAATTTTTAAGCAAAATATATAGTAGAATCAGATCTACCATGGAAAAATATAAATTACTAGGTTATGTTATAGTAAACAAAGGCAGGGGGGGCATCCGGGGGCCCCTTCAGAACGTTTTTGATAAGTCAGAAATATTCGACAAACTTTGAGAAAATCGTAGACGTTTTAAATAACTGATTGATTACAAAAGTTATTTGATTTTATATTTAATTTACGATAGTTATCATGCATTGCAATTATTCTGATAACAGGGGGCCCCTGAATGAAAATTGAACTTGTGCTGTCCACAAGGGACTCACCGAAACATTTTTTCAACAAAAAAATAAAAAAAAGAAATCGAAGGTGTAACTTTCAGCAAGAGGGGCCCTGAAAGCCTTTCGTCGGGGGGGCCCAGCGGGCAAGCGCGCTTTTGCCCACCTGTTAAATCCGCCACTGGATTCGGTCTATATAGGAAATTCTTATAATAATATTATAAACAATTGATATTTTTTGCATTGAATTTTTTATTTTGTGTTAATAAATTTAATAAATTAATATTGTTAAATATTTTACATCAGGGTATGAATTATAGTTTTTTGAATTTAGTAACCATTCAACAAACAAATTTTATTATTTTTTGAAAATTAAAATTATATTCTTTGTAGTGTTTTTTGTTTTTGTATATATAATTTTTTCTTCAACGAATGTTGTTGATGTTGTTTGTTAATTTTAAAAAATTTTGTAAAAATTTTTTGGAAAATGGCAAAGGATGTTTGCCGAAACGTAAAATATACATTTTAATTTAAAATAATTAATTTATTTTTAAATAGGCTCTATTCCCAATATATTTATAATAAAGTAAATTAGGCACTAATTATGCGACATGTTATACAATATACATAAATATTTATTAAAGTTTACGGAGATTTTTAATAATATTAAAGAAAAAGTACGATTTGATTTAATATATGTAAAACGACAAACGTCAAACTAATTTCAAATGGAACCAAAAGTTTGTATACTCAACACTTGGCGCGTAACAATCAGATACGCACGATCCCTATCGATAGTTTATCCGATTTACTTGTTTTTTTATTAAAAACCGTTTCTTTGAGAAAATTCCAAAATTTTCTACCGAAGTTACTACCGAAAGCTTATAAGAATTGAAAACACAATAACAAGGACTTATTGTCCATTTCTGATGACAATCTTTGGTTTTTAGTCGAAAGTCAAAGATAAATTAGGTTATAGGTTTAATAATGATTAGAAAGGCTAAAATTAGTTGCTAAAACAAAGCATTTTATTCTGGAGTATGGAGTCGTACTTAATAATGAATTTGTGTATACAAAACGGTGTGTCTGTTTCACAGAGCAATCCGAAATCTTTTTTGTTCCAATTATTTTTTGATCTCATTCGATTCAATGTAAAAATTATGAAGAGCCTGAAATCTCACAGCTCTGAGATATCGCGACTTCGGTCTGCATTAAAGGTTTTGGTATAGTTTTCGGCAATATACTTTTATGATGACATTGTTATAGTTTTGGGCAGATATGAATATTAAACATAAAACTCTTTACAAAAGTAAACGTATTTATCTTATTTATTATCTTATTTTTCCAAATGTATTATTAAACTAACACAAAAAATTAACGCGTTTGCCTGGCAACTAAAACAGATCATAAATTAACATAATGAAAGAAAAAAGCCAACCAAGAATTCACTCAAAAACCTATCTATTTAGCGTTCAACAATTTCAACTTTTCTAAAAAAAATGATATATTATCTACCAACACCTAATATTGTCTATTAGTCCAGAAAACTTCGTAATTTCGATAAACGCTTCTATTTAATAACTAACTCTGAGGTGAGGTGAGGTGATATTATCACGAGGTGATATTTTCCAACGGGTAGCGAAAATCCGAAATTCTACGTCTACGCCGTGCTACCTGGGTAACGCTAACAGAATTAGGTTGGTGTAGTTGAGAGGGGCAGAGTAAATACTGCTTATACTCAATGATTCTGCACCATGGCGAGTCTTTGCCGCCATAAAACCAATGCAACTCAAGCGTCTGTTCTCCATGTTAGGGGCGGCTTGGTGCGGGCGTCTGTCTTGGATCAAGCGGCTCGCTTTATAAATGTGTAGAAAGCGTTTGTTCTCCATGTTAGGGGCGGCTTTCAGCGGGCGTCTGTCTTGGATCAAGCGGCTCGCTATATAAACGTGTAAAAGGTTGTTTCTGGTTACCTTAAGATGCAGAACGAACCCATTCACGAAAATTTGGGTTGGGCGAAGGGCTAACATCCCATTTCCGTAAAAAAATTATTGTCATGAATTCTGTACACAGGCCTCGGATTGTCTCGGATTCATTATTAGAACGACCTCGGAAACTGTACCCGGACTACGATTTAAAAATAGGAACTTGGAACGTGCTAAGCCTTAGAAGACCAGGAGATCTCCTAAAACTCACCCAACAAGTCGAGAGCTACACACTGGATATAGTGGCATTACAAGAACTAAGAAGGCCAGGCAGTGGAACCCATGAAACAACGAAAGGATACACTCTGTATTATTGCGGTCATCAAAACGGAGGAGAATTTGGAATTGGCTTTCTTATACACCGTCGCGTGAATCAGCATGTTATCGACTTCTGCCCAATTAATATGCGGTTATGCACACTGAGAATCCGCACGCAAAAATTCAATGTAACGATCGTCAATGTTCATGCACCTACTGAAGATAAAGCAGATGATATTAAAGACCTGTTCTTCCTAGAACTCGAGGAAGTCATCAATAACATCCCGCGGCACGATATAAAAATCGTGGGAGGTGGCTTTAATGCTCAAATCGGTAGGATTGCAAAACTTAAAACACATATCGGCCCTAACAGCTTGCATCATACCAGCAACAATAACGGTTTTCGCGCAGCCGAGCTGGCTATGATGTATGATCTAGTAATTTCCAGCACTTTCTTCCCTCACAAGAGAATTCACAAGGCAACGTGGAAATCAAATGACGGAAGAACGGAAAATCAAATCGATCACTTCATGATCTCTAAGAGACACTCTACAAGTATAACTGACGTTCGATCATACAGCGGTGTTGATATGGACACCGATCATATGCTTGTTATCTTTAAGTACAAGTGCAAGTTGTCATCTACATTTAACAGACAAGCAAAGAATACCGTGCGCTGGAATGTCGAAGCATTTAAACATCCGGAAACGCTGAATAGATATCAGGAAATAATAACACAAAACATGGAAGAGCATGACATCTCTTCTGAGATGCCATTAAACATAAAAGAAGAATGGCAAACGCTTCAATCAACCATTATATCCGCAGCACAAACTACAATCGGAAAACGACCACCGAAATCACACAACGAATGGTTTGACGACGAGTGAAGCCAATCCGTTGAACATAAACAGAAAATGCGAGAAAAATGGTTAACAAGGAACATCCGAAGCTCCCAAGCTGATTATCTATGCGCCAGGAAAGCCTCAGCAAAACTTCTACGTAAAAAGAAACGCGAACACATGAAGACCTGCATCGAAAACATCAACCAACATGCGGCTAACGGAAATTCAAAAGAGTGCTTTGCCAATGCACGGAATCTGACAAAAGATTTCCACCCAAGATCTAAAGCCATCAAAAATGAAAATAATGAACTTACAACAAGTGAACGTGATGTGCTGGCAGTGTGGCGATCCCACTTTCAAGACCTACTGAATAGGACGAACGAAGTTCATCCTATTCGAGCAATTGCTCCATCAACTGAAGAGATTTTTGTCCCTTACCCAGCAATAGAAGAAGTGGAAGCTGCCATTAAAAACTGAAAAATGGCAAATCACCAGGTTTTGGTGGAATTCCCGCAGAACTTCTGAAAAATGGAGGAGCAGCTCTGGTCTCACGTATATATGATCTGATTCTTGCAATCTGGGACCAAGAAGAACTACCTGCTGAATGGAAAACAGGTCTCATTGTTCCGCTACATAAGAAAGGTGACCGTCTAAAGTGTGAAAATTATCGTGGCATCACACTGTTCAACACTGCATATAAAATACAAGCTAATGTTGTACTTGCTCGACTCATCCCGTTCGCCGAATCTATCATCGGTGACTAGAGATGTTAAAATACCGTATTTTATTTTTTTTGTATAATACAGCGTATTATACATTGTATTATACAAAATAAAATACCGTATATTCTGTAAAAAAATGTGATAGCCGAGATAACATGTGAATGGTATAACAACAGAAAATTTCTTTCATTATTAATTTGAATTACATCTAATTAATTTTTTCTAAATATCTGAATTTGGATATCTGGTCGTTATTTTTATCTTGTCGTTATTCCTTAAATGAATGCTAATAAGACCTATATAATCATCTGACTCTAATTCATGTGGATGGTCTGATTAGCAAAACTATCTTGATGCTTAGTTTCAATTTATTTCACCTTCATTCGCTGCCTGCTACTGTATTTATGTTTTTTATTGAGATTGGATCGCACCATTTCCCATGAATAAACTTTTAGAGATCTTAATCATGTTTAGCATAAACGAGATAATTACTTTTGGTATGATTTATAGGCTGCATATCGAAAACGATGAGGCTGTTAGAGGGAAAGATGCAGAACAATGCAAATTAGAAGATGCTACATTCTGAAGAACCACAAACTATCAAGTTACAATACAATAAATTCAACTGCTTTCGGTTTCATAATGAGCATTTTGAGATTTGTGTGCTGCTTCATAAATCTGAATGTAAAAGAGAAACGATCAACATGGTATCTGGTACTACTCAAAGCTATTATACATTGAGTGACAAATCCATGTTTCAAAATTTTGATTTGCTCCATTAAAAAATTCACTGTAACGGTTGCTTCTCAGCAACTATAGTTAATATTTGTGTTTTGTTGATATTAGAACTTTCTTGGTACAACAGAAATTTAAACATTATTTAGAAACGCACACTAGCAAGGCGCAAATAATTCATTTCCTCGGCGTCGTTTATATCTAGTTTGTAGACATAATTTCACAGCTATAAATTCTTTTAATAATTCACGCGCAATTTTATAGTAAAAGGGCTATTTGCTACTTTGCGCGCCATCAGAATAAAAAATATTTTTTATAGTAAAATACCTCGTATTTTATAACGTTTTGGACAATACGGTATTTTACGTATAATACCGCGTATTATACAATTGTATTAAACACTTTTACATCACTATCGGTGACTATCAGTGTGGTTTTCGTCCCAACCGCTCAACCACAGATCAATGATCAACATTAAGGATGATTCTGGAAAAATGTTGGTAGTACAACATCAGCATTCACCAGCTCTACGTTGATTTCAGGCAAGCATATGATAGTATCATCCGCGACAACCTCTGGTCCGCACTCATATGCCTTGGTATCCCAGAGAAACTTGTTACTCTGTGCAAACTCACAACATCGGGATCAAATTGTAGAATAGTAATCGAAGGGTCAGTTTCTGATCCTTTCGATATAACATCAGGTGTTCGACAAGGTGATGCACTCGCGTCCATACTATTTAATTTGGCGCTGGAGTACGCGATAAGAAAAAGCTGAATTGAGACACAAAACTGCATATATAACAAATCTAGTCAAGTTCTTGGCTACGCAGATGATATTGTGCTTCTCGGACGTAGAACAAGCGATATTAAGGATAGTCTCTCTCAGCTTGAAAGAAATGCTAAACGGCTTGGATTATGCATCAACACCGGCAAAACTAAAGTGTTAACAACATCTAAGAACATTCCTCCCGGAAATCTGGATACTGGCGACTATGTAGTGGAACGCGTGGAAAACTTCAAATACCTCGGATCTGTAATAACATCGTCAAATGACATGCAGGCAGATATCAAAGCCCGTGTCTCTGCCGCATACAGAGTTTTCTACGCATACTCAAAGCTTCTGCGATCAAAACATCTTTCGCGGTCGTGTAAACTCACACTTTACAAAGCATTAATCGGACCTGTGCTTACATTTGGAAGTGAAAGCTGGACACTGACTTCCTCCGATTGTAGAATTCTATCAACATTCGAGAGGAAAGTCATACGAACAATTTATGGTCCATGTAAAGTTGCTGAAAATCAGTATAGAATCCGAATGAATCATGAAATCAGACAACTTCTTGGAGGCTGCGATGTAATCGGATTCATTAAATCCAACCGGATTAGATGGTTTGGTCATGTAGAAAGGGCTCCGTTGGAAAGAATGATAAAAAAAGCATCCCAACAACAACCAGCTGGTGTTCATCGAAGAGGAAGACCTAGACAACGCTGGCGTGATGACATCATCCAAGACCTTCGTGATATAGGATGTCGAAACTGGGGTCAACTGGTCATGGAACGAGATGATTGGAAGCTGGTGGCACAGACGGCAAAATCCCTTCATGGGATGTAAACGCCAGAGAGAGTGAGATATTTTCCAACCCAACTGTTCCTGTTGGTCCAAGAACTCTGCAGAAAACTTTTCCCTTTAGTCTAAATTTTTTTCTTCAATAATTACAACTTTTAAGAAAAAACGATATTTAATATAAACCAACTTATTATTTTCCAACCTACTGTTCCTATTAGTTCAGAACACCTTTACATTTATTCTAAATGCTTCGTTTCAATAATTATAACTTTTGTGAATATACGTTATTTTATCTAGCACGACTTGATATTTACGAACGCATAACAAAACCAAATCTACCACAGAACCTATGCAAAACCAAACACACTGCAAGCCTACTCCATATCATTCGTTATGCAATTATACGAAATATACGAAACATAATTTGATAGCAATTTATCATATTCAAAACATATCGATTATGTAGGGAAAGGTTATCAGCAGAGGCGTAGCTAGGGGGGGCGGGGGGGGGGGGGGGGGCGGTCCGCCCCGGGTGTCACCCGTTTTGGGGTGACACCCGAACGTAAACAACTTAAACAAACCATCACAATGTTTTCAACGATAAATCACTTCGAAACCGTTTTGGGGTGACACCCGAACGTAAACAACTTAAACAAACCATCACAATGTTTTCAATGATAAATCACTTTGAAACCGTTTTGGGGTGACACCCGAACGTAAAAAACATAAACAAACCATCACAATGTTTTCAACGATAAATCACTTCGAAACCGTTTTGGGGTGACACCCGAACGTAAACAACTTAAACAAACCATCACAATGTTTTCAATGATAAATCACTTCGAAACCGTTTTGGGGTGACACCCGAACGTAAACAACTTAAACAAACCATCACAATGTTTTCAATGATAAATCACTTTGAAACCGTTTTGGGGTGACACCCGAACGTAAAAAACATAAACAAACCATCACAATGTTTTCAACGATAAATCACTTCGAAACCGTTTTGGGGTGACACCCGAACGTAAACAACTTAAACAAACCATCACAATGTTTTCAATGATAAATCACTTCGAAACCGTTTTGGGGTGACACCCGAACGTAAACAACTTAAACAAACCATCACAATGTTTTCAATGATAAATCACTTCGAAACCGTTTTGGGGTGACACCCGAACGTAAACAACTTAAACAAACCATCATAATGTTTTCAACGATAAATCACTTCGAAACCGTTTTGGGGTGACACCCGAACGTAAACAACTTAAACAAACCATCACAATGTTTTCAATGATAAATCACTTTGAAACCGTTTTGGGGTGACACCCGAACGTAAAATACATAAACAAACCATCACAATGTTTTCAACGATAAATCACTTCGAAACCGTTTTGGGGTGACACCCGAACGTAAACAACTTAAACAAACCATCACAATGTTTTCAATGATAAATCACTTCGAAACCGTTTTGGGGTGACACCCGAACGTAAACAACTTAAACAAACCATCACAATGTTTTCAATGATAAATCACTTCGAAACCGTTTTGGGGTGACACCCGAACGTAAACAACTTAAACAAACCATCATAATGTTTTCAACGATAAATCACTTCGAAACCGTTTTGGGGTGACACCCGAACGTAAACAACTTAAACAAACCATCACAATGTTTTCAACGATAAATCACTACGAAACCGTTTTGGGGTGACACCCGAACGTAAAAAACTTAAACAAACCATCACATGTTTTCAACGATAAATCACTTCGAAACCCTTTTGGGGTGACACCCGAACGTAAAAAACTTTAACAAACCATCACATGTTTTCAACGATAAATCACTTAGAAACCATTTTAACCAGGTTATCCATATAATTTTAATTTATAAATTGTGATAACTTATAAATGTGTCCTATAAATGTGTTATTGGTTCAAAAAGAATCTATTCTACTTTTTAAAATTTTTGAGTTATTACGTGAAATAAAATTTTAACAATATTAATCGAATCAACATGTTGAGCATTGAATCCCAACACCACAATTACTCAATAGCTTTGAATATTCCTATAGATACCATATTGACCGTTTTTTACGATATATTATTTAGTATGCAAGCATGATTATTTAATGACCAGGTCTGAAAACACATATGCTGAATAATGTATAGGAAAAGTGGTTTACCTCGATTATGTGGCACCCTTTGTCGATAGGGTGGCACCCTTGAGTTACAATGTCTTTATTCCAAAATTATCTCTAAAATATCCGCTTAACCTTACTACCTAATATATGTTTTACATTTCAAACAAATTAATTGCAAGCACCTAAGGAAACTAACAAACAATCAAATTACCGTGTTTGTAAATGATCTCAAAATAATTTTTTTCCTTTATCTTGAAACTCAAAGAATAAATTGAAATAGATCGTTTTTCAATGGACACAAAAATAATTACTGTAGAATAAAATGGCAGTTATGCAATTACTGCAGTTTTGCAAATTTTTGTAGGTTGATACATACTCATACTGTTTGTTTTCAGTTTTATATATTTATATATTTGAATTAAATGAAAGTTTTTCATTTAAAATTACATTTTGTTGGGTTTTAAATCCCTTGGAAATTTCAAACTCATCAAGTGATTCTTTTAAAGATCCTTGGCTACATAAATGTAAAGCCTTCAATTTTTTTTTAAAAGTGGTGTAGCTATTGCTATTAACTATGTAAATGGTTTGCAAAAATAAACTTTAAATTTTGTTTATTTTTCTTCTTAGGCAGGTATTCCTTAAATCAGTCTTTAAAACATTTTCCGGTTTTCCCGATGTAAAATTTTTCACAAAAATCACATTCAATTTTGTAAATTATTGAGCATGATTCTAATTGGATATTTAATTTTGGTTTCAATTCTTTATATAAAATATCTTTTAGGATTTTATACTTATATTTTTTAAATAGTTCCTTATAATATTAGGCATATGATTTGTAAATTCCATTTTATCAAATATTATTTAATATAAGTTGTTACAAGGAAATTTAAATAAATTAATTTTCTTGGCGGTGTATTTAGTCGTTAACACAGTGTACTTATTATGAACTATGTACCTATTATGTATATCCTACAAATATATTTAGAATTAATGCTTTGCTGATGCCTATACTATAATTAAAAATATTTTTTTAGATTCCGTTTAGCAAATATCCCAAGAAATAAATATGCCACGAGGAGTTCATATTTTTTAAAGAAAAAGTTGGTTCCAGCAGAGAAAGACCAAATCTATAAATATGTTACAAAACCCGATGATATCCAAGGTTCATCAAAAGAAACTGATTATCACGTTGATGCAACGAATGTTTCAGAGAATATTGGCTCATCTTCGGAAAGTAACAGCAACAATACAGAATTAATAATGATAACCTATGATGACGAATTAGAAAGGAATAATGAAAATGACAGTGATAATGCCGCTAATGCTTCTACTATCGAAGACAGTATTTGCATGGGTGAATCACTTCAGGACTTAAGAGATGTATCACATTGGAATATACTCGTCTCTGGTAATGTTCGCATTGAAATCATAAAAAAAGAAAGTGAACATTTTCAAAATAGAGAAGGGTCGTTTGTTACTGTATCTAGACACGGGTTAGACATAAAAGGTGATGTTCGCCATCTTTCTAAAGAATGGTTTTATAAAATGATGAATAATGGTGAAAAAATTCTACGGCCATGGATTGTTTATTCTCCTGTAAATAATAACTTGCGTCCTGTATTGCTTCTGTTGTCGTGTATTTGCTGTCACCAATAATAATAATACAAAATCAACATTTACTACTGGATATCAGAAGCGGTGGAAACTAAATCCCAAAGTGGCCGAGCATGAAACTTCAAATGAACATCTGGAGAATTTTGAAAAGTGGAAAACTTTGGAAATGAGGTTAAAAATTCATAAAACGATACGAGACGCAGCCTTGCAATTAATATATAATAAAAAACAGAAGTGGAAACATCTTTTATCAAGATTATTGGATATAACTTTGTTTTTATCTAAACAAAACCCAGCATTTCATGGACATGATGAAGGACAAAGTTCTTCAAATAAAGGCTATTTCTTAGAACTAACCAAACTATTGTCAAAATATGATGTAGTGTTAAAAGAACACATTTTGAATTTGGAGCATGGTAAATCACCAAAAGTATCATATTTGTCACCAGATATACAAAATGAGTTCATAAATGTTTTAGCGATCCACGTAAAGTTTAAGCTTGTCAACGAAATTAAATCGGTTAAATATTTTGGAATTATGTTTGATAGCACACCTGACATTTCACATATTGATCAAATGTCAGAAGTGATTCGTTATGTGAAAACTGATGGTAGTAAAGTGGAAATCAAGAAAGTATTCCTTGGATTTTTTCCTTTACGTGGAAAAAAGCCGCTGATTTAAGCGATGAAATTCTTACACTGAAAAACAAATTGAAGTAATGATAACCTCATCTCGAAGATGGCAGTTTATTATTCATGCAAAGAAAAGATATTTACAAACAATTTCACCGTGATTGGGATAACTACTCAGTACTCAGTAACATTTTCCTGATAACAGAATGAGGTGTAATTAAAATATAAAGTGCTATCCAATATAACAGTAGTTGAATAAAGTTAATAACTATTTCCATGAAAACATATTTCTTTGGCCTTATATCATGAATTTTTCATTTTAAAATTTAAGTATTTGAGATTAATTGAATATTTTATTTTCACATAAATATTTCATGTGATTGTCTCAACTGCATCGGCTTATCATTGTACGGTTGTTGAATCAATCTCGTATTTCGATTCGCCATATCTGCCCGCACGGTGAGGTTGAGACAACTGCATTTCGATTGGAAATAGGACATGTTTTTTTCAGTGTAAAATCTTGAAAATGATGGTATAGATGTTATGAATTGTCGCTCCCAAAGGTTATGATAATGCAGCTGTTATGAGTAGTATACATGGAGAAGTGCAAGCTATTATTAAAGCAAAAAATAACAAAGCAATTTTTGTGGGCTGCAAAGATCAATCAATTAATTTATACGGCCAACACTCGTCAGTGGAAGCCATTTTTACATGTTTTTTTGCTTCGACTAGCCGCTGGGAAGTACTTGCTAAACACAACAAAGCAACTGTTAAAATACTCTTAACAGTTAAATACTCTTAACAGTCAAATACTCTTAACTGTTAAAATACTCTTAACAGCGCATTGGAGTGCTCATTATGCTGCAGTAAAAGTATTGGCCGAAAACTTTGATGAAATTGTGGCTGAAATTGAGAAGTTAAGTGATCAACAAGAAAATGTAGACACTAGAGGCGCTGCACAGAACCTTATCAATGCAGCATGTGATTTTTCGTTTCTTTGCTATCTTTTGTTTTGGAATGATATTCTAAGAGAAATAATATCTGTGCTCAGATTGGATTGCAAAGCACGGGCTTGAATATTGATCAATTAGCTACAAAAATAGAGTCAATTCATAACGAAGTCTCATTGTAGAAGAGGCAATAGATCTTGCTGCGAAAAAATCGGAGGACTATGACATTCCAATGGAAAGCCGAATTCGTCATAAAAACGCAAAAAACGAACGGGTGGTGAGTTTGCACCTGATGTTGGACTGACACTGAGAGCTCAACTTAAAAAGGACATGTTGGAATGTCTTGACCGATTCAGTGTTGAACTCCGAACGAGACTGAAGTCAGTTCAAGATTTAGCTGCATTGTTCGAGGTTGTGCAGACAAACACTTAGCTTTTGGCGAACAGTGAAGAGTTAAAATTATCGGTATCAAAATTTACTGGTTTTTATGATGCGGTATATGCAACAGAACTCCTCATAGAGATACAAAGGGTGAGGAGGCATTTAAAAGCGGGCCAATGTTACAGTTTCTAACTGGGTGTACCTAGACTTTTTGAAATTCATCGTAGAATGGGATTTTTTAGAATTTCTTCCGAATCTTACGGTCGCACTAAAGTTATTTATGACTATTTGCGTATTAGTGGCTTCGTGTGAGAGGAGTTTCAGCAAATTAAAATTAGTTAAAAATTACTTGCAGCCTTATAATAATAATGCTCATTTGTATTAATTAAAAAAAATTATAAATTACGTTTATCGGCTTTTTATTATTATTGACAGTTTTTATTTTTGGGGTGACACCACAATATCCGCCCCGGGTGCCACCCATGCTAGCTACGCCACTGGTTATCAGATACTTTACTTTATACGCCGGCACACAGTCGAAAAAGTTACTGCAATTTTTAATTCAAGGTTTGCTATATGGGTTATGTAATGCTTGTTATTATTAAATTGCAAAGAAAATTTTGCATTAAAACTTATTCTAACGCAAAACTACAAATTTTAGTACAACTCTAGCAACATAATTTATTTTTTATAGAAATGGTAGGTGTTTTAAAACAACTTGCTACGCTAGAAGTTTGAAAACAACTTGATAATACAAAGAGCATTACATTTATCTTTAACGCAAGCTTTGCATTTTTTTATAATGGTGACTTCCGTAGGACCTATATGTGTAGCAAATTGCATTACATATTCAGCTTATTTTCAACTGTGCATGCTCGTAGTTTTCATGATCCATTAACATTAAATCTCCTTACTATACGTATGTTCGATCAATCTTAGAATATGCGTCCGTCGTATCCCAAGCAGGGTTTGCCGGACTTTGCAATACGGCAAGCAAGCAAGCACTGGCCCATTAATGGTTAACAGTACTTGGCTATTGTTATTGGGCCAGTACTAGAACCATTCATCGGCCGCTCTATGGTTTACAGAAAAGAGCCAGTAAAGCATTAATTGGATATTGTTATTGGGCCAGTGCTGCAACCATGAATTGACCGATCTATGTCATTTGGTTAAAATTCACTAGAGTAACATCCGTTGTAGAAATATATAGTTTGGAAAATTTCCCCTATATAGTTTAGTTATCGATTCTCGGCTATGATAAAATTGATAGGGTTGGTATATGTTTTAAATTTTTTTTCATTAGACATTTCTATTTTATTTTAATTATTTTATAAATAATTTATTTAAATTTACATATGATAATATTTTATATTTTTTTAATAGCCCAGTTATGATTGCCATTACTTCGCCATTGCTACAGTACTGGTCATCATCAATGGTCCGTTACTGGCCCAAATGTTCAACCTTGTATGGGCTATTGTTGATTATTTCTCTGGCCCATGAATGACAGCCATTTATTGTCCGAAGTTATCATCCAGTAAAATTATGTTAATGGCCCAGTCCAGGTTGCCAGTACTCGGCTATTTCTTCGTTACTGGTCGCCAGTAAGGTACCATTTCTGGACCAGTTGTATACAAACTTGTATGGGATGGATGGGTATCCTAAAACAGTAGTGTTACTCGTATTGAAAGTATTCAAAAGCAATTTCTTTTATTTGCGTTACGTAATCTTCGATCTATAGCAGGCTTTTGCTTTTGAACACTGAAAGAAAAAACTCGTTCACCACAACCTCAATTTGTGCCAACCGAATATTTCTGTCACATTGATTTCAAAATTCAGTTGTCCTACCCGCTTCTATTGGTTAATAAATTGGTATGAAAATTTTAAATACTAGTTGCTTCAACCGAACTAAAAATGCTTTACAGTTGCTGGAACAGAATATTTCGTTCAAGTTTAGTATAGTATAACTCAGTACCTCGGAGGTAAACTGCACTATGTCATTCTAGTCAACTTTTCAGTCAACAAAAAATTGCAAGTTGCATTAGTTAGATTAGTAAGAACCAGATAAATATTGTGACAATAATTGAGTCCAACTGTTAAGCCTGGACCTTACAAATTAAAATAATAGATGCTTAGGCATCCATTTATCCAAGGGTTTTTTATAAACATTCTAAAAATGATACATGAATAAGCGGACTAAACCATGCGCGGACTCTACCGCGGAAAAATCTCTAATACACAAAACTACTTTAGCAGACCATTAGGTCTAAAACAATAATTTAAATCAAATTCAAAGAATATAAACAAAAGGACATAAAAATACCTAAATTAATTATGCTGCAGAATGTTTGTGGTTGTTTTGATCGTTGTATGTCGCTTATAGCTTATGCGCTGGTACACTTCAATATTCTTTTGCCTTTCAAAACCTTTTTCTACAGCTTGCACTAGATGATGGTCTTCCATATGCGTTTTTATCCATTTGTTGTTTAAGAATTTTGATACGGTAATCTTAATTTCACCTATTTTAATCTCCATATAGAAGATGCGCAGTGCTTTCATCAAATCTTCACATAAACACAAAATTTTGTTTAATCACAATTTTTTTTCTTTTTAATCAGATTCAAATATAAATATTTTTTTCTTATCTTTTACATATACATATCGAAAAATTAATATAATTTACGTTCATGATAAAACTTGATCACATTTTCTTTTTTTTCCATTTTCATTTTTGTTTCAATTTATACTATTAACGTTAAAACAAACTAAACTCAGTAAGAAAGACAGTTTTCTTAAAGATGCGTAACCGCATCCTCGAATGACTTCGATATTTAATTTATTCCTGAAAATCACAACCGCGACTGCCAATTTTGAGTTTTATTTTTTATTTTAATTTTATGTTTAAATTTTGCGATTTAAAAATCGTAACCGAACTTTTTAAGTTTTAACATGATTTTGTAGATAAAATCATACTGACCAAAATTATGAAAAATGCTTTGTTTAAATAATCTAAACGAATGGGAGCGAAGGAGATGTCCATTCAAAAAATTTGTATATTTCTCTCTGTTGTTTTAGTTTCCCAAACAAAGGAATTAAATGGGTTTTTTAGAACGAGATCGTCAAACAATTATAAAAAAAAGAAAGGAGGATCGACAACATACAATTCGTGTTTGCTTTGTTTTCAGTTATTAAAGATTATAGAGAGAACGAAATAACAATAACCACGAAATGCAACAATTTATTAATAGTTTATTTAAACAGATGATGATGAGATTGTGTCTGATAGCATCAACAAAAAAATGAAAAATGCAATTACAACTACATGAGTTTTATTTTTTGTTTGATTAAAACAAAGTTAACTGTCAGATTGGTAGTTTTTTTAATAGAAATTGATACTGAAGCAACACGACGTGTTGTTGTAGCAACGTGATTAATTGATGATATGGATAATGAACCAGGTAATGTATTTTGTTGAACTAAGCTGTTGTGTTATGTAGTTACGGATGTTAACCTTTAGGATTACCAAGTAGTGAGTTTATAAGGGAGAGAAGAAATAGAACAGGGTGGTGACTGAAGGGAATGTATCCTTGACTGTTCGTTGACCGTTAAATCTCACTACCAAGGCATACATTTCCTTCAGTCTACCGGAACGAATACAGAACCTGAACTCGTTCTGGAGTGGGGTGTAGACTCTCTTATAAATACTACTGGTTAGATAATTCCTCAGATTGCGGCATAACACAACTTCATTTCTGGTCGAAACATAATTAACATACGTAATTATGGAGCACAAAGAGTGTCCAACAACAATAAATCTGCTCTACTGCAAAGTTGACTAAAATGACATAGTGCAGTGTACCTCCGAGGTACTGAACTTTACTTATAATTTAATTTCGATCAACTGTTTGTTTGGAGTTTCTATTGTCAAAAATAGGATGACAAGACAAAAAAGATACAATAAAACTTTAAAAATGCAATTATTTTGGCTCGTCAAAATTTTTTTCACTTATTTATACACAAACATTTGTTTTTCTGATTAACTAATTAATTAAAAATATAACCAACATCTCAATGTATTAAAGAAACATGTGAGAATAACAGGATATTTTTTAGAAATAAAATAGATTTTTTCTTACATCGGGAAGCACAAATCACATTTTAAACTATAGATGATTTTTCACCATCACCTCACATAATTACTTAAAACTAAAAACAATAGTCAGGAAAAATTATTTTTTTCTATTTAGTTTATATAAATTATAAAACTTTGTATTTAATGTATGTTAAATCAAATAAACTAGTTCAACCGTTTAAGAAAACCAAACAATTTGTTATAATACCATTTACAAAAAATTCCTATAACAGAACGATAAACACACAATACAAAATGGAATGTTTACTTTAACAAAGATAACATCTTAAACTAATGAAGAGAAAGAATAAACAAAAGTGAAAATAAAATAATCATAAAAAAACGATATTAGTTGTGGCAACCGAAAAATCTGTTGAATATACCAATTTCAAGATTAATGCCGTAGTTGTGACAACAAAATCAGAAACAAAGAATTTTTGGAAATCTATAAACGAATTAATCATTTAGTCTAACCGAATTTGAGTTATCAACACTAAATTCAGTTATAGAGGACAAATCGCAGTTACTTTAATTGAATCTTGATTGTTATAACTGCTAGTCTGTTACTATAACCTTTTATAAGAACTGAATCTAAAAAATTATGGTGCAAATTATGAAACTTTTTGCAATCCATACAATTTTTGAGCGATCTAGTTTGGAACCAATGAGAAAATTTTAAACTTTAAAAAAGTTTATCATTCTCATCAGGGCTAGCCGACTAGATAAACTCTACCAAAAAATGTCCACGCTAATGCTATCTAAAATATTTTTAAAAAATCACCATAATGACATGCAAACTCCCCTTGAAAATGCATAAGTATAGTATTGTATTAATTTCTTATGTATATCTGATTTTATTATCATATTATTTGGTGGTGTATATTTCTTTAAGAATGATTCCCGCCATCACCCTTAAGATGGCACCTTGGTTAGTGATATCTCACTGCTATTGCCAGTGGTATGTGATATCTCACGTTAAGTGTTAAATCGTATGTCAATAGCCGGGACTGGAGTACGCGGGTTTGTCACACACGTAGTTTAAAAATGAAAAAAAATTAAAAAACAATAAAAACTGATCCCTCCATGCGTGCGTGGTTCAAAAACAAAGATTCAAGTCTTAACTTTGGTAAAAAATTTTTTTGTTGACAAGCTCTTGTAAACAAAATAACGACTGGTTTAGTAATACTAGTTTACTAATACAGACTAATTTTAAAATTAAAAATTTAAATTTAAAACAATAAATAATAATTTTTTTACCTTATCCATATAAATAAAAATGTAATTATCGTTTGTTCAAAATAGGTAATCTCCAAAGTACTGGACCGATTCCTTTGAAATTTGGACATAATGTTGCATTCGCATACAGGCAGGCTTCTATATCCTCTTTTTTATTATTTTTTTTAATAACGTGGTTGGAGAAATCTTTTTCTTGGATGCGCCAGGATTTTTTTAGATGTATATGCTTCATAACGTAAGCTGTCAATAAGTGTAAGTGTCTATCCTGTTTTATTCTCATTGCACTCAATTTTATGGTCGAGTTTCACTTCATGCTTAATTTAATCGATTATAGTTTTGTATAGTGATCAGCCCATTGATTATTTTATCTAATTTATCAACCAATAGGGTTTATTTATTTTTATTTATCAACCAATACAAACCATCGGTCCTCCTTTCGGTAGGAATTTCCTCAATTGGAGCAAGAATGTGCTCGATCCTCATTTACTACAAAAGTTTTCTCCTTTCAGCAAACTGTAATACAATATTTTACACTGAACAAAATTGATTTTTTTATTTTTTTCTACATATTTTTCCCAATAAACATCAGCAAAATAAGTAATCGTAATTGCACCTTTACTTAGATTAAACGAAGAGAGCGAGTCAAAGGACTTATTGCAAGGTAGCTAACGGAACCTGGCAACAAATTGATTACATATCAAATGGTCCTGCGACCTTCTCGTCATTGTCCGTAACTTCAATCGGAGAGGTAATGTTATGTCGTGATTTTAGTCACTTTAAGACATTTGCTGACTGACGAGTTACTTACCCCTGCATGTACACAAATTCACTCACACATACAACACAAAAAGAAAATCCCTATCGCATGACTACGTTGTAAAACTTATTTGCACAAATATTATATTATATTTATTTATTTATACAGTGTAGTATCACATAAGGAATTCCTTTTTAAACCGAAGTTTATCGTGAACTAAGTTTAATATTAAAATATTAATTATTCATTGATTAATTAATACAAAAAAAAAAAAAAAAGAATTAAATAATTGTGAAAATAAAGAATTATTGAAAATGTAACAAAATCAATCTGGTGACATTAATGAACTGCTTTCTTTAATAAATAGTAATTTGAGTTCAAAAAGCCTAAACTTATTGATTATCACTTCTGTGCAATGACCAAACCCTTAACATGAGGAGAAATGAAGCAAGCATTTCCTCTTGAAGTCAGAAGTTGATTCAAGAATTCTAATGCCTGCTTCAAGATTATTCCACAATCTAATACTCTCAACAAAGAACGATGATCTAAATTGTGAAGAAAGGCAACTGTTTGGAAGTTTCAGTAACTTATTTCGTTGAAATCTTGGAAAAATGAGAAGTTCATAAAGATAGTCTGGACATTTATATTTTATTAAATTATGCAAAAATAGACAAGTACGATATTTAAGATAATTTTCAAGAGTACAATTTAAAATTTGAAAAGAAAAGGTAGAAATTGAACTAAATCTGTTTCGATTAAATATATATCTTGCGCAGTTATTAAATGTTACATTTAGTAAATCCCAACTTTTTCTTGAACAATTATGGAAAATATTTGAGCAATATAGTAATTTGGGTATTATTAAAGCTCTAACAAGTTTCAAACGTAAATTGACAGGTGTGAAACTAACTGATTGATAAAGCATCCCTAAGCAACTGTTAACTTCACCACAAATTTTAATAACATGATCATCAAAAGTGAGATCATAATTAAGAATTAAACCTAATGATTTTGTTTTTTCAACATAATTAATGACATTACCATCAAATAAAATGGGAGGAGGATTATTAATTTTCTTTCTGCTAATAATCATAGCATGTGATTTTAATGGGTTAACATAAACATGATTCAAATTTGTCCAATCAGAAATAGAAGAAAGAGAAGCATTCATTTTATCAACACATAAATTAAATTGATCAAACGGAAAAGAACAATAAATCTGAGAGTCATCCGCATAAAGATGGGTATTGATGTCAACATAATCAGGAAGGTCATTAATAAAAATAGTGAATAATAAAGCAGATAAAATGCCACCTTGAGGAGTACCAGAGCTAATCTCAACTTGATGTGATAGAATATTATTAATAGAAACTTGTTGTTTGCGATTAGATAAAAACGATTTAATAAAGTTACAAGATCTGATTGAGAATTTGAATTTATTTCTTAGTTTCAACAAAAGAGACATATGATCAACAAGATCAAAAGCTTTTTTGAAGTCAAGGAAACAAATTATTGACACTTTATTCTCTTCAAAGGCAAGGCAAAGATCATGAATAACTTTAAGCATTGCTGAATTAGTACTGAGTCCATTTCTAAACCCAGATTGAAATTTATAGAGAAGAGAATTATTATCAACATAACTTTGAATTTGGTTTTTCAATACTTTTTCCAAAACTTTTGATAATGATGGTAAAATGCTAATTGGCCTGAAGTCTTCTAGATTAGTTGGATTTGATTTTTTTGGGATAGGTTTTATAATACTACATTTCCAATGCTCAGGGAAATAAGACTGTGTAATACAGTTATTGACAATATAAGTGATAAATGGGATGATGAAACAACCAAGCATTTTTATGAAAAATATTGGAATCTCATCAACACCACAAGCATTAGTTTTAATAGAACTAAGATAAAAATCGACATCGATATCAGTGATAGTAGAGAATTCAAAACAACCAGCTTCATCACAATCATTATCAAAAGTTACCAGATGTGCAGTTTTTTTAGAAAATGAATTTGAAAAATAGTTATTGAATTCTTCAGCCGAAAAACTGGTAATAACATTATTAGAATCTTTAGTAACACCATTATTTTTCAAATTATTCCATAATGTTTTAGAAGGAAGGTCTGGATCAATTTTAGAATTAAACCATTCACGTTGAAGATATTTTCTAAGATTAGTACATTTGTTACGAAGTTTTTTAAACATTATGAAATGATTGTTTTTAAGGTGAATGTTCACTTCAGATTTAAACGATGAATAGTAAAAATTTTTACGATTAATCAAATTTATTAGTGAATCGTTCATCCAAGGTGCAGCAGTGTTTTTCTTGATTTTAATTTTCCTCAAAGGAGCAAAAATATTCATTAATTTTTTTAATTCATCGGTCAAAACTTGAACTTGGTCATCAATATTAGAAAGACAATAAATTTTATCAAAATCACATTTTGAAGCACAAAATAATAAATTATCTAAATTAATATTTTTGAAATTACGATAAAATTTAAAACTATTATTAACAAAAGAAGACATGTTGATTGAATAAGAACCAAATAATAAATCATGTGTCGTAAAGCTACCAATAGAAAGTTGGGAAAAACTTTTAACTAAGCTACGATTTTTGACAATTGACAG
This sequence comes from Diogma glabrata, assembly GCA_963693315.1. Taxonomy (NCBI): domain Eukaryota; kingdom Metazoa; phylum Arthropoda; class Insecta; order Diptera; family Cylindrotomidae; genus Diogma; species Diogma glabrata. Next base: position 125,261,572 of record OY856186.1, on the reverse strand, counting down.
GTCAATTAAACTTGGATTACATCCGTCAACAAAATTAGTTGGTTCTTCAGAACAGATATTTAAGGAAATTGATGACAAAAAATTTATAAAACTAGTTGTTTTTTTTAATTTAGAAAGAAGATTAATATTAAAATCTCCAACAATAATTAAATGAGGATATCTAATTGATAAATCAGAAAAAACACGCTTCAAATTATCAGAAATTTTATTATTGGGAGGATTGTAAACGACTCCAAAACACAATTTCTCATTATTATTATTAATGATTTCAATGAATAAATATTCAACAATACTATTTGATCTGCTTTTGCATACAATTTTACCCTTAATACTATTAAGTAAATAAATAGCAACACCCCCACCACGTTTTCCAACACGATCATGTCTGAATAAATTAAGTCCATTAATTGCAATTAAACGATCATTAATACTCTCATTAAACCAAGATTCAGAAATAGCAAGTGCATGTAAGTTTAAATTATTGATAACAGAACGAATTTCATTTAGATTTGGTTTAAGACTTCCAGGATTAATATGAATAAAATTGAAATTATTATTGTTATTAAAAGCTGATTTTAAAATAATATTATTAATGTTAAGAGTATTTGTGGAAAGTTTAAATGAATTAATCTGGGAAATTAAATTTTGATAGCCTCAATAAGAGAGGCAAACATTTAGATATCATGAAAAAGGCATAATCAAAAGCACAGAAATAAAAATCAAGTGATGAAATAAACAACAAAATTAAAAAAGGAAACAAAAGAAAGCATTTCATAATAACACTCACCAGATTGAAGATAAAAAAGGTTAGTTTTTCATATATATTTGTTTTTGACATTATCTTCGGAAAAAGAGAGCTCCTAAAAAACTTGGTTTGCGATAATCATAAGATTTAGATCATTAATTGATGAGAAACTAGCTTTTCTGCCATTGTTAAAAGTAACATCAAGACCGATTTGTCCAACTTTGACATTTCTAATTTTTCGTTCCTTTTTAAATTTCATGGCCTCTTTGAAAAGTGCAAATTGATTTTTGGACATCGCAAATTGAATAAAGATCCTATTGAAATTTCCTGGTTCGTTAAAGATATTTTCAACGGTTAGACGGTTTGCAATTTTCATATAGTTGAAGAAGAATTCATCCTTGTTAAATTCAGATTCAAAGTTTAACAATAGAGAATCACTTTGATCATTAAACTTGGTCCGGTAAGCTCTGACTCTTGGAGGATTTTCAAAACCAACAGCACTTGAAATCTTAGACACGATAATTTCATTAGAATCATTGACAATTTTTGGGATTCCATTGATGACCAGTTTTGTCCGGTTATTATTGAAATCATTCATTAAACTATCTTTATCTTCAAAGGAATTGACTTTGTTTTCAAGGGTTACAACCTTTTACTTGAGAGTTTCAATTTCTTGGTTAATTTCTTCCAAGAAAGCTTTCTTCAGATCCGAGAAATGATTAGAAATTGTATTACGCTGATCTTCAGCCCATAAGGCAATTGATTGATCCAATTTCTTTAAAGTCTCACTTTCGAGTAACTTGAATTTTTCATCCAATTGCTTCAGTTTTTCATCATCCAAATTAGATTTATTTTCAATCTTGAAATTAGTTGAATTTGCAGTGAGAAAACTATTTCTTGTTATCATCTTTAGTATTAATGTTTAGCAGATGTTTATAATACAATTTGATATAAATTAAAACTATACGATTTAAATAAATAAATTTTTCGGAGCTCAAAAATTTTCTGTCTATTCAGTTTTCATTGCCTACTATGAATTCATTTCACAAATGAAACAAAGAATTTTTCATTTCACAAATGAAACAAAGAATCGTCAGAAAATTGCTAACAAATTTGAATAAGTCTTAAATAGTAATAGTAAATCGAAGTAAAATTTTAATGAACTACTTATCGTTGTTGAATTGACTTATTTGTTGAGATTAATATTTGTTGAATGGTGTATCAATATAATACATTTTCAAAATCAGCAATGAATTGAATAGTTTTTAGGGTTCCGTTTTTTATACGGAACACTATTGGTGAGAGCAAAACGAGTTTTTCACATTATATCGATTATATCGTAATGCTATGAACTTAAAATTTGAGGTGCGTATAAAACTAATCTGCCCACATGAAATGACGGGGTACAAATAAAACTAAAGTGGTTTTCGTTTGGTCAAAAACATTTTTGACCCAAGCGAGTGGGGTGTCATATGAAGGAGCACTTAATTTAAAAAATATCACAATTTTTTTTAGAATTTTCCAATGCACAGTTTTTGTGTCCACCCCCTAAATTTCAACACTTGATTGACCGAAAAAATAATCAAATTTAAACCATTTACAAGCTGGTGTAATTGAATCTTTCTTGAGTTATCATAAACATCTATGGATGAGATTTAACCTAAAGTAACATTTTTTGAGTCATTTTTGATCAATGTAGATTTGATTGTAATTTACTATTGACATTTACGATTTAACATTTATTTTATTATGCGTCTATAGTCTGGAAATATAAAGACATTACAACACAAATTTTTGTCAATAATTTTTGATATTGTGTTCTTTTACATTCACGGAACCCTTGGCGAGCGAATTTTATTCGCACTTGTCTGACTTTTTTCTTTTCGTGATGATATCCAAATAAATGGGTCGTTGTGCGAAGAAATATTTGATCAATGAAAATTCATCGGAAACTTCCTTTTATTAAATTTTATGTTTATTCGTTTTCTTTGGTTTTCCATTTAGTTGTAGAACTTTTTAGTTATATTACATATTATACTTAATTTAACGATATTTTATCAGTGTAACCCCAGGTAAGAATTAGCTATTGGGCCAAGCCTGGGCCAAGTCCGCGCCTCAGCTTTTGGGGTTTGGGCCAGACTTAACATTTTCAAACGGCCCAAGCTTGGCCCAAGCTTGGTATGATGTCCTGGGGCCAAGACTGGCAAACCAGACTTGGGCTAAGTCTGGCAAATTAGACTTGGGCCAAGTCTGGCAAATCAGATATTTAAATAAATATTTCAAAAATATAAATTTCATGAAACCTACAATCACTATAACAATGCATAACCAGCTGGTGAATAACGTGTTATATAATAAACTGAATCTTGGTTCAATCTAGGCATTTACAACTGGCCCAGACTAAAACCGGAGTTAACTAGCCAAGGCTTGGCTCGCCAATACTGGCCCGAGGTTGGCCCATTGTTTAACATTGGCAGTTCCTACCCGGGACATAACAAACACATTAATTAACAGTTAAACTTTTTTTGATATAACTAAATTTATATTTATTACAACGAATTTGTAAAACAATTACATTACTTAGTAACAAGCTTTTGTTTTTTTTTCTTCTTAACAGATAACTTGATATTTATTTATATACTACCCGGCCACGCGTTGCAGTGGCTTAGTTTGGTTGAATATAAGAAATAAAACAAAACACTCACCCTTTCTAATATGTTTTATTTCATAATACTTGAGGGTATTCAATGTTTTTTGTTGATTAATTGACTGTGTGGATATAGAGATTACCTGGTTTGCCAACTCTAGAACACATATAATTGTCCATGTGAGAAACAATCGTTATCTAGATCTAAACCACATACTTCCAATGTTTGGCCCTGAGCTTTGTTGATGGTGATTGCAAATGCCAATCGAATTGGGAATTGCAGTCTTTTAAATTGAAATGGCATATCCGTTGGTATCATGGGTATGCGTGGAATGAGGACATCTTCGCTTTTGAAAGGTCCATTCGAGATTGTTGTTTCTACTACGTTGCTCAATAATTTTTTTACTGTGAGTCGCGTGCCATTGCAAAGTTTTGGCTGATTGATATTACGCAACATGATGATTGGCACGCCGATTTTAAATTGTAGTACATGTGGTGGCATCCCTGGTAGATCAAGTGAATTCAAAAATTCTGTTGGATAGCTAACTACTTCATCTGCTTCCATGACAGTGTCTACGGACTTGAATGTGACTTCCTCGCTTTGAATCTTAGACAGAATTAAATTGTTAAGTTCATTGACGTCTTTGTTTTCGGCCGCAAGAATGATTCGTTCACTCAGCCAATCGTGATTCTTATGATTAATTTGAATATCAGGAAGTACTTTTTCAATTTTCTCTTTTGACGACACTAAATTGCAGAAGTTATGAGGCAATAAAATTCGTCCTGTTGTTAAATCAACCGGCACCTTTCCGTCACCAAATCTCAGCAATTGATATGTGAATATCTCATCTGATTTATCTTTTTGGAGCAGAACACGCATGTTTGTCGATAATTTTAACCTTTTCTCGTATCGCCACAAAGTAGAATATTTCAAGCAAGCATTTATTTCATCTGCTGGTGTTGATCGGGGAACTACAGCTAATGTTTGTCTGAAATCTCCTGCAAAAAAAAATTAATGCATTCCCAAATGGTCTGGTATTTCCACGCAAATCTTGCAATGATCGATCAAGCGCTTCAAGTGATTTTTTGTGCGCCATTGTGCATTCATTCCAAATGATTAGTTTACATTTCTGCAATACTTTTCCCATTCCCCATCCTTTGGAAAGGTTGCATGTGGGCGTTTCAATGAATTGCATGTTTAATGGCAATTTCAAAGCGGAATGAGTTTTTCTTCCATCTGGTAGCAATGTCGCAGCTATGCCGGACGACGCAAGAGCTAAAGCTATGCTATTTTACTATCGAATTACTGCTAGAATCGTTTAAGAATCGTTTTATAAACGTTTTGCCAGTTCCTCCTGGCGCATCCAAGAAAAAGATTCCTCCAACCCCGTTATCAACATTTTGCATTAGTTGATCGTAAATTGTTTTTTGTTCAAACGTTAGCTTCAGAATATTTGATTGCACATACGACAATTATTTCTGTAATCCTTTTATTTATTTATGATGGATGATAGCATGCAAATTCGTATTGATGTTATCAGCATTCAATGGTATTGCTACACTCGAATCACTTAAATTTAATGTTTTTAAGTACTCAGAAATACAGCTAAACTTACCTTCTGATTCATTGGCACTTTCATAAAAATCAATAAGCGCAAGTTGTTAGTTAGTTATTCATGCACAGTACTGTTTTATATATTTAAATTTCCTTCAAAATGGTAAGTTTTTTGTAGCCAAATGCTTTAATTTATAACAATCACAAATAATATGCAGATCAGCTATTTCATTTATAATACTAAGAACAGATAATTAGTAACAGAAGTTATTTAAAAAAAACAGATGTTTAACGGTGGATTGACGGATGGTTCACCACCTGATCGTGTGATATAGTAAAAGTAAAGATATTCACATATATTATAGAGCAATGTAAATTAATTGATATTGTTACCAACCTTGCGACACAAATTTTAATAATCAGTTATAGTAGAATTTTTTTGCCAGCGAATTTCTGACAGCTACGACGCAGCAAGAGATAAAAGATGAGACAAAAAGTAAAACAGAGATGTATTATTTATTTTGGGATAAATTTGTTTTCAAAACAATTATATTAGTTAAATTTCTACTTCTAGTTCGTACCATTTGTTTGTTGTGATATTTGTTTCCATAGGCGTCGTTATTTTTATTATAATTATTTTTAATTATCAAAATTTTGTTATGTTTCCTACAAAATCATTAATATTTCTACTAGTTTTTGGGTTTCTATTATAATTGGTTGAATTTCAATAGTAATTTATAAATTTTATGCGTTTTTTTTGTCCATTTCAATGGGACCCCAATAGTTTTTTTTAATATTTTAATCGAGACACTGAATGTGCAAACAATATGCGCATGTGCATGCGCATGTGCAAACAATATGCGCATAACAAACAAATTTTGTGTTCGCTGGCAAAAAGATTCTACTATACTTTGATATAAGTAAAGGTGCGATTCACGTGCGAAATCACGATTTTATATTTTCCTGATCCGTTTATTGGGAGAAATATGTAGCAAAAAGATCTATTTTGTTCAGTGTAAAATATTGTATTACAGATTGCTTCAAGGAGAATGTTTTTATAGTAAATGAGAACTGAGGACATTTTTACTCCTACCGAGGACAGTCCTACCGAAAGGAGAACACGTTGCAACCTTATTGGTTTACAAATTAGATAAAATAATCTTTGGGCCTATCAATATACGAAACTAATCGATTAAATTGAGCATGAAGTTAAAATCGACCATAAAGTTGAGTGATTTGAGAATAAAGCAGGTGAGACAGTAATTGTTGACAGCCTACGTTATACAACATATACATATGTATAACGAAAAAAAAAAATTAAAAAAAAAAAAAAAAAAAAACTATGTAACAACCTTCCTGTATTCGAATGCAACGTTGTGTCCAAATTTCAAAAGATTCGATCAAGTACTTTCGGAGATTACCTATTTTGAACAAACGAACATTTACATTTTTATTTATATAGATTTAAGATTTATATAGATTTATATAGATAGAAGATAAACAGATATTTCTTTATTACTTTGATTTTAATTTTTATTATTTTCTCTTCACATTCACAGAAAAAATAAAATTTTATTTTTAGTTTAATTTAAATTAATTTGCCTTAAATAAGGCAGGTTTCAATATCCATCAGATAAAAACAAAATTAACTAACCAACTCATCTCCGAAATCCTAATTAGCATCGTTATATATATAATAAATCCAACGGTTTCTTAACTTACATTTTAATTTCAAAAAGAGATGGAAATAAAATTATGATGTATTGGTGGTAACAGACTAGGGGTTTGTAACAGACTCCCCGGCATATTCAAAGAAACTACGATAGGCAGACTGCACATTATGCATCCCAATCAAGATGAATGTTTCTTCACATGTTATTGATAAAGATGCTCAATTCTACGTCTTTTCAGCAATTGAGAGTTGACAACGGCATTACACATAAACCTTTTCCCAGTGCATGTCAAGTTTTGAATTTATTAGAGAACGACCGTCACTGGGATGTATCCATTAAAGACGCATGCAACACGTCACATCCAAATCAAGTTCGTGCTTTGTTTGCCATCATATTAACCGCCTGCTCTACTTCATCTCCAACAGAGTTATGGGAAAATATAATTCACACATGACTGTATTTGACATGACTGTATTTGACATGAAGATATTTTACATCGTATTTCCCAGTGGCGAAGCGTGCTTTTGAAACTAGGGTATACATATTCAAAAATTTTATTAATATGCATAGAAACCAGGTAGAGACCAAGTAGAAGCAAAAACCAATTATAGTACATTACGATGAAATATTTTGAACAAGAGTTCTTTGACCAAAAATAGTACATTATAGAACAAGGTTGAGAAGTAAGCTATTATTGACCGAGAACTTTTATATCCTGAGGCGCGTAGCGCCGAAGGATATAATGTTCGCGGTCTATATTAGTCTTCTCAACCGAGGTATATATAGAATTTTTTTAACTACTAACACTAATTATCATATTTGCTTTGATTAGATTTTGATATTAGTCATTTTCCATATCATTTCTTAAATATCTTAAAATATCAAGTAGCCTGTTTAGTTTCATACAAATAAAACGAAATAAAGGAATGCAATTATTATTTGTTTGTGTTTTTTTGTTCATTTCAATTAAAAATAAAGGAAAATTTGTCATTATTAACCTAGGTAATGTTTTGTTATTATTATTGACCTAGCTTGAGAAAAATTACTTCTCATTGGGGGGTTCGAGTAAATAATGACGATTTCTCAAGTTAGTAGTTAAAAAATATACTTGTTATTTTTTTCAAACAAATCGTATCTTCGAATCGAAAACTTTGACAATAACAAAAAAAATTATGTACTTTGATTGGATTATAAAATTTGATAAGTTGGTTTTATTATTTACAGTTTTAAATATTTTTCTTAGTTTATCATAACAAAAACTAACAACTATTATATTGATGAATCTAAAAAAATATGCTGAAATAATATATTTTTTGTAGTTCAATTCTTCTATATTATTTTTATAGCTGCAAAATTATTAATAACTTTTTCTTTAAAAAACGGTTCAATAGTTAATTTTTGTAGAAACTTTTTCTCAATCGATAATAGTGACAAAGGCTCTAGTCTTGTACTTTTCATAGATTTTCTTAGCTCGTTTTTAATACGTTTCAAAGTACTGGTTAAATCACTCACAATAAATTGTGGTAATTGTAAGAAAAAGAGTTAATAATTTAACGACCTCTCAATAAACATTGTTCAACCCATTTTCAGATCTATATTTTTATAAAAAGACCGGACTTAAATACTTGATTTTATCATTGTATATTATTGAAAGCTCATTTTTATCATTATTTGGTAAAATATGTAGGATATTGTAAGAAGAGATTAGCAAAAACATTGTTTTTAGTTTTGAGCAGCGGTGGATATTAAACATAAAATTCTTTGTAAAAAAATATAAAAATACAACTTATTCAAAATTCTAAAAATATTCCAAAAATTATAATAAAATCTAAAATTTAAACTTTTTCAAAATTCCAAAAACATCTAAAAATTATTAAAAAATCAAAAATTGAAACCGTTTTCAAAATTCCAAAAATAATGGAAGAAATATAACAAAATCAAAAATTCAAACTTTTCCTAGAATTCTTATAATATTGCAAAAATTATAACAAAATCAAAAATACACACTTTTTTCAAAATTCCATAAATCATAATAAAATCAAAAATTTAACCTCTTTTAACCAATTTTAAAAATATTCCAAGAGCTATTACAGAATTGAAACTTTTTTCAAAATTGCAAAAATATTGCAAAAATTATAACAAAATCAAAGATTGAAACTTTTCTCAAAATTCTAAAATTATTCCAAAAATTGATACAGAAACAACCCGACTAGAAATTAGATCAGTATAGGGTCCGATCCGGATCAGGATTGCCTGAAGACTGATCAGGGATGAATCAGGCCTCCTGATCCGGACATGATGAAAAATCGTCACGCCATATATGATCCGTACAGGATCCGTTTAAATGATCCATGCCGGATACATTTCAAAGATCCATTCCGGATCCATTTCAAAGATCCATTCCGGATCCATTTCAAAGATCTATTCCGGATCTATCTTAAAGATCCATGCCGGATCCATTCAACAGTTTCATGTCCAGTCTGGTCAAGAGATCCATACCAGATCCGGTCAAAGGTTTAGAATTAATTTTGTTCTTAAATATTAATTTGACATTAAATAAATGAAAAAAATATTACCATTTTTCCTTAATTTTGTTCATAATTTCAAGTACACTTCAAATGCTTATAAATTTAAACACTCAGAAAAAAGATAGCTTATTTAACGTAAAGTATATGTAAATTTAACTGAAAATGACGTACGAATTGAGCCAGCGGAGGCATTAGTAAACTAAACAAAATTGACTAAGTAAAATCTACTTAAAAGCATGTAAAACATTTTGCGCTGTTATGCTACTATTATGCTACCATCTTGTCTCACCAAAAAAATGAAAAAATTTAGTTTTTTTGCAATTATTAATCGTTTTTTTATCAATTCAGGGTGAGAGAATTTTATACACGGCAATGATTAACAGCGGTTAAGAAGGTCCCTGTAAAGATAAAATGCTATTTATTATTAATATTTATTTTGGACTTAACCCGGGATTCGATCCCCAGACCTCTGTGTACAAGGCAGCAGCATTAACCATTCGTCTATCTAAATAATTATTTACATCAATTTATTTATGAATATTATGTTGATGCTTAAGTTTAGGACGTTCGAGGGTTCGATTCACAGACTGACCACTATTTATTTTTATTATTTTTTGTAAAATAACATAAAAATGATTCCTTTTTATTCATAAAAATTCAATTTCACAGCATTTCAATTTATCGATACTGTAGTTATTTTAAAATTATATAGACCTAAACATTTCAAATTTATTCCGACAATAATAATAATGTAACTAATGTCGAATTCTTTTTGCCAAAAAAATTGCTCTAAACACGCCCATTTTTGATCTAGATCAAGTTTTTTTGACATAACGTATTCTATTTGACAAAAAAAAAGTGATTTTTTTTTGCCCTAAAAACTTTTGTTTGAATCTAGATTTTTAGCTAGAGCAAGCATAAAATACAATAAAGAATACAAATACATTTAAAAAATCTGTCAAAATTAGTAAACAAACAAAACGCCATTTACTTATTATTTTTTTTAATAGTGAAATAGTAACTATTTAAATAAAATATTGTTTAAATCGTGTTTTAAATTAAAAATTAATAATAAACTAATTAATTAAATACAATTAATTACAAAAATATTCAATGACAGTTCACAAATACAACTACAAAACTGGATCATATTTTTTCATGTTCTTTTTATGAAAAAAAAATCACTTTTTCACTCTGGACAAAAAGAATTCGACATAAGGTAACACAGAAATAACAATTATATACATGTCAAATTCTATTTGCCAAAACATTGTTGTGACATTTTTTGCTCTCAGATACAGATGTAAAGGTAATATTACCCATGGTAAAATTACCGGTAAAATTGGTAATATTACGTAATATTACTTAGGCTTGGTAAAATTGGTAAAATTGCAATAAAATTTTATTAACCTTTATTTAATAAAAATCAAAGTTTGCGATTTTTTTGTGGAATAATATAATATTTATTACAACAACAAGAATATTTATCACAACAAGATGCCTCTGAAAACCTTGATCTTAGTCCAAAATGCATCTGATGTATTGGACACATTTTTAAACAGCTGTAGAGTGAGGCCATCCAAGGTTATTGATTCCAGCAAATCATTTCATTTCAGATGATATGCAGTTCGGTTCAGCAGTATGTCTTTGTGCAATACCCACTGGCGAGCAATTGATACGAATAAAATAGTAAATCTTATGCATTTCATCGGTACACTGTGGTGAACTGTTTTTTAATTGCAGTACGTGGTGTGACAAATCAAGTAAATTAAAAACATTCTGTTGGAAAAACAAAATGCTTCATTGGCTCTATAGCAGTTGCGATAAAGACGGATTTCTATATTATTTCTTCGCTTTGAATGTTAGATTGAATAATTTTGTGAAGTTCGTAGATGTCTTTATTGTTGGCCGCAAGTATAGTTCTTTATCTCACAAATCGTGATTCTTATATAGTAAGTTAGAATATTTGGAAATAATTTGAAAGTAATTTGGTTCGCGTTGCAATTTTACTTTATACGAAGCAGCAACAGCAGCAGATCGATAGAATTCTCAAACGGTTAAGAACACACAACGCAACGAAACATTATCAGCCTTTCATTGTAAATTTTTGTTTCGAGTTTGAGAAAAAAAATTTTTTTTGCCATTTGCCTTTTATATTTTTCCCATGAATGAAACAATGAAACAATGCACGAATTAGATTTTGATTGTTGCCCGCGTAATTAATGTATCTATCCCATTGTGGCATATGTGGAGTGACACGTCACACGTTTACAGCCCTTGACAATTATCCAGTGGCGTAGCTAGCATGGGTGACACCCGGGGCGGATATTGTGGTGTCACAAAAATTTAATATAATTAATGTATATAATTAATAATTGCAAAAAAACTAAATTTTTTCATTTTTTTGGTGAGACAAGATGGTAGCATAATAGTAGCATAACAGCGCAAAATGTTTTACATGCTTTTAAGTAGATTTTACTTAGTCAATTTTGTTTAGTTTACTAATGCCTCCGCTGGCTCAATTCGTACGTCATTTTCAGTTAAATTTACATATACTTTACGTTAAATAAGCTATCTTTTTTCTGAGTGTTTAAATTTATAAGCATTTGAAGTGTACTTGAAATTATGAACAAAATTAAGGAAAAATGGTAATATTTTTTTCATTTATTTAATGTCAAATTAATATTTAAGAACAAAATTAATTCTAAACCTTTGACCGGATCTGGTATGGATCTCTTGACCAGACTGGACATGAAACTGTTGAATGGATCCGGCATGGATCTTTAAGATAGATCCGGAATAGATCTTTGAATCTCCGAAATGAGCATTATTATTAATAAGTTATATATAATTAAAGTACTGTTTTATTATACATTCTTTCATATTGATGTATGAAAATGAATCTTTTATGAAAGTATCAGCGTCGTCACTCCAAAAAATTAAAATGTATACAGTTGTATAAAAAAAGAGTATCCAAATGTATACATGATTATTTGATGTTGCTAATTTATTTGAGAACGACCTATATTGTACGGTCTTAGCGCAAAATATACCTGGAATTCCTTTTGTTCATTGCAACGGTTACGGTATAATGCAACCTTAAATGCACTCAATTCAGAACTGTTTACAAAAAATGTTATCGTTTTTCCACAACTGTTTATATTTGCTACACTGTTCGCCAATTTTCTGTTCCTTTATTTCTACTAAAAGAGAATACGACGAACAATGTAACACAATTAATTAACATTTTCAAATGCATTTAATGCATTTTATACACAATGTTTTCTTGCGAATAAATTGTATCCATTCCAAAAGTTTTGCGAGTTCTTGGTACCCAGTATCCATTTAAAAAAATTTTTATATAATGTATCCAAATTAATACAAATGTATCCAAGCGGCAACTCTGGAAAGTATAGTAAAAGAAAAATAAGAGTAGAATTAATATACTCTCACATACATATTATATACATACACTTAAAATCTCTTCTTTCTAGCTTTAACAGCTGCGAACTCAGAAATCACAACTTCAAAATTTATATTTTGTGCTGCCTCATGTTTTATGGTTAATATGCCAAGATTATTAAGCCTCGTTTGGGTCATTGCTGCCCGCAAGTAATTTTTAATTAATTTTAATTTGCTGAAACTCCTCTCACACGAAGCCACTGATACGCAAATAGTCATAAATAACTTTAGTGCGACCATAAGATTCGGAAGAGATTCTGTAAAATCCCATTCCACGATGAATTTCAAAAAGTCTAGGCACACCCAGTTAGAAACTGTAACATTGGTCGCTTTTAAATGCCTCCTCAACCTTGGTATCTCTGTGAGGAGTTCCGTTTCCGATACCTCATCATAAAAACTGGCAAATTTTGATACAGATAATTTCAATTCTTCACTGTTCGCCAAAAGCAAAGTCTTTGTCTGAACAACCTCGAACAATGAAGCAACATCTTGAACTGACTTCAGTTTTGTTCGGAGTTCAACACTGAATCGGTCAAGACATTCCAACATGTCCTTTTTAAGTTCAGCTCTCAGTGTCAGTCCAACATCTGGAGCCAACTCACCAGCCATTCGTTTTTCACGACGAATTCGTCTGTCCATTGGAATGTCATAGCTCTCCGATTTCGTCGCAGCAAGATCTATTGCCTGTTCTACAATGTCATTTCGTTTTTCTTCAATATAGAGATGAAGTGACTCTATTTTTGTAATTAATTGATCAATATTTAAGCCTTTGCTTTGCAATCCAATCTGAGCACAATTTATTTCCCTAAGAACATCATTCCAAAACAAAAGATAGCAAAGAAACGTAAAATCACACACTGCATGCATAAGGTTGTGTGCAGCGCCTCTAGTGTCTACATTTTCTTGTTGATCACTTAGCTTCTCAATTGCAGCCACAATCCCATCAAAATTTTCGGCCAATACTTTTACTGCAGCATAATGAGCACTCCAATGCGTTGTTAAGAGTCTTTTAACAGTTGTTTTGCTGTGTTTAACAAGCACTTCCCAGCGGCTAGTCGAAGCAGAAAAAAATGTAAAACTGGCCTCCACTGTTCCGAAAAACGTTACACAAGCTACATTTTGTGCAAATGAGTGTAGGCCACATAAATTAATTGAATGATCTATGCAGCCCACAAAAATTGCTTTGTTATTTTTTGCTTTAATAATTGCTTGCACTCCTCCATGTATACCACTCATAACAGCTGCATTATCATAACTTTGGGAACGACAATTCATAATCTCCAAACCGTCATTTTTAAGGTTTTTAAGAATTTCATCGCTTAAATCAGCGGCTTTTTTTCCATGTAAAGAAAAAAATCCAAGGAATACTTCTTTGACTTCCACTTTTCTACCATCAATTTTCACATAACGAATCACTTCAGACATTTGATCAATATGTGAAATAAAGGTAATAAAATAAAGGTATGCTATCAAACATAATTCCAAAATATTTAGCTGATTTAATTTCGTTGACAAGCTTAAACTTTACGAGGTTCGCTAAAACATTTATGAACTCATTTTGTATTTCTGGTGACAAATATGATACTTTTGGTGATTTGCCATGCTCCAAATTCAAAATGTGTTCTTTTAACACTACATCATAATTTGACAATAGATTGACTTTGCCTTTATTTGAAGAACTTTGTCCTTCATCATGTCCCCGAAATGCTAGGTTTTGTTTAGATAAAAAGAAAGTTATATCCAATAATCTGGATAAAAGATGTTTCCACTTTTGTTTTTCATTATCTATTAATTGCAAGGCTGCGTCTCGTATCGTTTTATGAATTTTTAACCTCATTTCCAAAGTTTTCCACTTTTCAAAATTCTCCAGATGTTCATTTGAAGTTTCATGGTCGGCTACTTTGGGATTTAGTTTCCACCACTTCTGAAATCCAGTCGTAAATGCTGAATTTATATTACAACTATTGGTGACAGCAAATATACGACAGCAGAAGCAGTACAGGCTATTATTTATAGGAGAATAAACCATCCATGACCGCAGAATTTTTTCACCATTAGGCATTACTTTATAAAACCATTCTTTAGAAAGATAGCGAACATTACCTTTTGTGTATAACCCGGGTCTAGATACAGTAACAAACGGCCCTTCTCTATTTTGAAAATGTTCACTTCCTTTTTTTATAATTTCAATGCGAACATTATCAGAGACGGGTATATTCCAATATGATACATCTCTTAAGTCCTGAAGTGATTCACTCATACAAATACTGTCTTCGATAGTAGAAGCATTAGCAGCATTATCACTATCATTTTCAGTATTTTTTTCTGATCCGTCTTCATGATGGGTTATCATTTTTAATTCTGTGTTGTCGCTGTTACTTTCTGAAGATGAGCCAATATTCTCTGAAACATACGTTGCATTAACGTGAGAATCAGTTTCTTTTGATGAGCTTGGCTATCATCAGGTTTTGTAACATATTTATAAATTGATCCAGATATGCTCTGAACATCATCTATTTTAGCCTGTTTGGCCTTTCTCTGCTGGAACCCGCTTTTTCTTTTAGAAGTATGAACTCCTCCTGGCATATTTATTTGTTGGGATATTTGCTAGACGAAATCTAAAAAAATATTTTTAATTATAGTAATAATAATAATAATAACATAATTCTAAATATATTTGTAGGATACATATGTCTATTTCATAATAAGTACACTGTGTTAACGATTAAATACACTACCAGAATTAATTTATTTAAAATTCCTTGCAACAACTTATATTAAACAATATTTGATAAAATGGAATATACAAATCATATGCTTAATATTATTAGGAACCATTTAAAAATATATAAATATAAAATCCATCTCTTAGAATTTTATATAAAGTATTGAAACCAAAATTAAATATCCAATTAGAATTATGCTCAATAATTTACAAATTTAATTGTGATTCTTTTGAAAAATTTTACATCTGGAAAACCGGAAAATGTTTTAAAGACTGATTTAAGGAATATCGTCTAAAAATCTAAGAAGAAAAATAATCAAAATTTAAAGTCTATTTTTAAATTTAAAATCAATCAATTTAGTTAATAACAATCATAACTACACCAATTTTAAACAAAATTTGAAGGCTTTACATTTATGTTACAAGGATTTTTTAAATAAATTTAGTTCAAATAAATTATTATATTAGTAAATAAAAACAACTTGGAGACCAAAATATTTTTATATTTTAATTTTTTTTTTTAAATAAATAAAACACAAAATTTTTTGCTTTAGTTTTATTTTAATTTAATCCAATTGAATTCTCTAAAATGTAATGACATCATTCAATTTCACCAATAACATTTGAATTATATTAATAACAAATAATTATACTTCTAGCCTACTGGGATATTAAAAATTATCAAATAATTTTTTAAATAATTAACTGATATGGTTGGCAGTAGCCCAACGTATAATTCATAAAAAATATATAAAGAAATGAAAAATGGCAAAAAAATTTCTAAACGAATTCCCCTCGTTCGTTGATAAATTCTCATAATTTTTTGGAAACTTCCTACAGCAAGTAGTATTAATAATAGCCCTCGGCCTACGGCTTCGTGCTATTATCAATATATGTATTTGCTTTCGAAATTTTTAAAAGATTATTTCGAATTATCATCGCCCTTGGATTATTACTACTGATAATTTTTTAAAATGTTTAATATATGATAGTTATGTAATCCAAAGAACGCTGAGTAAAATTTTAGTTTTGATATATGTACTATCAATTGCTTAATGCAAAGCAATTCTATAAAAATTGCTTTTTAACGCAAAGAAATACACACATATTGTTAAAATTTTATTTTACGTAATAACTCAAGAATTTTAAAAAGTAGAATAGATCCTTTTTGAACCAATAGGACACATTTATTAGCTATCACAATTTATAAATTAAAATTATATGGATAACCTGGTTGAAATGGTTTCGAAGTGATTTATCGTTGAAAACATGTGATGGTTTGTTTAAGTTTTTTACGTTCGGGTGTCACCCCAAAACGGTTTCGAAGTAATTTATCGTTGAAAACATTGTGATGGTTTGTTTAAGTTTTTTACATTCGGGTGTCACCCCAAAACGGTTTCGAAGTGATTTATCGTTGAAAACATTGTGATGGTTTGTTTAAGTTTTTTACGCTCGGGTGTCACCCCAAAACGGTTTCGAAGTGATTTATCGTTGAAAACATTGTGATGGTTTGTTTAAGTTTTTTACATTCGGGTGTCACCCCAAAACGGTTTTGAAGTGATTTATCGTTGAAAACATTGTGATGGTTTGTTTACGTTTTTACGTTCGGGTGTCACCCCAAAATGTTTTCGAAGTGATTTATCGTTGAAAACATTGTGATGGTTTGTTTAAGTTTTTTACATTCGGGTGTCACCCCAAAACGGTTTCGAAGTGATTAATCGTTGAAAACATTGTGATGGTTTGTTTAAGTTTTTTACGCTCGGGTGTCACCCCAAAACTGTTTCGAAGTGATTTATCGTTGAAAACATGTGATGGTTTGTTTAAGTTTTTTACGTTCGGGTGTCACCCCAAAACGGTTTCGAAGTGATTTATCGTTGAAAACATTGTGATGGTTTGTTTACGTTTTTTACGTTCGGGTGTCACCCCAAAACGGTTTCGAAGTGATTTATCGTTGAAAACATTGTGATGGTTTGTTTAAGTTTTTTACGTTCGGGTGTCACCCCAAAACGGGTGACACCCGGGGCGGACCGCCCCCCCGCCCTCCCCCCTAGCTACGCCTCTGCAATTATCAATGCTGAAAAAACGTTGTACCGGGCTCATTTTCCAACTACATGCGATAAAAGTAGCATCTATCTAGATTGGGATGCATCGCATATAGTTTGAACATATATTAAGTTTCAATGAATATGCTTGGTTTTCTGTACACTCACTTTTTGAATTTCTGCCGTTCAAATGTTTTTATATTTTCATTCTATGTGAAATATTAATACGTAAACATTTTCGAATATAGTATTGTCCTTACAAACGCATAACTTCGACATAACAGTGAGGAAAGCAGTTATCGTTGTAGCCAGTTGGTCCAGGATTTGTTCCATTTCCACGTGTTGTTCGTTTTCCAGATGTACTGTTAAGCATCAACAACAGCCGATTTTCGTATATTTAACTCCATAAAAATATATTTGATTTGCATCTAATGTTTTTATAAACTATAGAAATGATTGTGATATGATCGTACATTTTGAATTAATTAAAAATGCAACCATAATTTAATTTTTGATCCAGTTTTATATTTTACCTATTTTACCAATTTTACCAATCTTACCGGTAATTTTACGGTAAAATTACCATAAAAATATTTTACCGGTAAATTTACATCTGTACTCTCAGATCAATTTATTATTTGACATTACGTGTTTTATTTGGTCAAAAAAAAGTGAGTTTTCACCCTAAAAAGATTTTTTTAAATCTAGATTTTTAGCTATAGGGCAAAACATAAAATACAATAAAAAAAAAAAGAAATACATATATCTCTCAAAATTAGTAAACAAACAAAACGCCACGCCAAAACGTAAGAACATGTGCTGCATAAATTGACAGCTATACATATGTAAATTTTACTATTATTTTAAGTAAAATTTACGTTTTATATGACTTTAATACTCGAAGTCATACGTAATTTTCAAACTATGAAAACGTAAATTTAAAGATGCCTTAGTAAAAAGTACGTATCATATAAGCAATTTCCAGCATACTTAAGTTAATCTCTTTGGGTAAATAGTGGATTATATATACGCGAGTGTATAAGTATGTTTAGCACTATTTGCCATGTAAATTTAGCATTTTTCGACGGTTATGTTTTACAAAATTGTTAAGTAAATGTAACGACCATTAGGTAACTTTGTTTTCATCTTTCAAAATTTACTGTTTCAGTAGTAAATTTATTTTCAAAAATTTTACAATTCCAATTTTGCTTTATTGACGTGGCACAGGATAATATTACTTAAATTATCAATACTTTGCACTAGTAAATTTTAGAAAAACGTACGTTATGTTTACAATTTTGGAGTTACTATAGCGCATAAGTAACAAACGCATCGTTTTTTTTTCTGAGTGCAGTAAGTTTGTTAATTATTTCTTATTTTTATTTTATTTAGTCCAAGTTTTGGCATTATTGATGATTTTTCCAATGGTATCATAAAACTCTTTGTCACATAGGCTCTTATGAAGGTATGGATCCAAGATTGGATTCGAAAACTAACTTCACCCATACCTGCTGTAGATCACTTGTCATATTTCAAATAGAATAATTTTTGAGCAACATAATAAGTATTTCACCAATTACTGCTAACAAAAAACATCTGGAAATTCTTGAGTAAAGAGGAGATGCAAGATACAAATTTAAATTATATGCTTTAAGGTTAATAAGCAAGATCCCTCACAACTGTAAGTTTGACAATGCTGTTTTCGATTCTACAATAAATTTGTACTTATAAGTACAAAATATTAAACAATTAAATAGATTCAGTCTACAGTTAATTATTACAGTTAAGTATATTATAATTAACTTTTTAAAAAGTTATTAAAAATTCGTGAAGAATGAGAAAATTTTTTGCACAAAAAAATTTTAAGTTAAGTATAAATGTACTATTATGACGTCGATAATATAATCAAAATAATAATTCAGTTATACCATTAATAACGAATTTATTGTTTAATGAGCAATATATTATATACAGAATGGATCAGGTAAAAAACTAAATTTTGTATTATTATCCAGTTCAGGACATCGGATAAGATGAGTTTTTTCGATCAGAAACTGATCGTATGACTGGATCAACGGATAAAGTACTGCACGCTGATCAGTAACTGATCAGATAGCCGGATCAACGGATAAAGTACTGCACGCTGATCAGTAACTGATCAGATAGCCGGATCAAGGGAAACGGTACTGTACGCTGATCAGGAACTGATCAGATTACCGGATCAACGGAAACGGTACTGTACGCTGATCAGGAACTGATCAGATGGCCGTATTACGGAAAATCTAATCCGGATCTGATCATAATCCGGGCTCCCTGAACTAGTTTCTAGTCGGGAAAGATTTAAATTTCAAAATTCCAAAAATATTACAAAAATTATAACATATTCAAAAATTGAAATTTATTTTCCCACTGTTCCTGTTATTCAGAAGCCGTGGAATCTGGAATCACACAAAAAATTACTCAAGAAACAAAATATACTCAAGAAACAAAATATAAACAGAAATGGACATAAACAAAACTGTCCAAGTAAGAACGAACAAACATTGAAAATTTGTTGTTGTTGCTATTGCTTATTACTGTAGAATTAGTAGTCATATTTTGAAACGTCTACCTAGTGTGAGAATAGTATATTAAAAAACTAGTTTCATAATCGACGAGTTTATCGCACTCAATCTGTTTAGAAAACGACCCGCGCAGCGAGGAGTTTTCTAAAGGATAAGTGCGATAAAACGTCTTAAGAAACGAGTTTTTTAAACTATTTTTTCTATTTTGCATTTTTTGTCTTGAAATTTTAAAAAATGTGTATTTTATTAAAAAATAGTCAATTTGAAATTTTGTTATTATTACTAATTATTTTAATTAATTAAAATATTTAACACTAATTTAGATATTCTCATTAATTTTATTTACATAATTATGCGTTTTAATGTTCACTGACGTTTGTATGACTAATGTGACCAAACTTGAAAGACAAAACTTTGCGTATCGTAAAGAAGGCCATTTCGATACGCATTTGGGTATGACTTTATTATAGACGCAAAATAGTCGAAATGACTTTATTTTAGACGCAAAATAGAAAAAAAGTCCAAGCGGCACGTATATCCGCTAGAAATAGGTAGATTTCGAGGTCAGACAGTTTTGTGTGCCAGTAGAATCTGATGTATCAGATTAGTTTAAACAAAACAAACTAATTTCAAACAGATATCGAACAAATTTTAAAAAGATAATTAGCTACCTACAAGCAAAATTATATCTATCCAATTTTGCAACAAACAAATATCAAATCTACCACAGAACATGTGTGTGACAATTTATGACACTCTATATCATATGTCGTGCAATTACTGCAAAATATCAAAATAATTTATTTCTAAGAAAAAAAAATTAATTTCTTCTATTCAAATCTTTTATTTTTTTGACTGTTATAAGGTTGACATTGACTGTTATAAGGTTTTTGGAAATTGTAGTTGGGGATTGTTGCAAACTTTTTTGTGAAAGCCAACAAGTCATAAACCTCTAACGGCAGAGGTTTATATTTATAAGAAACGGATTAAAATGTTTCCACAGATTCTAAATTTATGAAGATTTTAAAAATATTAGTATCCAAACGGCCGTTATAACGGATTAAAAACACAACTTTTTTTCTAGTATAAAGCCTATAGTTCCTTAACCATGTGTCAGATTTTTCTGATTTACGAACTTGTCCAAGATATTAATAAAACACACATTTTTAAGAAAGGTTTTTTGATCTGGCTCTACAAATGCAACCGTGAGAGCGCCGGTTGATTCAAACGCATTTTGTGTTTTACAAGCTTTGTTGTTAGAGCCGCTCACTCAGAAACCTCCAACTGCAGAGGTCTTGTTTTTGAAAGAAACTGATTAAAAAGGTTTCAAAAATTCTAAATTTATGAAGTTTTTAAAAATATTAGAATCTTAACGGCCGTTATAACGGATCTAAAAAACAGAGTTTTTTTCTAGTATAAAGCTTCTAGTTTCTTAACCATGTGTTGGATTGAGCTGATTTACGAACTTGTCCAAGATATTAATAAAACGCACATTTTTAGAAATGGTTTTTTGATCTGGCCTTATAAATGCGACCGTGAGAGTGCCGGTTGTTTTAAAAAAAAAATTTTTTTTGCAAATTTTTTTGTTGGAGCCGCTCACTCAGGAACCTCTTACTGCAGAGGTCTATTTTTAAAACAAATTGATAAAAAAGATTTCAAAGATTTTAAATTTGTTAAATTTTTTGATATGTTAGTATCCAAACGGCCGTTATAACGGTTTTAAAAAATCAATTTTTTCAGGAAAAAGCCTCTAGTTTCTTAACCACGTGTCGGATTTTGCTGATTCACGAACTTGTCCAAGATATTATTAGAACACACAAGTACAGAAAATTTTTTTGATCTAGCTCAACAAATGCGACCGTGAGAGTGCCGGTCGTTTTCGTTATATCTCATATCGTTTATATATATATATATATATATATATATATATATATATATATATATATATATATATATATATATATATATATATATATATATATATATATATATATATATATATATATATATATATATATATGCATATATATAAATTTTTTTTTTTTGTTTTTTTGTCTCCGCTTATCATATATAGTCGTTTGGCACAAAAATTTTTCCGAAATTCCGAGATGAAGCCCATTGCAATAGGCAGATTTTTATATGAAATCTACCTAAAAGAGTTTTGTTTGTTTGTTTGCTGGCAAACGTTTGTATTGAAGTTTCAGAAACATAGCTGAATTGTTTTTGTTCTAATTATTGTATTAAAACTTAATGATTTTATTTTAACATTTGACAAAATAGTATTAAGTTGACAATATGCGAACAATATAAAAACAAAGTTTCATATTTATATTGTGTTTGGGTAGACACTATCTAGTGTGTCTATACCGACGCTTCGCCACTGGTCATTTCCAATATAAACATAGATCTCACAACAGAAATTTACAACGAAGCATTGATAATGATTGATGAATTGTGCTTAGATATCGCGAACAAAGTTCTTAATTAATTAGGAATGCCATCGCCGAATCGATCTGCTGCTGCGTCTTCGTTCGATATAGAATTACGTCGTGAACAAAATTACAACACGGATGATCTTTTATCGTATGTGCGTTCAAATATTCCAAAGTCACACTCAAAAAAAAAAACTAAGTAAATTTTATAAATTTTTTATAAATATACAACTCACAAATTTTTTGTAAGTTTACCAAAAATATTGTAGATTACAAAAAATTATTTGAAAAAACAAAAAATTTATTTGATTTACAAATTATTTTTGGATTTGAAGGAAAAAATTTGTAATTTTGTCAAAAAATTTTGTGTGTTGTATATATATAAAAATTTTGTAAAAGTGACTTTTATTTTTTCGAGTGTAACGTTTGAACAAAAAGCCATTTACGATCAACTAATGCAAAATGTTAATAACGGGGTTGGAGGAATCTTTTTCTTGGATGCGCCAAAAGGAACTGATAAACCATGCTGATCAGACTAATTCAAGCATCAATTCGATCACAGAATGACCTAGGTTTAGCTCTTGCGTCGTTCGGCATAGCTGCGACCTTTCTCAGGTGGAAGAACTCATTTTGCTTTGAAATTGCCATTGAATATGCAATTTATTGAAACTTCCGATCATTGCAAGATTTGCGTGGAAATACCAGACTATTTGGGAATGCATTAATATTGCTTGCAGGAGACAAACATTACCTGTAGTCCTCGATCAACACCAGCAGATGAAATAAATGTTTGCCTGAAATACTTTACTTTATAGCAACACGTAAATAGGTTCATATTAACTATACAAATATGCGTGACCTGCCTGAGAACGATAAATCAGCTGAGATATTCTCACATCATTTGCAGACGGAAAGGTACCGGTTGATCTAACCTCAGGACGAATTTTATTGTCTCATAACTTCTGCAATTTAGTGTCGTCAAAAGAGGAATTGGTTGAAAAAGTATTTTCCAGTATTCAAACTAATCATATGAATCACGATTGGCTGAGTGAACGATTCATTCATTCAGCCAAAAACAAAGGCGTTAATGAATTTAACAGTATAACTCAGTCTTATTGTCAAAGCGAGGCAGTCATATACAAGTCCGTAGACAATGTCTTGGAAGCAGGTGAAGTGGTTAACTATGCAACAGAATTTTTGAATTCTTGATCACTTGATTTGCCAGGGATGCCGCCGTACATGCGGCATTAAAAATTGGCGTGCCAATTATCATGTTGCGAAATATCAACCAGTCAAAACTTTGAAATGGCACGCGCCTCGCAGCAACAAAAAACAATGAGCAATGTAATAGAATCAACAATCTTGACTGGACCTTTCAAAAGTGAAGATGTCCTCAATCCTCGGATACCTATGATGCCATTTCAATTTAAAAGATTGCAATTTCCAATTCGATTGGCATTTGCAATCACCATCAACAGGCTCAGGACCAAACATTAGAAGTATGTGTTTTAAATCTAGATACTGATTGTTTTTCATATGGACAATTATATGTTGTCTCTTTATCTGCACAGACAATGGAACAACAAAAACATTGTATACCCTCAAGCATTATGAATTTAAATATATTAGAAACGTGTGTGTTCTGTTTTCTTTATTTCTTATATTTAACCAGACTGAGCCACTGCAACGCGTGGCCGGGCCCAGCTAGTTCGTAATAATTTACATCTGCTACTAATTTGATATTCTTCTCAATTTTAAAATATAATATTTATTGGAAATACGTCATCACAATTTTACGATTTTACTGATTAGTTTTACGATATTGAAAATCATTTTTGTTGTGATTAGCTTTACGATGAATTTCTTAATCTGTTTTTATATTTTAAAACAGATAGTTTTCACGAAGTGAAATGCGGAAGAAAATCTTAATGTACAATACTAGAAAAGTTGTTGTATGAAAAAAAAAATATCATACACTTTCCACCAGTTTCACTTAAAATAATCATAAAGTTTTCATGATTGTGTTTTGCTTACAACTCTTCTCCAACTACTATTAATGTTTCAAATTAATAGTCGATTAAAATTTTTTACTGTTAATGAATTCTTAAGACGAATACTGGTTGTATGGAACAAAATTGCAAATTTTAAACAATTTCAAAAAAGAAGTTAGAAACATCAAAACGTATGTTACTAAAGCAAGCAACATATGTGTACCACAAAATTATTACTTTGTTAAATACATATTTGTTTCCCCTCGTAAATCTACTTTTAAAAAAAAGTGTGACTGTTGCAACTCGATTTGTAATTTTTTTATTCTTTAGTGTTATTGAACCAAAACACTGCTGATGTCTTTCTTATATTTTCTCCCATTAAGTTTTGTTTTCTTTCCTTTTGTCTTGTCTTTCAGTTCTAATTCTTTGTTAAAAGTATTTTAAATTTACCACCGTAAGGTAATATTTTTAGAAATATCTTCTTAGTTTAAAACCAACTGTGGTTGATTTAAGTGTTTAAGAATATTTGGTCAAATTAATTGAAACTAGTTTAGTATTTTGATAAAAACGATTGTAGAAAACAAAGAGGGCTTAGTGTTAGATGAGAATAATTTTATTTTTTATTAAAATGGGACATAAATTGTATTTTAAAAAGTTAAAAAAATTTGAAAAAATTTAAAAAAATTAATTGTTAAACAAATTATACAAAAAGTGGAAAATTAGCAGTAAATATGCAAGTGTTGGAGTTTAATCAAAAAGAGCTTGTAAGAAAATTTTCCAATTTTATTTTGATCTTTGAAAGTTTTTTTTTCGATGTTCAAGTTTTATGTTTAGGAAAATAATTTTAGACTGGGTTCCATTAAGCTGCTAAATTGTACTCAACTGTTATATCTATTGACTAACACGTTTAGTACAACTTAGAATCAATTGGAACGCAGTCTTAGTGTTAATCTTAAAAATTGCTGTGTATTTAAAACGATGTTCGGAGCTTTTTTGGAATAAGAACTATAGTTGGTGTGTGTTTTTTAGTTGAATGAATTTCAACAATAAAATGGGTTTCATTCGTTGTCTATTGTTAGAAATATAAAAGTTTTATCATTCAAAATTTAAGTATAACTCAAAAATGATTCGTCCACAATGTTTGGATTAAAGTAATACTTTGATAGTGATCATCTATTAAAATGAATTTAATTTTAAATGTTAAGTTGTAACGGTTGTCCCTTTACCTAATTGTAAAATCTTGAAGCTTTTGGCCCTTGGGTTTGATAAATAAATTTAATAAATTCAAAAAAGAAAATTTTTGTAAAAATTGAACATTTACTTTGGAGCAATCTCGCATCTCCAATCTAACATCTCATGGATGTTATCATCCGAGATGATCCGAGCAAAAAATTTAATTTTGAAAAAACATAAAAGAGGTATAAAGTTTTTCTGTTGATTAGAATTAAATTATTACTTATAGATAAATGACTTACAATAAATAACATGAATGAAACGCATTATTTATCATAAAGGGACTTAGACAGTCTACTTCACAGTTTTTATAATAACGTGAATGGCATAATTGGAATTCGTTAATATTGTATTAAGAAATTGATACTTCCTATAGTAAATGGTGTTTTTATATAAAGCAAATACTTTTGATTGGCCTATGATGTGCCTCCTTTTTTCTATTCGTTGCAGTTTTCCTTTTGATCTTGTTCTTTTTTATCCAATTTTGTGTGCCACGGCTCCGAAGACACGACTGTTGGAAGTTTATTTCTTTTAGGACTTACAATTTCAACAGACTAACACTGCATAAGATTTTTCTTAAATGAAGTCGCAGGTTATAATTAATTTGACTTCTGCTTGATTTAACTGGAGTTTGTTATTCTTTAGTTATACTAACTGTGCCATCGGTTTCTAAGTTTAAAAATAAGTAGGAATTATTGCCCAATAGAATATTAAAATCATCTTCCATTGACCATTCCCTTCCATACCCTACCTTCCATACCTACTGGTGTAACAACCCCGCGTACTTTAGTCCCTGCTATTGATATATTAACGTGATATATCACATACCACTGATAATAGCAGTGATGTGTTGCTAGCCGAGGTGATATCTTAGGGTTGCTGGGAGATGAACTGTATTCAGTCAACAGTAGCACCCTCAGTCTTAGCAAAGAAACGAGCTTTCATATAACTCTATATCTGGGGTTTAATTGAGGAATACAGTCCGTCACATGATCAAGGAATATGCCACTATAGTTGGATTATTTGCAACCTAATTTTAGTTTTGTTCCTGCAGATTTTTTAAGCAAATTTGCTTTTTGCCTCTTATTTTATTTGTTTTTTCTCTATCCTTTATTGTTAAGTTAACCTTTATAAAAAAAAATAATATAAAAACAAAAAAGATTTGCGTCAATCCTTAAAACGCATGTTGTTGTGCACCCTTGGTCTTTAAAGGTTTGTATGTGTTATTGTGACACATATTGTAATGGCAATTCATGCCAATATTACAATAAAAAATGTCGTCCATATCTAATACATTGTTGAGATCGACCATATTATAGTTTAATAGTTTAATCTCTCGCCAAAATATTCAATGTCTTCTAGTTTTTTCAATCAAAAGTGTTTCATTTTCAAGATCATTCCAATATCGGAATAATGAAGTGTGTTATATGACACAGTTCCATGAAATTGGAGCAACAGATTTTTCGAATCGCTTTCATTTTAAAATCCTTATGAATTCTTGCAGATAATCAAGGATTGACTGTAGTAATTCTTTGTCAAAAAAACGTCTATAGTTTCATTCCTTTGGTTCATATGCTTTTGTTGTTAATTGGCATCAAAAGGACATAAACTGCAAGCTTTTAAAGATACCTTTAAATTTATCGAAACTTTTTCTATTTAATATTGATTATTAATCAATAATGTTGATTAATAATAATCGGTGCAAAATCTTCTAGTCGGTTGCTTGCTTCAATTTTTCCATACCTTACGTTTAACCCTTTCTCGCCAGTTTTTGTTTAATGGATTAAATTAAGCAATATCATATACAGGTTGTGATATAAACTTTGAATTTGGTAGCAGAACGATCAATATGATCTTTACAAAATTCACACAACATCGGTGTCATATGTGGTCATAAACTAAAAATGTGTGGCCATAAACAAAAAAAAACAACCGAAAATTCAATTTTCTTACGTAGTAGACACGGGTATAAAACATTGACTATATACTCGAAAAATAATTCCCGTATCATTTAACCATCATTTGATCACCTCTTTTAATTCCCCAGTTTGCAGACATGCTTTTGGCTACATCAAGGAGAATTCTTTAAAAAACCTTCGTATTAGTGTGGACTTATGCGTTATGCAATTTAAACCTGAATTGAATGTATGTACTAATAAAGATTTATTTTCGTAGCTTGCAATCTCGAAATGTGTGAAATGTGTGTCTCGATTTGTGTGAAATATGCAAAACTTTTGGTAGCAGTTTTAATGATCATCCATATAACGAGATTGTCTTCGGGCCCTTTTGAAAATGGCTGTGTAATGTGGTTTTAGACACTTTAAACGTTTTACTGCCCGTGTCAATAGTCAATCCATTCTGTACAGCGTCTAAAATATTTTTTAATGCTCTTTTAGAATATTCCTAATTTCGTTCGCAAGTTGTTTGTAGGTAACTTTTTTTATCTGTTCAATTACTCCTTTCATAAGCTAAATTTTAACCAAAATCTTTATTCATATAAAAGAAGTTAATATAGAAGTATCTAATTCGAGTCATGGTTTTCAAAAACAAAATTTCAATGAATTATCTCTAAATTTCACGGTTATAGGCAATGTTGTAAAGATTGAATGAAAACTGTAGCGGTCGGCTCATCTTTTAATATGATATTTGGAGAAGGATGAGAATAGAAATGTTGCAAAAATGATGTTCGGATTTGACAAGTGGGTTGTCATATAAAAATTTTTTTTTTATTCCAAAGCAATTATGTTGGTAATTTTTGACGGTACAGTTACTTCGGTCTGAAAGACCTAAGTATTACATTCATGAGCTCAAAGTGAAATTCTTACCCCCACTTTTTTTGACATTTCTCGACGTTTTAGGACCTCCTGATTTTAAAAAAGCAAAAAAAAAAAATGTTTGTCTGCCGGCCGGCCGTCCGTCATTGTATACGCTGCAGGGAAAACCGCTGGAGGGATTTCAAAAATTTTTTTTTCTAAAAATAGGTATACTCAAGGGACAGGTCCGAAAGGACGCTGTGTTCGATAACTGTACCGGAAGTGTGTCAAAAAAATCATTATGTGTGTCAAAAATAGCAAATTTTCATATTTTTGGCTTAAAAAACGTTCATTTTTAGTGATTACGAGTAGGAACATTAAATTTGGAGAAATCTTGATGGTCGGGATTGGTATGTGAGATCAAAAACTAGATTATTGCATTATAATTTTGTTAAAAAAATGTTGTCAAGTGTGTCAAAAGAAAGATTTTTATTTATTTTTTACCCAATTTTTTGGAAAAAAATAAAATTGTTTGTTTGAAATTAATTTTTATTATTATTATTGAGAATTATGGCATTATAAGTTTGTCAAAAAATGTTGTCAAGTATGTTGTCAAGAAAGGTTTTTATTTATTTTTTACCCAATTTTTTTAGAAAAAATAAAATTAATAGTTTGTATGACATGATATTTTATTATTATTATAGAGAATTATGCCATTAAAAGTTGGTCAAAAAAATAATGTCAAGTGTGTCAAAAAATGATTTCATTTATTTTTTTAGCCAATTTTTTGGAAAAAAAATTTACCTGTTTGTATGACATTTAAAATGAAATTGGACATGGAAATTTTTGAATTTGTTATAGTTTTTGAAATATTTTTGGAATTTTGAAAAAGTATGTATTTTTGATTTTGTAATAATTTTTGCAATATTTTTAGAATTTCGGAAAAAGTTTTAATTTTTGATTTTGTAAGAATTTTTGGAATACTTTTAAAATTTGGAAAAATTTTAAATTTTTGATTTTATTATAATTTTTGGAATTTTGAAAATTATTTCAATTTTTAATTTTGTAGTAATTTTTGCAATATTTTTAGAATTTTGGAAAAGTTTGAATTTTAAAGAATTTTTGGAATATTATTGGAATTTAGAAAATGTTTAAATATTTGATTTTATTCTAATGTTTTGGAATATTTTTGGAATTTTGAAAAAAGTTTCAATTTTTGATTTTGTTATAATTTTTGCAATATTTTTAGAATTTTGGAAAAGTTTGAAATTTTAAGAATTTTTGGAATATTATTGGAATTTAGAAAAAGTTTTAATATTTGATTTTATTCTAATTTTTGGAATTTTGAAAAAGTTTGATTTTATTTAATTTCTACAATTTTTTTGGAATTTTGAAAGAAATATGAATTTGTGATATTGTAATATTTTCTCGAAACGCTAAATGAAGAGGTTTTTGAGTAGTTTGCTGAGTGTATCATCTTTTCACTAAATTATGTTAATTTATGATCTGTTATAATTTTCCGACAACGTATTGATGTTTCGTGTTAGTTTTGTAATTAATTTTTAAACAGAGATAAAAAAATACTTGTACTTTAACAAAGAGTTATGTTTGATATACATCGCTGCCCAAAACTAAAAACCATGTCCTCATAAAAGTTGTTTGCCGAAAACTATATCAAAATCCTTAACCCAGACCGAAGTCTTGATATCTCAGAGCTGTGAGATTTCAGCCCCTCCATATTTTTTGTCTTATTTTCAAAAATGTAAAAATGTTTACATGAAACTTTTCTTTAGCCCAAAACTATATCAACAAAAACTTTTATACAATATATATACCATACGGCATCCTCAGCGAGCAACTTATATTCGAGCTTGACTGACTTTTTTTGCAATATTTAAACTATACCCATAGTAATAGATTAAAACAATTCGTCTTATACACTTCAAAAAATTTTTTTTTTATAACCATAGTGTAAATATATTTCCTATTTACTAAATCTAATAGTTGGTACTTCTAATTTGGGTATATAAAAGGTATGTATTTAAGTAACATTAAATCGCTAATTTTTTTCAATAAGAGTTTATTTAAATTTCGTAATTTAGAAAGCAAAAACACATAAGCAACAGTTCTGGTAGAGTGAATATTAAATCATATAAACATTATCTGATCTTAATTAAATAATTTGGTGTGTTTAATGTTCATATCTTCCGGTTTTATGAAGTTTTTATTTTAATGTAACAAACTAACAAACTAATACTTTATAACAGCTATACAATATAAGTTTTAATTGAACAAATTCAAAAATATATATAAATAAATTCCAGTTTAATTAAAGCATTCAAAACAGTTGGCCTGAAACCCTTTTACAAACTAAAAAACAAAATCAATCCACAAAAAGATGAAGTATGAATGGAATAATATAATGCCTAAAATAATGCCACAGGTTTATGACAGTTCAAAGAATTAATCAGATTGTTCAATTCTAAAAAAGAAAATATGGAGGGGCTGAAATCTTACAGCTCTGAGATATCAAGACTTCGGTCTGGGTTAAGGATTTTGATATAGTTTTCGGCAAAAAACTTTTATGAGGACATTGTTTTTAGCTTTGGGCAGCGATGTATATCAAACATAACTCTTTGTTAAAGTACAATTATTTTTTATCTCTGTTTAAAAATTTATTACAAAACTAACACGAAACATCAATACGTTGCCGGAAAATTATAATCAAAATTCCAAAAATATTGTTAAACTAAATAAATCAAACTTTTTTCAAAATTCCAAAAATTAGAATAAAATCAAATATTTAAACTTTTTCTAAATTCCGATAATATTCCAAAAATTCTTAAAAATTTAAACTTTTCCAAAATTCTAAAAATATTGCAAAAACTATTACAAAATCAAAAATCGAAAATTTTTTTTTAAAATCCCAAAAATTATAATAAAATTAAAAATTAAAAATTTTTCAAAATTCTAAAAATATTCCAAAAATTCTTACAAAATCAAAAATTAAAACTTTTTCCAAAATTCTAAAAATATTGCAAAAATTATAACAAAATCAAAAATACAAATTTTTTCAAAATTCCAAAAATATTTCAAAAGCTATAACAAATTCAAAAATTTCCATGTTCAATTTAATTTTCAATTACATTTACGTCATAAAAACAGCTACATTTTTTTCCAAAACATTGGCTAAAAAACTAAATGAAATCATTTTTTGACACACTTGACATTATTTTTTTGACAAACTTGTAATGCCATAATTCTCTATAATAATAATAAAATTTCATGTCATACAAACTATTAATAAAAAATAAATAAAAACCTGTCTTTTGACACACTTGACAACATTTTTTTGAGAAACTTATAATGCCATAATTCTCAATAATAATAATAAAATTTCATTTCAAACAAACAATTTTATTTTTTTCCCAAAAAATTGGGTAAAAAAGTAAATAATCTTTCTTTTGACACACTTGACAACATTTTTTTGACAAACTTCTAATGAAATAATCTAGTTTTTGATCTCACAAACCAATCCCTACCATCCAGATTTCTCCAAATTTAATGTTCCTACTCGTAATCACTTAAAATGAACGTTTTTTAAGCTAAAATATGAAAATTTGCTATTTTTGACACACATAATGATTTTTTGACACACTTCTGGTACAGTTATCGAACACAGCGTCCTTTCAGACCTGTCCCTTGAGTATACCTATTTCGGGAAAAAAATTTTTTAGAAATCCCTCCAGCGGTTTACCCTGCAGCGTAGGTAATGACGGTCGGCCGGCCGGCCGGTCCGCAGACAGACATACATTTTTTTTTTGCTTTTTTAGTATCAGTAGGTCCTAAAACGTCGAGAAATGCCAAAAAAGTGGGGGTAAGAATTTCACTTTGAGCTCATGAATGTAATACTTAGGTCTTTCAGACCGAAGTAAAATATGAATTATTAATTAATAAACTATAGTAGAATTTTTTTGCCTGCGAATTTTTGACAGATAGAACGCAGCAAAAGATAAAAGATGAAACAAAAAGTAAAACAGAGATGTGTTGTTTATTTTGGGATGAATTTGTTTTCAAAACAATTATATTAGTTAAATTTCTACTTCTAGTTCGTACCATTTGTTTGTTGTGATATTTGTTTACATAGGCGTCGTTATTTATATTATAATTATTTTTAATTATCAAAATGTTGTTATTTTTCCTACAAAATCATTAATATATTTCTACTAGTTTTTGGGTTTCTATTATAATTGGTTGAATTTCAATAGTAATATATAAATTTTATGTGTTTTTTTTTGTTCATTTCAATGGGACCCCAATAGTTTTTTTTAATATTTTAATCGAGACCCAGAATATTCCGCGCATGTGCAAACAATGTGCGCATAACAAATAAATTTCGTGTTGGCTGGCAAAAAAATTCTACTGTTCATACTTATTAATTATTTTATTAATCTTGTTTATTTACTTGCTAGTTTATCGTTCTATACTAGTCCGAACGATTTTAACCATACCTTAGTGGTTAATATTTTTTTTCTGTGACGGGAAAAAAGTTTAACATTTTACTTCTGTTACCGGTAAACAAAATGTCACTTTTTATAAAATACTTTTTTCCCCGGGAAAAATTATTTTATTTTTTATTCAAGAAAAATTCGTATGGTGTGGTGAATGTAATATTTTTTCAATGTTATTTTTTCAATAATTATATTAATATTTTTCCAGTCACAGAAAAAATAATATATTATACACGGGAAAAAGTATTTTAGGATTTTAGCTCTCGGTTTTTTGTCAGCACAATCTCGAGCTAAAATCTACTACATTTTTCTCTTGTATAATAAATAACTATTGTTGGAAATAATGATGAAAAATTAGAATTCGGACTAAAAACTTTTAAAATTATATATCTCAAGAAAAAACGCTGACATATATTTTAAAGTAAGAATATAACTATTTTTAAAAAAAATCTTTAAAAAAGTGTTTTTAATATTTTAATTTAAAAATTAATTACATTAATTACATTAATTTTAATTTTAAGATTAATTCACCTATGAAACAGAAAAAAGTTTGTTGAAATTGGTACATCCGTTCTAGAGCAATATAATTTCAAATTTACCTCGTATGTATTTGCAAAATTTTCATTTTTCATACATGCCCCGTGCCCGTATGCCCAAACATGCCCCTATGCTCAAACTACGCAATTTAAGAAATTGTAAGAAAGTACTTATATGCCAAAATACTACTTATATGCCAAGTTTCAGTAAAATCAAAAGTAGTCAAGTTCAAATTTTGACCTTTTCACCTGTGTAGATCACGTTTTTCATCGATATGATAAATGAAAAAAAAATTAAATAAATGGGTAAAAAGCAATGTTTTTAGAAAAATTAGCACGATTAAAACTAAAATTGGGTTGAACAAAACAATAATCTAGTTAGTGACATTATCCTTGATCATGTTACATATACATATATAAAAAAAATTACAAATTAGCAAAAACTGATTCCTCAATGCGGGTAAATCTGTAGAGAATTTTTATTGGATTTGCAATAGAGGCTACTGACTCTTTCCTATTGACCATTTCAAACATAATTATCCGATGACTCGACATGAACCTTATTCATGTCACACATTTTAAACTATCCAGTATTTTATAAACCGTCCCAAACCGATGCGTCCAATAGTCAGATTTTAGATCCAACACCTTCTATCTTGACCTAGTGACATAGGTGAGTGAATTTTCAACGTTGAAGACGGACAGGCTTTCTTTTATGAAAAAACCTAAACAAAATTTAACTTTAAAAAACTCCTCTTTTAAGTGAATACATACGTATAGTAGAATTTTTTTACCAATGAATTTTTGACAGATAGCACGCAGCAAAAGATAATATATGAGCCAAAAAGTAAAACAGAGATGTATTTTTATTTTGGGATAAATTTGTTTTGAAAACAATTACATTAGTTAAATTTCTACTCCTAGTTCGCACAATTCGTTTGTTATGACATTTGTTCACATGGGCGTCGTTATTTTTATTATAATTATTTTTAATTATCAAAATTTTGTTATACTACCTAAAGAATCATTAATATTTTTACTAGTTTTTGGTTTTCTATTATAGGTGGTTAAATTTCAATAGTAGTTTATTAATTTTATGCATTTTTTTGTCCATTTCAATCGGACCCAAACAGTTCTTTTAAATATTTTAATCTGAGAAACTGAATATGCGCATATGAATATGCGTACAACGACCAATTTTCATATTCGCTGGTAAAAAAATACTACTATACAGTCATAACTTCGGTAAGAATTTTTTCAAAACAGTTGACTGAATTCTCATGACCGCAGTTAACCACATAGTTCCAGTTTAAAGTGTATACCCCCAACCGAGATGTGTGGGTTCCAGTCTTTCTAAATTAGGTCCACTAAAGCATATTTGACGTTAATCGTTTTTAGCATGGTCCGGGAAAAAAAATCTTTAGGCACTTTAATTATTTTTATTGTTACTGTGTAGCTGGTGCTTGGATTTAGTTACTCGCTTGTGAGAGCTGCCTTAGCCTTCTATTCCGATTTTTGGCGACGTTCTGGTTTCTATTACCTGTCCTACAGACTGTAGGCCTCAATAAATCATCCGGTTTTCCTACTTTAGCCTCTTCAGATGGGCATAGTAGTCCCTGAAACCGCCAGCTCCTATTAGTTTGTGGCACCTGTTGAATAGTGGAGCTACGCTGTTCTCTGTCTAACTGCTTAGATTTAAAGAAAGTAACTCGCTTTTTTACGATCTGATGAGATGGTGTGCTTCTACGGCGGCATTAATCTCATTGATTGCTCCCAGACGAAATCCCAAATACTTCAATTAATATGTGAGATGAACAAATAAAGAATGTGACAGCATTCACTTAGTGGCCCGTCATAGATGTAAAAACTATTTCATTCTGTTCATAAATTTACTATACGTATTGTTGTTGGTGATCGAAATTTAACATCAAATCTTGATTCCCTATCGTCGCACTATTTCTGATCTCGTTAGTTTTTAATAATTTTAAAAGAAAGGTAAAAAAATAAATAAATAAATAAAAAAAATTCTGCCACACTCAAAAAAATAAAAGTCTCTTCTACAAAATTTTTATAAAGATACAACACACAAAATTTTTTGATAAAACTATAATTGTTTTCCTTCAAATCCAAAAATAATTTGTAAATCAAATAAATTTTTGGTTTTTCAAATAATTTTTTTGTAATCTACAATATTTGTGGTAAACTTACAAAAAAATTTGTGTGTTTTACATTTATAAAAAATTTGTAAAATTTACTTAGTTTAGTTTTTGAGTGTAGTAATAAAATTTACGAATTAGCAATATCAAATATGTTATATTATTATAACATATAATAGTCCAGTCATTTTAGCGATCAACCTCGGAATGAGAGATAATAAGCTGAATTTTCGTTTATACCTTAATTTTGTCGTTCCAAACGTTGGCTCAAAAGTCTCATAAAATCTCTTGTCTGCGTCATAAGTTATTCAAGATCAAATGTAACAAAAAACAGTTTTTCGCGATTATCTCGGTTTCTATTGCTCCAATGACGTTAACATCCGATATAAAAATTGTAGAGCATAAAATTTGCAACAAATTTTATTTGAACCAATTCCTCATCCGCTCAGCCGTTTTTGCGATAGAAGGCGGTGAAGTAGTTTTCTTTTTTTCTTGACTTTGCTGCTGCATCAGCTGTTTGGCCACAAGTTAAACACAGCTGATTTTAAATCAAACACTTCATTCCTTTTTTTACGAGGTACACTGGATGATAATAAAGGTTGATCTCCTTCTAAGCGCAGTTTCGATGCCGCTATGGAATTTTTACTGATGTACACTTTTCGACCCACAACATGCAAATTAACAGAAGTTAAAATATTTAAGAATTCTATGTGACCATCATTTCAATCGATACTTGTAGTTTTTTGAGTTTTCAAGCCACGCATTTACATTATCAATATCACATTCTGCAAGTGGTTTCACACATATAAAACACAAATCAGCCATAATTTTCAAAATTTTAAGTCCGTCGTTGCTGAAATCGGGAACGAGAATAAACGACAATTATTCAAAGTTCAAGGTAATATTCATGGTTGATCTTGCATTACAGTACGTATGGCTGAGCGCTATTGGCTCACCGCCTTCTATCGCAAAAACGGTTGAGCGCATGAAAAAATGTGTCTAATAAAATTGGTCGTAAAGTTTATGCTCTACAATTTCTGTATTGGATGTTAACATAATTGGAGCAATAGACACCGAGATAATGGCGAAAAACTGTTTTTTGTTAACTTTGACCTTGAATAACTTACGATGCAGACACGAGACGCGATTTTATGAGACTTTTGAGACAACTTTTAGAACGCCAAAATGGAGGTATAAACGAAATTTCAGCTTATTATCTCTCATTCCGAAGTTGACCCCTTGTTTATGCTAAAATGACTGGACTAATAACGGCAAATCATATAGAGTTGAAATATTTATTCCAAACCATCAAATAGGTAAATCAATTAAAACGCCAAATCGCTTTATGGATAATATTTTTCCCATCAACAAGTGGGATGATGATGATGACTACATATTTGACTATATACATATTTAAGTCATCATCATTTAAATTATTAATTTGTCGGATTAGATTAGAACAAGGTAGCAATAACAATAACAATAATAGTCATCACGAAATCTTCTTAACCCTATAAACGATAACAAGAAGAAAGTAACGATTTCACACTAAAATTGTATAATACAATATAATCGGATGATTAAAATGATTAAAAAAACTCGACCAAAACGTGAGGCCACCAATTTAATTTGCGAATATTTAATTATTAAATTAGTTATGTGTATAAATATTAATAGGCAAAATAGAATGAACTTCGAAACTTTAGAAATACATATGTAAATATATCGATCGATACACATTTAAAATATGTATTTAAGCTAATAAATATGATGGTATATTTAATTTTAACCGATCGATTTAGGTCAATCGATGACTGGAAATAGATTTCATGTTTCTTTATTTGGTTTATTTTTAACAGTTAAGGCATATATTTCAAATACGTATATAAAGTCCCAGTAAATAATTGAATTGTTTGAGTTATCCAGTGAGAATTGTTGTTGAAATCGGTCTTTCAGATTACACCCCCTTTTTCCATCCCAATAAGAGTTCAACAAACAAATATTTCCTACATGCGATATGTAGCAAGCCAACAATATTCATACATTTTGCGAAACGCAAGCTACGAGTTACGACTTACGACGCGTGTGGTTTTTATCCCAAAGTAGAAAATTTTCTGTTCAACAAAATTTCTGTGCGTGAGATACGAAATAGTAGATTGTATTACTAGTGCGAATGCGTTTTAACAAGAGTTAGTTTGCAGCAATAACTCCCGTTTGGAAATCGCATTCGCATTAGTAATACACACTATTTTTGTAACAAATGCATAAGATTAATAAATATTTATTTAATTGTTAATTTAATCATTTATTTAACAAAGTTATAAACAAATTTAAGATATTTAAATAATTAAAATGAGCCATCTTCGTTGTACTAGTTGTAAATTATACTAGCTCGAAAAAATAAACAACAATCCAACTACGGATTTTCTAAAAAACAAAGTAATCCAACTAAGAGCTGTCAAAATTGTAAACTTTGAAAACCCAAATAAATTGTTTTTTTCTTGCAATTCAAATGATGCAATGTATTTAAGTTGTTTTTACTACACTCAGAAAAAAAATCGATGCGTTTGTTACTTATGCGCTATAGTAACTCCAAAATTGTAAACATAACATACATTTTTCTAAAATTTACTAATGCAAAGTATTGATAATTTAAGTAATATTAACCTGTGCCACGTTAAAAAGGCAAAGTTTGAATTGTAAAATTTTGGAAAATAAATTTACTACTGTAACAGTAAAATCAACATATGATTGCTGTAGTTGTAGCTTATACGAAAGTTGATTTTGAAATATGAA
Organism: Diogma glabrata; assembly: GCA_963693315.1. Taxonomy (NCBI): domain Eukaryota; kingdom Metazoa; phylum Arthropoda; class Insecta; order Diptera; family Cylindrotomidae; genus Diogma; species Diogma glabrata. The sequence goes on along the minus strand of OY856186.1, from coordinate 125,223,223 downwards.
AACAAAATTACCTAAAAAGTCGTTACACTTACTTAACAATTTTGTAAAACATATCTATCGGTCTAGATAATTTAAAAAAAACAACAGTATCGATAAATTGAAATGCGGTAAAATTAAATTTTTATGAATAATTTATGAATAAAAAGGAATCATTTTTGTGTTATTTCAAAAAAAATAATAAAAATGTATTAAAAAATAAATAGTGGTCACTCTGGGAATCGAACCCTGGACCGTCCTAAACTTTAGCATCAACATAATATTCATAAATAAATTGATGTAAATAATTATTTAGATAGACGAATGGTTAATGCTGCTGCCTTGTACACAGAGGTCTGGGGATCGAATCCCGGGTTAAGTCCAAAATAAATATTAATAATAAATAGCATTTTATCTTTACAGGACCATTCTTAACCGCTATCATTGTGTATATAATCCGCCTGAATTGATAAAAAAACAAAGTTAATATTTGCAAAAAAATTAATTTTTTTAAAATTAATTAAAAACTGACCTTTTAACAATGTTTTTAAGTAGATTTTACTTTGTCAATTTTGTTTACTTTACTTATGCCTCCGCTGGCTCAATTCGTACGTCATTTTCAATTAAATTTACATATACTTTACGTTAAATAAACTATCTCTTTTTTCTGAGTGTATATGGTGAAAAACACGAGAAATCAGCAAAAAACATGCAATTTTGGAAATGAGGTTTTAATTTTGTATATTTAGGTATTGGAATTCGTTGACATCAATAAAAAAAAATTTTCTGCGTTTTTAGTTTTTTTTTTTAACCCTGTCTTAAGATGCAGGGTGTTGAAAAATCAAGAAATTGCTCGACCCTGGTGTATTGAAATGACTCTACCTCTACAGTCAAAACTACCAGAGTGATTTTAATGTTATATAGCTCAAAATGTATGTATTGAAACAGAGCTAATCAAAATAATAATTCACATTATATAACCTTGAACATTTTCTTTTAGAAAAATAACGGCAAAAAATACAAATTCGATTTTTTAAAAATGCCATTTTTTTAAATTTTTGGTTTTTTTATATGTGAAAGGTACATATGTTACTAACATTATATAAAAAATTCAGGAGGTGAAAATTTTTTGTTTTTTTTTATTAATTTTATTGCAACACGCCTTAAAATTTTTATCATAAAAAAAAGTGGAGTTAAAAAATTAACAGTTTTTTTTTGGATTTACATATATGTTTTTATAATAAATTTTTAATTTTAACTCAAAATAAATATTTTACACATTTTTTATCATTTATTTAATTTTACATTACTAAATTCCGTAGAGTTAGAATAACGTCTAGCTAAGATTGATCCATCATTTGTAGGAATGTATGAGTGATATCCTCGTGTTCCAGTAATTGTTTTTAAATTGGAGTATCTATCAGCTAGTCGATTTCGTTTTGCAATGTAACCTGCCTCCGTTACATAGAAAAAATGCATGTTATCTTGAAAATTGCCTGAAGCTGCTGCCCAGTTATATAACTCCAGAGGTGTTGAAAAAAATTGGATTATTTATATTTCTGATGGCGCTGCTTCACAATATAAAAATAAAAAGAATTTTTCTACGATCCTGCATCATTTGAATCACTACAAAATAGCATGTGAGTGGCATTTTCTTGCAACATCGCACGGTAAAGGACCTTATGATAGAATTGGAGGAACAGTAAAAAGAAAAGTAGCTAGAGCGAGTCTTAAGAAAGAATACGATTTATTTTGAGTTAAAATTAAAAATTTATGATAAAAAAAAACTGTTAATTTTTTAACTCCACTTTTTTTTTTGATGAAAAATTTTAAGGCGTGTTGCAATAAAATTAATACAAAAAACAAAAAATTTTCACCTCCTGAATTTTTTATATAATGTTAGTAACATATGTACCTTTCACATATAAAAAAAAAGTCAGACAAGTGCGAATCAAATTCGCTCGTCAAGGGTTCCGTGAATGTAAAAGAACACAATATCAAAAACCATTGACAAAAAGTTGTGTTGTAATGTCCTTATATTTCCAGACCATAGACGCATAACAAAATAATTAATGTTTAATCGTAAATGTCAATAGTAAATTACAATCAAATCCACATTGATCAAAAATAACTCAAAAAATGTTACTATAGGTTAAATCTCATCCATAGATGTTTATGGTAACTCAAGAAAGATTCACCAGCTTGTAAATGGTTTAAATTTGATTATTTTTTCGGTCAATTAAGTGTTGAAATTTAGGGGGGGTAAAGAGGCTACATACTAAAAATTTTTTTTTCTCAATAACACAAACTGTGCACCGCTAAGTTCTAAAAAAATTGTAATGTTTCTTAAATTAAGTGCTCCTTCATATAACACCCCATTCGCTTGGGTCAAAAGTGGTTTTTTACTCTCCTTACACCCATGCCCTAAACACACAGAAATATAGTTATTTGAGACTTTACTATGATTTTCATTCAAAACTTACAAATTATCCTGTCTCTGCGAATTTTTTCAAATTTTTCTGTCAATCATCGTCGAAACATAGGGAGCGAAACGATCTGAAATTTGCACTTTTTTGATAATAACTCAAAAACTTTACATCACAAAATTCTAAAAAAAATTGCAATGATTTATAAATTAGGTGTTCTTTTAAATGACATCTCACTCGCTTGGGTCCAAAAAGATTTTCTTTTACCCTCTTTACCCCGGTCTCCTAAACGCACAGAAATATAATTATTTGAGACCTCTCTACAATTTTCATACAAAATTTACCGAATTTTCTAGCTCTGTGAATTTTTTCAAATTTTTCTGTCAATCAGTGTCGAATCGTAGGGGGGGAAAGGTCTGAATTTCGCACTTTTTTGCCCATAACTCAAAAACTGTGCACCGCAAAATTCTTAAAAAAATTGCAACAAATTTTAAATTAGGTATTCTCTCAAATGACTTGGGTCAAAAAATTTTTTTTTTTACCCTCTTTACACCGGTCCCTTAAACACACAGAAATATAATTATTTGAGACCTCTCTATAATTTTCATACAAAATTTACTAAATTTCTTAGCTTTGGGTATTTTTTCAAATTTTTCTGTCAATCAGTGTCGGAACATAAGGGGGGGAACGGTTTGGATTTTTCACTTTTTTGAAAATAACTCAAAAACTGTGCACCGCAAAATTCTAAAAAAAATTTCAACAAATTTTAAATTATGTGTTCTCAAATGACACCCCACTCGCTTGGGTCAAAAAAATTTTTTTTTACCCTCTTTACACCGGTCCCCTAAACACACAGAAATATAATTATTTGAGACCTCTCTACAATTTTCATACAAAATTTACCACATTTCCTAACTCTGTGAATTTTTTCAAATTTTTCTGTCAATCAGTGTCGAAACGTAGGGGGGGGGAACGGTCTGAATTTTGCACTTTTTTGCCCATAACTCAAAAACTGTGCACCGCAAAATTCTAAAAAAAATTGCAACAAATTCTAAATTAGGTGTTCTTTTAAATGACACCCCACTCGCTTGGGTTTTTTTTACCCTCTTTACCCCGGTCCCCTAAACGCACTGAAATATAATTATTTGAGACCTCGCTATAATTTTCATACAAAATTTACCGAATTTCCTAACTCTGTGAATTTTTTCAAATTTTTCTGTCAATCAGTGTCGAAACGTAGGGGGGGGGGACGGTCTGAAAGTTTTGAAAATAACTCAAAAACTGTGCATCGCAAAATTCTAAAAAAACTGCTATGTTTTCTAAATAAAGTCCTCTTTCAAATGACACCCCACTTGACCCCATTTTAAATAGTGATTTTACCCCTCCTCATATCCACCCCCTTAATAAATCTAAGTATGAGAATATGACTTTTTTTATATTTTTTATTAAAAACGTATTAATTTTTCTATCATTCCAAATACATTTGAAAATTTTCGATCAGTTAGGTTCGGAGCTAATTGAGGTAAGAAAACACGAAAAAACGTCATTATTCCAAATTATACAAAAAATGGTGAGGTGTAAAATTCCAAAATAAATTTTTAAGGAATACTGAAAGGAAGCCCTTTCATATGATACCCTACTTGAATCTACAAAAAAATATATTTTCTCAAAGGTCTCACGATATCCCTGTAAACCAAACGAAAACCACTTTAGTTTTATTTGTATCCGTCATTTTATGTGAGCAGATTAGTTTTATACGCACCTCAAATTTCAAGTCCATAGCATTTATAGTTTACGAGATAATCGATATAATGTGAAAAACTCGTTTGTTCCGTATAAAAAACGGAACCCTAAAAATCAAAAATTCAAAAAAATGACGTTTCTAGAAATTCGAATTTGAATTTTTTACCGTTATTTTTCTAAAAGAAAATGTTCAAGGTTATATAATGTGAATTATTATTTTGACTAGCTCTCTTCAATACCTACATTTTGAGCTATATAACATTAAAATCTGTCCGGTAGTTTTGACTGTAGAGCCATTTCAATACACCAGGGTCGAGCAATTTCTTGATTTTTCAACACCCTGCATCTTAAGACAGGGTTAAAAAAAAAACTAAAGACGCCGAAATTTTTTTTTATTGATGTCAACGAATTCCAATACCTAAATATACAAAATTAAAACCTCATTTCCAGACCTTGCTGATTTCACGTGTTTTTCACCATATGGTAAGTTATTAAAATTATTATTTTGATATTTTAGTGCTATAAAAATATTATATATAGGATAGATTTAACTACAAATCTCACATGCAGGCGGCGTGCGTACCAGGCATACAAAATATTTTCTGGACATATGTGCGGAAAAGTAGATTTTTCTTTTAGTCTATTCTAGTACAAAATTGAATATTTTTTATGCATGTGTTACAAAAATTATTTTTTGTAACACATGCGTACAAAATATTCAATTTTGTACTAAAATAGAATACAAGAAAAAACTACTTTTCGCCACACATGACTACAAAATATTTTTTAAGCCTGGACCGTATCGCCGCCTGCATGTGAGATTTGTAGTTAAATCTATCCATATATCTATCTATATTTAATATTTTTATAGCACTAAAATATCAAAATAATACTTTAAATAACTTACCATATAGTAAAAACAACTTAAACACATTGCATCATTGGAATTGCAAGAAAAAACAATTCATTTAAGTCTTCAAAGTTTAATATTTTGACAGCTTAGTTGGATTCCTATGTGTTGTTTTAGTTGGATTCTTATGTTTATATTTTCGAACTCGAATAATTTACAAATATTACAACAAAGCTTAAATTTGTTTATACCTTTGTTAAATAAATGATTAAATGAACAATTAAATAAATATTTATGAATTTTACGCACTTGTTACAAAAAATAGTGTGTATTACTAGTGCGAATGCGTTTTCCAAACGCGAGTTATTTGCCGCACTCCCTGCGGTCGTGCGGCAAACTAACTCTTGTTTGGAAAACGCATTCGCACTAGTAATACAATCTACTATTTTGTAACACATAATTTCAGCTTCCCATAATTTAATAAGTATCAAATTAAAAAAAGTCAGACAAGTGCGAATAAAATTCGCTCGCCAAGGGTTCCGTAAATGTAAAAGAACACAGTATCAAAAATTATTGACAAAAAGTTGTGTTGTAATGTCTTTATATTTCCAGACCATAGACGCATATCCAAATACATGTTTAATCGTAAATGTCAATAGTAAATTACAATCAAATCTACATTGATCAAAAATGACTCAAAAAATGTTACTATAGGTTAAATCTCATCCATCGATGTTTATGGTAACTCAAGAAAGATTCAATTACACCTGCTTGTAAATGGTTTAAATTTGATTATTTTTTCGGTCAATCAAGTGTTGAAATTTAGGGGGGTGGAGAGGCTACATACTAAAAATATTTTTTTCAATAACACAAACACTGTGCACCGCAAAGTTCTAAAAAAAATTGTAATGTTTCTTAAATTAAGTGCTCCTTCATATGACACCCCACTTGCTTGGGTCAAAAATGGTTTTTTTACCATCCCCACACCCATCCCCTAAACACACAGAAATATAGTTATTTGAGACTTCGCTATGATTGTCATTCAAAATTTACAAATTTTCCTGTCTCTGAATTTTTTCAAATTTTTCTGTCAATCATCGTCGAAACGTAGCGAGCGAAACGATCTGAATTTTGCACTTTTTTGACAATAACTCAAAAACTGGGCACAGCAAAATTTAAAAAAAAATTGCGATAATTTTTAAATTAGGTGCTCTTTCAAATAACACCCCACTCGTTTGGGTCAAAAGACTTCGCTATAGTTTTCATACAAAATTTACCAAATTTCCTAGCTCTGTGAATCTTTACAAAATTTTCTGTGAATCAGTCTGAACGGTCTGAATTTTGCACTTTTTTGTCCATAACTCAAAAACTGTGCACCGAAAAATTCTAAAAAAAAATTGCAACAAATTCTAAATTAGGTGCTCATAATCAAAATCATACCTGATTTTACTACTAGGGCGTGCCGTATTTGTCTTGATCCGGCCCGGATTTCGAAAAACTATTTCATCCCTAGTAGTAAATGCCGGACCAGGGCGGGATCAGAATCATATCTGATTTTCCAATTAAGGTATGCCCTATTTGTCCTGATCTGAGCCCTATTTCATTTTAATAAATTTCATTTGGTTAAAATTCACTAAAATATTCATTTTAGATATACATAGTTTGCGAAATTTCACATATTTTTATTTTAAATAAAAAGTGTTGTGTTATAGGGTTTACAATATGTGTCAGTTGTCACAACAACACATAAATACCTTTTAAGACGTAGGTCCCACAACAACTTGCTCTTTAAGGAGTTGATGAACGCTTTTTTTAAACCTGGTCCCTTTTTGGGGACAGGCTGGACATTTGCCAACTTTCAGCACGAGGGAAATATACCAGATTTGTAGGATTGGTAGAATATCTTAGTTACAGTTGGTGCAAGTTCTTTAGAAAAGGTTTTTAGAATAATGGGTGGAGTGTTGTCCATTCATGAATCCTGAGGCTTTGTTGATGTTTAACCCCTTTAAAAGTTTAGTGACTATTTTAGGTTTGAAGTGGTGGATATGATCTAGTTTTGTAGTTGTGTTTTTGAACTGTCATGGCATGTTTTTGAAATTATGTAATTGTATTTAATTAATTAATTTGTTATTAATTTTTAATTTAAAACACGTTTTAAACAAAACTTTGATTTAAACAGTAACTATTTCATTTAAAAAAAATAATAAGTAAATGGCGTTTTGTTTGTTTACTAATTTTGACAGATGTATAAATATGTGGTGGCTAGCAACATAATATATAAACATAATAATATAAAATGGCAAATTGTGCAGTGCGATAGTACGATAGTATTTTAAAGTAACGTAGGTGTAAACACACCTATATCTAAAGTATAAAGCATTGTCTATAGGGCGTTAATTTGCTTACCATATATTTAAAGAATTCCTTTTTAATTCTAATAGGAAAATAAAAAGGAATTCGACATAACATTGTTGTGTTGAATAACAAAGAAAATTTAGTTCAATGTAAAATATTATAGTTGTTGATATAAAAACGTAAGCTTTAACATAAACGAAAAACACTAATCTAAAAATTGTTTTAAATATTTCTTGTGATTTATTCTGGTTACATTATATTATTCAATATAAAATTTAATTAAATAACCAGTTAATTGATATTATTAGGTAAAAGGAAAACATTCCGACATTTTATAAGTTTTTTTTTTTGGTTGAAATATCCAATAGGGACGCCATGTAAAAAAACCAGCATATTCTATAAACAATTCATGCGTTATTTTTAAATGGAATAAATGTTATTTATGTTAAGTTTTGATATTTTTATACCAAATGCAGAAAGTAATGTGCTTAATCAAGAACTAAAAAGTAATATTGTATGTCTATCAAGGTGTTTTATATAAAAAAATAATACAAAGAGATAAAGCTGAGTAAATTGGAACTGCAGTAAATTGAGCCTAATACTAAACGTCAACTACACCGGAACACGCAGCAAATTTTATAGGACAGCACAACAAATCATCTATAAACTGGTACACCCGACGTGATAAATAATAATAGTGAGTACTGCACAATTATTGCCATATTTTTTTATATAAAATTTTATTTTTAATTCAATTTGCTACGAATCAAATTATTTCTTTAATTATTAATTTTAATTATATTAACTAACTTAACTTTAATTAAATTACACAATTAGACATTATATAAATTTATATTTCTATAATATTAAATATTGATTGGATAGCAAAACCATTATGTCGGCTAGTCCATCACGCAGTTCCTCACCAGCGAACAATGCACGCGACCGTAATGCGACACTACAATCGTTCACACCTCAAGAGTTGGAAGTGTATGTCCAGCAACGCCTGCAACAACAACAAACACCACAGACAGATCTGCCAGTTCAAATTGAACAAGCTAAACCTAAGGCAGATGGCGAAATAAATCAGGTGCGACTTAAAGTACCCCAACCTTTATTTGATCAAAACCCGGTCATGTGGTTCAGGTTGCTGGACATACAATTCCAAACATCGAATGTCAGGTCAGAAATGACAAAGTATTCCCATGCTATTGGTGCAATCGATTCGCGTTTGCACAATAAATTAACACCTCTATTTTTTAAAGAAATGGGTGATACACCATACACCACATTTAAAGAGGACGTTATAAAACTATTGGGTGACAGTGAGAGGACAAAAATTAATAATCTCCTTCACAGATTAACCTTGGGTGACAGAAAACCTTCGGAACTCCTAGCTGATTTCCAAATGAATGGGGAGAGGTCACTGACCCAATGGTGAGACAGCTGTGTATATACAACTGATTTTGGCTTCATTCGAAAATGAAATGACATTGGTACGGTTGGCAGAACGTGCGGACCATCTCATGGAAACCTTAGCTCACCGACAGGTTTTCACATTGAATGCCCAGTCAACATCCACAGCTGCTCAATCCGTCACTTCGAACGTTTCTCATCGGAATGCTCCACAACCCCCTGAAACCATAAATCAAATTTTAACGCAATTCAAAGCGCAAATGATGAGTGAAATACACTCAATAGTGAATGCTGGTAGTCGGTCTCGTTCGAAATCCCGTAATCGTCGCAGTTTCTCTAGATCAAAGTCTAGGGATTCCAAATTAAATTCGGACACATGCTTTTATCACTCACGATTTAAAGATAAAGCACGTCACTGCGTCTCTGGATGCAAATTCTATAAAACTTTTATTCCTCCGAATGATGCAGACACTACAAAAAACGGGTAGACGATCGCCAATACGATGTCAGTAGTATTGGTGATCAGCAAGTCAACCGCCTTTCAGTCCTTGAAAGTAACTCAAGGCTTAAATTTTTAATTGATACGGGAGCTGACGTTTCGGTCATCCCAAGGTCAATTTTTAAGGCTAAACCAGCTAATACTACGGTATTCAATTTATTTGCGGCAAACGGCACTCCCATTTCGGCTTATGGTACACAACTTCTGCAACTTAACATAGGCCTTCGCAGAAACTTTTCCTGGGAATTTATAGTTGCCGACGTTTCGATCCCTATTATTGGATCAGACTTTCTCAAAAGCACTGGACTGCTTGTTGATATACAGAGACAGAGGCTCATTGACCCGTCAACCTCTCTGTTCTCAATAGGTAGTTTAACAAATTGTAATGAACCTTCTCTCTTCCTAGTCGACAAGACTAAAATACCAACGCCAATTATTAAAATCTTGGAATCATTCCCTGAGATTGCAAATCCGAATCTCTTTCCAAGTATTGTTAGGCACAATGTGACTCACAAATTAGAGACAGTTGGTGCACCGGTATCTTGCAAAACTCGACGCTTGGCTCCTGACAAACTTACAATAGCTAAAGCCGAGTTTGATAAGATGGTGCAACTGGGTATTTGTAGACCCAGCAAGAGCTCTTGGTCCAGTCCATTACACCTGGTCAAGAAAAATAATGGAGAATGGCGTCCGTGTGGAGATTATCGTGCTTTAAACAGAATTACTGTTCCCGACCGATATTCCATTCCCCACCTCCAAGATTTTTCGCATCAGTTGGAGGGATGCAAAATTTTCTCGTCCCTCGATCTCGTTCAGGCATACCATCAAATACCAATACATCCGGAGGACATTCCTAAAACCGCAATTTCTACTCCTTTTGGTCTTTTTGAGTTCTGCAAAATGACCTTTGGTCTTAGGAATGCTGCTCAATCATTCCAAAGATTGATGCACTCCGTATTAACCGGATTTACATTCTGCTTCGTTTATCTAGATGATGTTTTAGTTGCATCAAAAAATCTAGAGGAGCATTTGACCCACTTACAAATGATTTTTCAGAGATTCTCTGAAAACAGCTTAATCATTAATCCAGATAAATGCGTATTTGCAAAATCTGAGATTAAATTTCTAGGTCACTTGGTATCTGAACATGGTGTATTACCAGATCGTGAACGTGTTCAAGTCATTAAAGACTTCGAACGTCCCACAAATGTTAAACAGCTTAAACGATTCTTAGGCATGATTAACTTTTATCGACGTTTCCTTCCTGCTGCAGCAGCAGACCAAATTTTGCTTAACAATTTCTTAAAGGGATATAAGAAAAACAGCAAAATTCCAGTTGCGTGGACACTTGATTCCATACAAGCCTTTAACAATTGTAAGGATAAATTGTGTAATGCCACTCTTTTAGCCCATCCGTCTTCTTCAGCTCGACTAGCAATCATGGTCGATGCATCTGATACAGCGATAGGAGCCGTAGTGCAGCAGTTTGTTGAAGAAACATGGCAACCGCTTAGTTTCTTCTCGGTACGTCTAAACGACGCTCAAATTAAATATAGTGCGTATGATCGAGAACTTCTCGCGGCGTACTCTGGCATTAAGCATTTCAGGTACCTCCTGGAAGGTCGTGAATTTACTTTATTCACCGACCACAAACCTCTAATTTTTGCTTTTAAACAAAATTTAGAAAAAGCATCTCCCCGTCAATTTCGCCACTTGGATTTCATTGGGCAATTTACCACTGATATCCAGCACATTTCTGGCGCCGACAATGTTGTCGCTGACGCGCTTTCTCGTATTAATCAAATCCTCATACCAGAGAAAATTGATTATGCTGCAATCGCGACCGCGCAAACCAATGACGAGGATTTTCAAAACATACTTCTAAGTAACACAACTTTGAAGTTCACTCCTTTTCCAATTTCTTTCAATGAAAGCAAATTAATACATTGTGACACATCAACAGCTATACGCAGGCCATACATTCCCTTACAGTTTCGCCAAAGTGTTTTCGATGCATTTCATAACCTTTCGCATCCTGGTGTCAAAGCTTCCACCAAACTTTTAACAAAACACGTTATTTGGCCGTCTATTAAGAAAGACGTTAGAATAATGGCACAACAATGTATAGCGTGTCAAAAGTCCAAGGTGTCTCGACATACAAAGTCACCTCTTGGCACAATTAAAACCAATTCACAGCGATTCTCGCAAATACACCTCGACATCATTGGTCCTCTACCAATATCGGAAAACCAACGATATTGCGTAACGCTTATCGACCGTTATACGCGGTGGCCCGAAGCGATTCCAGTTCCAGACATCACTGCTGGAACAGTCGCGTTCGCTGTATACAACCATTGGATTTCAAGATTTGGTGTTCCAGAATCAATTGTAACTGATCAAGGAACCCAATTTGAATCCCATCTTTTTACTGAACTGTCCAACCTATTAGGTTTTAACAGATTCAGAACAACTGCATACAACCCAAAATGCAACGGCATGGTAGAACGATGGCATCGCACAATTAAAGCCGCAATTATGTGTCATAATCGTCCAGACTGGACAAAAATTCTATCTTCAGTCCTCCTAGGTTTACGAACCTCTTTCAGTGAAGAACTTCAAACTACTTCAGCGGAACTAACATATGGTAGTTCGATAAGGATCCCAGGACAATTTCTCGATTCTTCTACAAAATTCTTTGTTCCTCAAACTGATTTCGTTAAGGAGTTGAGGAAGCATTTTGATGAGATACGACCGAAACCTGCATCTGCACATGTAACATCTTCTTCCTTTGTGAGCAAGGATTTGCAAACTTGTTCACATGTATTTCTACGTACCGACGCTATAAGGAGAGCTTTACAACCTCCTTACACCGGCCCTTTCAAAGTTTTAAGTCGCAACAATAAAAACTTCAATTTAGAAATTAATGGCAAAGCAGCCAATATTTCAATTGATAGACTTAAACCATGCTACCATGAAAATTTACGCGACGAACACAGTTCTCTCGCTCGAGCAACTTACTTGAATCAACCAGATTCAACCGCTAATTTGAATCGTAACGATTCTACTGAAATTTTAAGTCCCAACGATCAGAATAATCATTCTAATAATTTAATTCCAGCTGATCTTGCTGATTCTATATTGAATCACAATTCCTCCGAATCTTCAGCTAATCTGAACCATTCAGATTCAACAGGTACGAATCAATCCGATTCAGTTGTACCACAGCAGCTAAGAAAGAAAGTAGCCTTCAATGATCAGCCAACCGTTATAATAATTCCAAACCAACGAGTTTCTAAATCTGGAAGGATCATCAAAACACCGCAAAAACTTTTAAATTACATAGATAGGTGTTTTGACAATTTATCCCAACGAATTACTTTCAGTACTACCTCATAAGATTTTGTGACCTTTTTGATCTTCACTGTTATCCAAAAGCTGGTAATGAAGTGTCGTCATTCTTAATTATATAACGTCTACATTTTTAACTTTTAGCTTCACTAATTTTTTGCTCTCTTTAATGTACACTTTGTGCATTAAAGCTACCACTAAAATCTTTCGTTCTTCTAGCGAATTCACTGGTGGGGGAGTGTTATGTGGTGGCTAGCAACATAATATATAAACATAATAATATAAAATGGCAAATTGTGCAGTGCGATAGTACGATAGTATTTTAAGGTAACGTAGGTGTAAACACACCTATATCTAAAGTATAAAGCATTGTCTATAGGGCGTTAATTTGCTTACCATATATTTAAAGAATTCCTTTTTAATTCTAATAGGAAAATAAAAAGGAATTCGACATAACATTGTTGTGTTGAATAACAAAGAAAATTTAGTTCAATGTAAAATATTATAGTTGTTGATATAAAAACGTAAGCTTTAACATAAACGAAAAACACTAATCTAAAAATTGTTTTAAATATTTCTTGTGATTTATTCTGGTTACATTATATTATTCAATATAAAATTTAATTAAATAACCAGTTAATTGATATTATTAGGTAAAAGGAAAACATTCCGACATTTTATAAGTTTTTTTTTTTGGTTGAAATATCCAATAGGGACGCCATGTAAAAAAACCAGCATATTCTATAAACAATTCATGCGTTATTTTTAAATGGAATAAATGTTATTTATGTTAAGTTTTGATATTTTTATACCAAATGCAGAAAGTAATGTGCTTAATCAAGAATTAAAAAGTAATATTGTATGTCTATCAAGGTGTTTTATATAAAAAAATAATACAAAGAGATAAAGCTGAGTAAATTGGAACTGCAGTAAATTGAGCCTAATACTAAACGTCAACTACACCGGAACACGCAGCAAATTTTATAGGACAGCACAACAAATCATCTATAAATATATTTGTATTCTTTAGGTTGCGTTCCACTAAGCGTTCACAACGCTCAAAATGACCCTTCATCCGTTCCACTTGACGACAACGAAAACGACACTAATGACGTCATAATTTTCGCTCACAACAACCCATCTTAAAAGGTGGGTTGAAGTAAGCGTTGATAAGTTTAGCGCCATTTTAAAAATTTAAAGAGGGCGAAAACAAAAAGTAAATTTGTATTTCAATCTTTTTTCACTCAAAATTATTTTCATACAAACTTGGATCTCATGTCGTGTCAGAGAAATTTTTTTGGCAAAAAAAGAATTCGACATAAGTAACCAAGTCAATGGATTAAATTACAAATAATGAATATAAAAATTAAAGTATGACATTTTTCTTTTTGTAACAAAGTATAAACAAAAATTTTTTGAAATTCTGTTCGACGTTTATTCATGCTAGTTATTCTATTAGTTAATAGATCGCGCTGTAGTCTGATGGAGAATAAGAGAAAAAGCCACAATCTTTTTACATAGGATTACACATTTTTTTACAAAGTATTATTGACTAAATATTTACCATAATGTCTAAAAAGTAAGTTGAAAAACTAAAACCCGACATGCTGAAAAGTAACGCTAATTATTCCCCAATTATCGGTTTATTTATTTATTTATTTACTCATTAACATGCCTTAAGCACTCGGGCTTATGATTGACATTCATAGAACTTATTTATTTAGAACATTTACATTTTACGTCTAAAACTAAAGCTTAAAATATAAATTAAAATAAAACTAAAATGATATTGATTGATATGAAATAATAATATGTTTAATAAGTTTAATAATACGATGAGTTGAGTTTGCAAACTTTTATTTTATATGAAAATACTGAAAATAGTTCCTGCGAAAATTGGATATAGTTGTAGAGTTTTTAACTGTATTTGGTAAAGAGTTCCAGAATGTGAATCGGTTGACAGATAACAATGTATATATTTGTATATATATGTGCTAGTTAAGCCCATTCATTTAATACCCAACCGTGATCAATAAATTAAATTTTTTTTTCATGACTCTAGACTGTAGAGGTCATTGACATTCAATTTAACTGCCGTTTACTTACTGTCGTGCCTAATTTTAAATATAATTCTTGTAGTTTGTACGAACCTTATTTTCAGTTGAAATTTATTAATAAAATAAAAAAAACTGAAAAATAAAATACTTTTAATTTGCTGAACTTTTTTCTAGTCTATCGAGTTATTGTTTTTATATTTTTAAAGTGTATACTGAAAAACTATGTTTTGTTTCCAATCGAAACGCAATTGTCTCAAACTTGCCTTGGGAGAAGATATGGCGAATCGCACTTCAAAATTGATTCAATAATGATATAGGTACAAAGCGGTGTAGTTGAGACAACCGCACGTAATGTTTATGTGAAAAGTAATTATATTTCAATTAATTTAAAATATTTCTATTTTAAAATGAAAATTCATGATATCTGAAGACCAAAGTAAATGTTTTTATTGGGGAATAGTTATTATCTTTATTCAACTACTGTTAAATTGGATGTAACTGTTTATATTTTACATAAACATCATTCTGTTGTCAGGAAAATGTTTACCTGTAGTGCTACCAATCACAGTGAAATTATTTGCAAGTATTTTTCCTTTCCCAAGCAGGGTTTGCCGGACTCTGAAATACTGAAATTAATGGTTAACAATACTTGGTTAATGTTAATTGTCCAGTACCAGAACCATACATTGACCGATCTATGATTTACAGAAAAGTTTATTGTAGCATTCGAGTGACAGGAATGGTAAAAAGTACTTGGATATTGTTATTGAGTTATAACTGGAACCATGCATCGGCCGATCTACAGTTTATAGAATATTGCCGGTACACTTTACTTTAAATGGCCTAGCGATGGCACGTTAATGGCTAACATTAATTGGCTATTGATATTGGGCCAGTACTGCAACCATGTAGTGGCCGATCTATGTCATTGGGTTAAAATTCACTAGACTCTAGAGTAATATCATTTTAGAACTATGTATATAGTTTCAAACATTTCAACTATAATTAAGTTATGGCGTCTTGGGACCATTACTGGACCAGTTGTATAACGTTGTATGGGTTGTTTGAATAATAAACTGCTAACTTCGAGACAATGACTATGACAATCAAGTAATGACAACCCCATTATTGCCTGTTACCGTAGTAAGTTTGGAAGCTGTTCATTATAAAAATTCTACAGTTGATGACTTTAATGAATAACAGCATTCGGATGAAACTTACAACGTGTGACACAAATTCTTTGCAATTTTATAATTCGTTTGCAAAATTTCTTCGCTGTTAAGCCGTGCATTCACATAAAACAGAAACAGAAACCGAAACTGAATTTCATACAAATTTGACAGCAACTGAAACAGAAACCGAGTTTAGAAACATAAACAGAAACTGAAAATTCGTCTGTTTTGTCTGAAACAGTAACAATTAAAATTTAATTGTTTCTGTTACAGAAACTGTCACATGACCAGAAACGGTCACATAATATTAATTATTATTTTGAATTGTGAATAGTTTTCAGTTTCAGTTTCTGTTTCTGTTGTATGTGAATGCCCGGTTTAAGTTTGAATCCGGTCGTTATACCGGAAATCTTATCGCTTATTTATTTTAAGAAAAATGTGATTGTAAAAAATAAAATAATCATTTACGAAAGATTCATTTAAGCTTAAAATCTAAAAAAAAACAACAACCTGTTACCTTATTATAGCGTTAAACTATTTTAATATTTTTGTATAACATCTTTATGTACATTTAATTATATTTATTTCCGAAACTAAAATTTATAATAATTTTTTCTATGCTAAAGTTATAAGCTAATAAAATTAGTGTGGGAGATTCAGTCAAGTGAATCTACGACCACATGTTCATAATATATTTACCAGCTTATACCCGTATTTAAATAACAAAAATGAATAAATTTCACGGTAGTAGGTTTTATTGTTTAAAAAATCGTAGATTACCTGTTATTTTCTTAAAATTTATCGGTTATTTATTTCATATACTTGGACTGCGTTCCAATTGATGCTAAATTGTACTAAACGTGCAAAATCAATTTAGTCAACTATTTTATTTGACTAAATCAACATTTTGTTTCTAAATAATTTGGAAGAAATTTATACGTTAAACAATATCTGACAACTTGATTATATTAATTTGAACTAAAATTCGGTAATTTAGTAAAACTAAATTTAGATTTAGCAGTTTAGTACAATTTAGCAGCTAATTGGAACGCAGTCTTGACATTATTTCAAAATTTAACTTGCAGAATTAGTAAGTTTAGAACTAATTAGTCTAGATCGTTAGTAAAATATTAAAATTCTTTTTTGATTGAATCTCCGTCCTATCGAGAAATAAAGTTAACAACACTTTTATTGGAAAATTCGACGTTTTTGCTTCACTGCTATTTGCCAGGGCCTAGCTCTACATCGTTTTTTTAAACAGAACTTTTTTGAAAATAAACAAACTTTACTTGTTAAAAACATTGCTCCGTTGCAAATATATTTTTTAATAAGAATAGGGTTACCAACCGTACTCTTTTAAGGGTACATGTACTCTTTTGGTGCCTAAAATATATGTACTCTCTCCTTTTCTCGTAATTACATCAAAAGTACTCTTTTTCATAATTAAACAAAAATGTATAACTTTAAAATAAATTCATAAAATTTGTAGTACATGTACTCAAACCTAGATGCCTTCCTACAATTAACACATCAAACTGCTTTGAAACTATTACATTTTTCATTTTCTGAACTACTACAACTTATGATAACTTCACATTATAATAATAATAATATAAGAATAAGAATAATATTTATCCACGACTACTAAAGAATATATACTTGCCATGCGTATATCTTTCATTGTAATTGTATTCATTCCAATTTATATATAAAATTCTCTTTTATTTATTTCATTCCACTTTATTTATAAAAAAATCCTCTAACAAACTAAAAACTTGATTTGTTGGTATAGTAATATAAACAAGTTTAAACAAAAACAATACATATATAAATCTAAAATAATTTAATAAACAACAAACGTTTTGTTTTTCTTGTTTTCTATGATAAATTAACTTCAATATGGCGATATGAAGTTTTAAATGAAAACTTTATATTATTTCAAATATTTTTAAAGTCGTGGATAAAATAGCATCTTGAATTCGCTTAGGATGAAGACAATTCTTCACTCGGATGATTCCCTCCACTCGCTACGCTCGTTCCGGGAAACTTCATCCTCGTGAAGAATTGTCTTCATTCTAAGCTCATACAAGAATTTACTATTCTCGATTACTATATTTTTAATTATTTATATATTGTTTATGAAAAATGAATTAGCCAAATGAAAGCATCTGAAGTTCCAAAATTATTTATATAATTTATTACTTCGTATTATTTTATTTTGTTGTATACTATGTATGTATTTGTGAAAGAATTACATTAATTACGTAGTGTAATTTAATTTACACTATAAACTAAAATAATTTACTTTTATTTTTGATTTGGGTACTATTTTTTTAGTAAAAAAAATTGGTTGTTTTTAAAATGTACTTTTTTGTACTCTTAATTAAAGTGCAATTTTTGGTAAAATACTCTTTTTGATCGACCTGGATATGGTAACCCTAAATAAGAAGCGTTCCGAAAAAGGAATTTGTGTCACAACAACACACAAATATTTTTTGATACCATGTTTCCATAACAACATGCGCTCTAAGTTATTTCATATATCTAAGAAAATTATATACAACCACTATATGGTTCGAATCTTCGAAATTTATGGTTGCTTACACACATTATTTTTACGGTAAAGTTTTGGCGGCAAACAACATCACATTATAACTGTAAACCATTTAAAAGTTCGTTAAACTCAATAATTTTATTTCCACGTAATTTTGTCATCTTAATTTTATAAATTCACAAATTTTGTTTAGTTTTATTACTATTTTTTTCATGACAATGAATCGAAAGGAAATAAAAGCGAAAGATATAATCTACATCATAAAACACAAACACTAAATCTCATGCTACAATTTTAAGATAAATGTGTATAATTATGTTGTAAGTTCTTTTGTTGAAATCATGATTCATGTAATAAAGTTTAATGTACATACAAATAAAAGTTTACCAGTTGTAAATATTTTCTCTCTGAGGATGATCGAAAGATTGAAACACGTGTAAGAGAAATAAGAAAATTAAAATTGGTTTTTAGAAGTTAGATTAAAATATATATTTAAAATAAAATAAAAATATATTTGTTTTGAATTTTAAAAATAGTAGTTTGTGTAACAAGTAGGTACGCAAAATATGGTTTGAGCGGACGAATCGTAATGTTTCCGGACGAGGCGCTAGCCGAGTCTGTCTTATGAAGATGAGTCTGCTAAAGCCATTTGAGTACGTGTTCCATACAACGTTTTTTTGTATTAGCTCTTAGGATTTTTTTTCTAATTTATTGCTTAATTTGCATTCTTGCGTACCTAAAAATTTGATTTTTGAACAAAACTTATCAAAGCAATTGTGATTATAATTTGAAAATAATTATAATATAAAATGAAAACAAATTTTGAATCCGCTAAAGTGTTGTCATAACGACTTTAAGTACTAGGCCGCTAAAATAAAATTTTGCAGACTCTAAACAGTTCTAAAAGTAATCATTTTTGGGAGCTAATTCTAAAAATATTTTTTTAATGTAAAATCAAAAAGGAAACTTGCAACTATATACAAAAACCAATTTGTTATACTTTAGTGATTTTACCGCACTCCAAAACGAAAAATTAAAAATGTTGTTCTGTTTACTTATTTAGAACAAACTGTTACCTAATTAACATTTGATGTTGTTGTTAGTATAATTCACATTTAATGAATTGAAATCAATCGATAACCTGTATCGGAAATAACCCGAAAATAATATGTTACACAACCTCTATTCGCCTAGCCTCTTAACATTGAAATATTCGTTGACTGCATAAAAGAAAAAAATCTTGTCCCAAACGTAATAAATAAGTAATAGTTATGTTTTTCATTTCTAGGACGAATCAAAGATAACCATTGATGGTCGAATTGATACGGCATTCCGAAAAATAAATAAAAATACAATTGGATTTCATATTTGGAAGTTGGAAAACGATCGTATAGAAACGATACTAAAAGCTGAATATGGAACATTCGATAATGACTCTGCTTATATCATTTACGCTGCAGCAGTTAAAGGCACATACATCAATCAAGATACAATCGTGAGTCATCTCATTGTGTATTTTAAATGTAATTATTGGTAAATCTTAATTTTAGAGCAGAGATTTAAAAGCACCAGTTCCACAAATTGAGCGTTTTATTCACTTTTGGCTTGGTGAAAAAACAACTCCTGAGAACTCTGGAATAATTGCTTATAAGGTTATTGAGCTTGACATTCATATTGGATATACAACAACACAATATCGTGAAGTTCAAGAAAATGAAAGTTCAAGATTTTTATCATATTTTAAACAAGGCATAACGTAAGTATTTTTTTTTTTAATAAAATGTGTTGTATAGTATAGGAATTACAATATGTGTCACAACAACACATAAAAACCTTTTAAGACCAAGGTCCCACAACAAAAACAACATACGTTCAAAGATGTTGATGGACGTAAATCTTTGTTTCTTTTGTTTTGTTTTATATTTTTTGTCAGAAAATTGAAAACTAAACAATAAATCCAATCACATATAAAATTTAACATAGGCCAATATTTCATGATATGAGAAAAAAAATAAGTAAAATAAAAGGTAAATAGTAAATTTTTTAGTAAAATTTGCTGCAACAAAACAGAATTAGGTTGACAATAACCCAGCTAGTGGCATACTCCTTGTGACGCACTGTTTTTCTTAATGGTTAAGGCCCACACATAAAAGTTATAGGAGGGTTCGTTTCTTCGAGCAAACAATAGCGTGTCACCATCAAAGAATATTCCACAACTAAGATTGAGGGTGCTACCGTTGACTGGATACAGTTAGTCAGCGAACTCCCTTAAGATATCACCTTGTCTAGTAATATCTCACTGCTATTGCCAGTGGTATGTGATATCTCACGTTAACTCGTATGTCAATAGAAGGAACTGGAGTACACGGGGTTGTCACACCCGTAGATCAAAAATAAAAATCATTTACAAAACAAAAAAACTGATCCTTCCTTGCGGATCACTCCGAACGGTTGGACTGCAACCGTATTAGAAAGTTCTACTTTACTAAAAATGCTGGCATAAAACTTATTAAAACTGTTTACAATTATTTCACAGAGTTCTATGTGGGGATTACTCTCCAGATTTAATAACACCAGAAATAAAATTATTTCAAATAAGCGGAAAGAAAATTCCTAGATGTATTCAAAAATCAACAATTGAATGGAATCATTTTAATAGTGGTCAGGTTATGCTTTTTAAAACCAACCACTATATATTTTTGTGGATAGGACGTTCAAGTAGCTCATCTGAACGACTGCATGGATTAAATATGGCAATTAAATTCAATGAATCCCTTGGAGATTCTAATCAACGTTGTGAAATAGTAATAGTTGATGATGGATATGAACAATCAATGTATGAAAAACGAAAAAACGAATGGAACAACTATTTAAATTTATCGCAACGATTTGTTCATCCTGTGTTAATGAATTTCAATAATAATAATAGCAACAGTATAAAGTTATATAAATGTGGGCATTCGAATGGAAAATATCGTATTGAAGAAATTAAAAAGTCATTATTGGAACAAAGTGATTTACACGATATAGAATCAGCATATATAATTGATTGCGAAGAACAAGGTGTATGGATTTGGATCGGAAAGCAAATAAATATTCAAGAGAAAGCAGAAGCAATGCGAAATGCGAGAGGTTTTGTAAAAAAGGTAAATAAATAGATATTTCTTTAAATATAGTATTGATAGCGATAACATTATGATTTCATTTGAATTTTAGAAAAAATATGACTCAAGAACACCAGTAATCCGTGTTGTTGATAATCATGAGCCGGAGGAATTTACTCGTCTTTTTCCTACTTGGGTCGATGCAAATCAGGATATAACTTTAAATAATAATAAAGTTTCCAATATTTTGGGAAAATTTGATACCCTAACTCTTATGCATCGACCGAAATTAGCAGCGCAAACTGAATTAATTGATGATGGTTCCGGTGATTTAAAAATTTTTAGGGTTGATGAAAACAAATTAATTGAGTTACCAAAAATAACAAATGGATCACTTTTTTCTGGTGATGTTTACATTATCATTTATGAAACTACGGTATGTTTATAAACTTAATTATTCCTATAGGTTATTACAATCAATATATTTCAAAATAACATTTTGTAGCTTTTAATTGCAAAATCAGAAATTTATGACAGAAATATTAAATTTGGTTAAAAAATTTTCGTATTATCGTAAATTGTCGAGATCATTTCGCTTAAGGGACAGCTGAACTTTTTCTGCAGTATCTTAACATCAATAAAGTGTTTGCTATAAGTAATCCGCGCTTCAGAGTTACATTAGCTTCACAGAGTTCCAGGGGCGCACACGGAAAATGTTTTAGGGGGGGTCCAAAGAAATTTTTTTTTAATAAAAAGCATTATGCTATAGAAATTACAATATTTATCACAACACATAGATACCTATTAAGACCTAGGTCTCACAACAACTTGCATTCTGAGGTGTTGATATATGCTTTTTTAAGCTTTTGTGGATTGAACGCCCCCGAGTCTATTGATACCGGCAAAGCATTCCATTTGTACGATGTATGCACAAAGAAAACCCTCTGCATTCTGTCACTTTGATAGTGAGTGGTCTCAACAGTTTGACTGTTTGCATAAACCGATTGACGTGTAAAACAGGAAAAAGAATATGGTTGATCCGATTGCATGATGAAACCGATACCATCCGAGCACTGCATATAATGGTGATGGCAAAAAACGTGTCAAAAAAACTCGGCCTCCTCATTAGATGTAAAAATTATTTCACTCCGTATCCATTACTCCACATTTTTAAGACCTATATTCGTTTCTGTATGGAGTATTATTGTCAAGTCTGAAGCGCTACATCTGCTTCCATCTTAGTACTTTTAGACTCTGTTCGTGCTATGCGAATTATGGGTAATCGAAATTTAACATAAAATTTTGCTTCCCTACAACATCGTCGCACTGTGAACGGAACGGAGTGAAATACTTTTTACATCTAATCAGGATACCGAGTTTTTTGACACGCTTTCCGCCATCGCCATTATAATATGATCATTCCACAGTTGAAAATTGTGACTCCCAATAAACCAAAGCTTTGCAGTGCAGTGTACTATCATATGCAAAACTATTTATCGGATTACTGGTGATTTTCAACAGTGCGTTTATATAAATAAAAGATAGAGTGGAGAATAAAAATGAGCGTTGGGGTACACTAGCGTTAATTAATTCTGACTCAAAGGAAAAGCCATAGATGGATACCGAAATGTATTGGTCGGTGAAAAAATTATGAATCAACTTTATGACTATGGGTTGAAACCCGTACACAACGAGCTTGTTGATCAGGTTGGCACGCAAGATTCGATCCAATGCTTTTAAGATGTATAATGCGATAACATACGTTTTACAACTTTTTTAAGTGTGCTGTTCCAACGATGTGTTACATAGATAGTTCAATAGATCGGTTGTTGATCTTTTGTTTCGAAAACCGTATTGGCTGTCAGATGCTAAATGGTTGCCTTCCATAAAATTTGGATATGTGTGTATTACTATATTGCTCGTATACTTTAGATATGACTAGAGTAAGGTTATTGATCTATAATTTGAAATATCACATTTTGCAAAATGTTCATTTTTTGGGGACGGGCTGGACATTGGCTAACTTCTAGCATGAAGGAAAAAAATACCAGATTTATAGGATTTGTAGAAAATTTGGGTAAGAGGAGGTGTAAGTGGTGATCTTTCATTTTCACTCCTGAAGACTGGATTTGCGAAATTGCTTTAGGAGTTTCCAAAACGGTCGAGTTTAAATGAAAGCGTTCCGCGAGCCACGTGGCTTTCCTTGCTGCGTCAGTGACGATTAAAACACTACAATAACAAGAGGGATAGAAGATTTGGTACCAGACTTTAAAGAATGAATGGCACTGTAAAACTTTTGTCAGAAATGAACATGGTAGAAAATTTTCCGCTTTCGCTCTGTTAATTTCTGTTTTTTCGTTTTTGATTATCTGGTTCGATATTTTATTGACCTTTAGATATTGGGAACAATTTAAAGGCTTTTTTTGTGGATCCAAATGTTAAATAATATATACGTTTGTTTTAAAGGGCCAATTTGGCTGCCTTGGAAAATAAATATTTTTGTTAGGGTTTTATTATTGAGAAGGGAATTTACACTATATTATTATTTTACTTTTATATTTTTTTAACTCAGATAATGGACCAACCTACCAGAGTTCCTGACAATCCTGGCCAAAGTAGTGAATAGCTTTTTGTTTTTTTTTTTGATAAATGATCTTTCGTTGGTACAATTTAGAGTATCAGAACTTTTAGGTGGAACAGATAATAATTTGATTTTCGCACATATTTAAATTTATAAGTCTCTAGATTAAATCTGATCCTAGTCTTGTTTGGGATTATAGAACTGCAGATTGGCAGAGGCTTACAGATATGTTTAATTCAAACATTTCTGCTTCTAATTTATCAAAAATAATTCACGTGGGTAGGTGCAAGTTTATTCCACGAAACGAAAACGAAAGCTGATATATGGGTTTGAGTAAATATAAAAATGCCATAAATACAAATAGAAAGAATTGTATGTACAAAACTAATAAATGCAAAGAAATATCTATTTATTACGAAAAAAGCTACAAAATTTACTTAGCAACCCAACTTACGGAGCAGTCACATGGAACAAAAGAGCCCAACTTAAAGCTGGGAAGACAAAGTTGGAAAAGGTGCAGAGGCTGGCTTGTATCTGCATCACGGGGGCAATGAGAACATGTTCTACCGCATCAATGGAGATGTTGTTAGGACTTGTTCCACTCCACTTGCAGGTTAAGAGCGTAGCAAGAGAAACCATACTGAGATTTAGCATGCAGGGTATGGGAAAGGAGAAAATAATCGAGTCTAAATATCGAGGAAGTCTTACAAGGGAGAACCCCTTGCTTGAGTTTCCCAAAGACGGAATGATTAAGCAGTTCAACTTCGAAAGAAAATTTACATCGCAGTTGTGCAAAAAAGCGGAGTGGAGCAGAGAATCCACTACGTACGATCTGAGTAATGATGTTATCAAATGGTACGCGGATGGTTCAAAGACCGAGGCGGGGGTGGGTGCAGGAGTATTTTTACCAAAGACGAAATACTTTTAGCCCATGGGCACCAAGCGTCTTCCAAGCCGAAATATGTGCTATAAAAAGGTGCGCAGATTTCAGCTTAGAAAGGAAATATAAAAACAAGAGAATTGCTATCTTGTCGGATAGCCAAGCAGCAGTTAATGCGTTAAGCTCATACACCATCACATCCAAAATGGTTGGAGACTGTGTGAGCAAGCTAAACAAGCTTGGGAATAGTAACAAAGTTACAGTTTACTGGATACCTGGTCATGCGGGTATCGCTGGTAATGAAGAAACTGACAAATTGGCAAGGCGGGGTGCTATTACATCTTTTGTCGGCCCGGAACTTTTTTGTGGATTGGGGACAAAAGCCATCCATGAAAGGATGAGGGAAGTAATTATGATGGAATGGTCCAAAACCTGGAATAACACCACGGGCTTAAGCAGTCCAAGGAGTTTATTGGACAGTTTAATCAAACGAGGACAGTAATGTGCTCTAGGATGAGAGGGAGAGGGGAGTGGGAGACTGAGGATGAGACAACCTGAGAATACTGACAGGAGTTCTTACAGGACACTGTAAACTAAGAAAACACCTTAAGAACATTGGGGTGGAGCCGAAGGACGAATGTAGATTCTGTCTATTCGAAGAAGAGACCCCAGCTCATCTTCTCAAAGATTGTGGAGCGTTGATCTACACGAGAAGGTTGCATCTGGGGGAGTATAATATTGCCGGGCATGACTTGCATAAACTTAACCCTCTTCATATCCTGAAATTCCTAACGGAGGCTGGATTGGAGGAGGTGCTCTAACTGGGTATGCACCAGGGAGTAGTAGAGTGGGGTACAATAGATCATTTTGGTCGCAGTACAACATATCACCACCGAATTTAATCTAATATAATCTAATACAATATCTAAAAAAAAATACTGAAAAATTATCGGTTAGGGGGGGGGTCCGGACCCGAAACCACCTCCCCCCCCCTTGTGTGCGCCCCTGAAGAGTTCTAAAAGATTGTGAGTATGACAATAGCACTGGTTGTAGGGTCACCAGACCAAAAACTTAAAAGTGGGGTACACGAAGAAAAAAATCAAAAAAATTGAAATGTTGTATATAATACCCCAAAATGGGATAAATTTGTGAAGCCAATTTGGAGTGTATCGAGGTTTCAAGCAAGTAAATAAAATTAGCTTAATTTCGAATGTTAATTATTCAGTTCTATAAATGTATTATACTCGTATGTATATATAGAAATTGTATTTCTTATTTTTATAAGAGTAAAATTAAAGTTTTATAATAAAAACTAGGGATGAAACATATTACTTCAAGTTGCAAATTATATAAAAAACACAACTCTATAACGTTAAAAAATACTATAGGGTAAATATAATGAATATACGAACATTTCTCTTATACATATTTATCCCTGGACCGAAATTGTTTCAGGAGATCGTTCTCTTTCAAAACGTAACCATGAAATTTTTGACACGTAAGTTGGAAATCCTTTTAAATTAGTAACTCGCTTTCAACTGCCATAATCTGCCATAAGATTTCGCTCGTTCATCTACGCAAAAAACATTTGTGAAAATATCCGCTCCCACATTGTATATCCCATTCAAATGGAAAATAAAAAATTTACTAATTCCTTCAAGTTTGAACAGATAATTAGGTTTAGAAAATCCATACACTTTTTTTTAATTCGTAGTTCTCCACCAGTGAGCTAGAACTGATGAGTTGTGAAACATATACTCTTTTAATATAACGTTTTCCTCGTATACTAGATCAACAAAAATCTCTTTCACATTAATTTACTTTTTCACCAACATTCGTAAAGTAACTAAAATATTCCTCAGCTAATTCAATAGAATAGAATCCTTTTAAAACTATTGGGCAGTTAGTTAAGATTAGTAGTTACAACTATTGAGCCATATAAAGTAACTTTTTTGTACAACCGTTCAACGGTAGGAGTAAAAGATGAACATTTAATCACAACGAGTCGTAAATAATTAAAAAGTTATTACAAAATAATTTTCCGATTTTTTAAAATTTATTTCAAAATATACGCCTTCAATTAATTCTTACCGCGTGATGGAAGTAGTATCGATTTGAGTGCTAGAGGGCACTGTAGGCAAAAAAACATAGTTTTCATGCAGTTTTAAAACATTATGATTTTTTTTCTCGGAAATATCAGCATGTAGGCATATTTTGTATGTGACAATTTTGACTTAAAATTTTTACGTAAATCACTTCTTATTGGCATGGGTCGCGTTAAACCTTGATCCGTCTCATTTGCTAATCATTTTGCACGTTCCGCATTCCGCCGACACTTTAACGATTATTTAAAAGCCAAAGTGTATAAGCACATAAAATTTGGAAAAAAAAACGTGCAAAGTACATTGAACCAGAAGTAAGAAGCACTATCAACGAACAACAAGTCTGTAAGTGACACCATTCGTTATAGGTATTGCATCTCATTGATTCCGAGTTGTTAATATTGTTACGTTTTTCCAAACTTCCTTCGAATTGGCCTAACTCACAATTCGATAAACGCAATCCCCAATCTCTTCTGAGTTCGATCACTGATTAGTAAGCACAAACACCAGGTTTTATTAAGTATTCAACAACTCAATTGCTCCACAACAATAGGAAAACAATACAGCAAACAATATTCCTAACTAGAATATTCTCTCAACAGCTTCAGAAACTCCAACGGTTTATTGTAGAAATTTCCAGTACACCACGTTCAGAATAATACACAAAATATTTCTACTCAATAACACTTATAACTTTATTACACTTATAACTTTACACAAAAACTAATTTAAAGAACACTTTTATAATTTTAACTTCACTATCGCAGGTTTAAAATAAAACTAATTAAAAACTACAAGAAGTAATTTTCTTATATACCTTCTGCAATACTTCTAGATAATTCGACTTTCCAGAAACCTTGAGAAAATATTAGAATATTCGATTATTTTACGTTATGTTGATTTGATTCATAAAATCGTTTATGTTGACCCTATTTCTAAGAAGAGACAACAACAACAATATTCATTTCATTAATCTGTGTAGTATTTTGTTGATTTGATTTTCCTAGAAGTGACCGTAATCGTCTAGATTTTTCTGTAATCGTCTAGATTTTTCTGCAATCGTAACAATACCCTCCACTTAAGCCTGTTCGTCCCGAACAGGATCTAGCTCTCCTTTGTATAAGGCCAATCTTTCCAAATGTACTACTTTCGCTTTGCCTCGATGTCCTTTCTTAATTCTATAAACCACGTCATTCAACTTGGTTATAATGTTGTAAGGTCCTTTCCATGCAGCTTGCAGTTTTGGTGATAACCCTCGTTTTCGTTGTGGATTGTGTAGCCATACTAATTGTCCTTCTTCAAAACCTTTATTATTAGATCGTATATCATATCGGGCTTTCATTCTATCACTGGTCAGTTGTATCTTCTGCCGAACAAGCTTGTGAATATCCTCAAGGTTCTCCCGGATTCGGTTGACGTATTCTTGCGCAGACAATGACGTTGATGGTACCGCTCCAAATTTGAGGTCGCCAGGAAGTCTTAAATCACTTCCAAAAATAGTTTGAGCTGGTGTCATGGTCGTTGTGTCATGAACTGCTGATCTGTATGCCATCAAAAATAAAGGAATGTGTTGATCCCAGTTACGTTGATTCTTACTGACCACTTTAGCTAGAAATTCCTCCAAAGTAGCATTGAATCTCTCAACCATCCCATCTGACTGTGGGTGTGAAGTTGTCGTCCTCGTTTTGTTAATCCCCAGCATTTGACAAAATTCCTGGAATACAGCTGACTCGAAGTTCCGTCCCTGAACGGTGTGGATCTCCACAGGAACTCCATAGGGCTGATGCAATTATTTATTACAGCTTCAGCGATTGTGGTTGCTTCCTGGTTGGGAATCGCACACACTTCCGGCCACTTACTGAAGTAGTCCATGATCACAAGCACATATTTATTCTGATTATCAGTTGTTGGAAATGGTCCCGCTACATCCATTGCGATCCTTTCAAATGGAGCACCTACATTGTATTGCTTCATTTTTCCATGACTTCTTCGTGCGGGTCCTTTCACCGCCGCACATTTATCGCATTTTTGACACCACTCCACAATTGATTGCCGAGTCCCCGCCCAGTAAAACCGTTGTCGTATTTTTGCAAGAGTTTTATTGATCCCAAGATGACCTCCACTCGTTCCTTCGTGATACTCCCTTAGTACTGCTTCTATTTTCCTTTTTGGTACCACTGTAAGGGATTGCTTTATCTTGCCATCTGAGCTTTCCCATACTCTCTTTAAACATCCATCCTCTAACTGGAGACTGTCCCATTGCGCCCAGTACGCCTTCAAAGTTGGAGTTTTATCAGAAATTTCTCCCCATACTGGTTTGCAGCCCTTTTCCTTGAACTCGATGATGGGTGCAAGATCCGGATCTTCTAATTGATCTTTTCTTATGGCTTCAGCAGTCCATTCATCGTCAGGTAGCACTTGTAGTAATCGTACATCGATGATGTTCTCCTTATTTTCTTGACGACTACAATCCTTGCATTCAACTTGACAGGGTCGTCTCGATAATGCATCAGCGTTCCCATGTGCAGTACCCTTTCGATGTTCAATGTCCAAATCGTACGCCTGCAACCGTTCGATCCAACGTGCTACTTGTCCCTCTGGATTTTTGAACTGGAGTAACCACCTTAACGCACCATGGTCAGTTCTGAGATGAAATTTCTGACCATACAAGTATTTATGGAAATGTTTGACGGATTCCACAATAGCCAATAATTCCTTTCGAGTTACACAATAATTCCGCTCCGGCTTGGATAGCATTTTCGAGAAATAAGCTATCACCTTTTCCTGACCATCTATTTTCTGCGACAAGACTCCTCCTATACCTTCATTACTGGCATCAGTATCCAAAATAAACTGAACATTTGGTATAGGATAGGACAGAATTGGAGCCGTACATAATCTCTTTCGGAGCTCCACAAATGCTTGTTCTTGAGGTTGATTCCATTCAAATGCCTTTTCTTTTCTGGTTAACTCATGCAGACTTTTGGCAACGTTGGCGAATCCTGGCACAAACCGTCTGTAATATGTGCACAATCCAAGGAAGCTTCGTAGTTCATGTAGATTCTTTGGTCTTGGCCAGTTCATAACTGCTGCAATCTTGTCAGAATCTGTATGAATTCCCATTGCCGTAACCTTGTGTCCCAAATATTTTACTTCTTCCTTGAAAAGTGAACACTTTTTGGGACTTAACTTTAAACCGGCTGCTTGCAACCTTTCCAGTACCTCCGCCAAGTTCCTCAAGTGGTCATCAAAGTCTTTTCCCATGACGATGATGTCATCCAAATATACAAGGCATGTTTTCCAGTGCAAGCCTTTTAGTACCCGTTCCATTAATCTCTCGAAAGTTGCAGGCGCGTTGCATAACCCAAATGGCATGACATTAAATTGCCATAGTCCATTCCCTACACTGAACGCTGTTTTCTCCCGATCTTCATCCGCAACTTCAACTTGCCAGTAACCACTCTGCAGATCCAATGTTGAAAACAATTTTGAACCCGCAATGGGTAGCTATCCTTCTTCGTAACTATGTTTAGTTTCCTGTAGTCAACACAAAATCTCAAGCTCCCATCTTTCTTGCCAACTAACACCACAGGTGAGCTCCAGGGACTGTCTGAAGGCTCAATCACACCAGCTTCTTTCATATCCCTCACCATTTTATCAGCTTCCTCTCTTTTAGCTAATGGTAATCTCCTTGGTGCTTGGCGTATCGGCTTTTCTGCTCCAGTGTCAATACGATGTTTTACCAAATTGGTTCTGCCATTTCCTTCAGGTGAACTGCAGAATACAGACTTGTGTTGCTCCAACAATTGACGGACTGCTTTCTTCTGCTCTTCTGAAAGCCCTTCTGTCCATTTCTGCACAGGTTGTTCCATTTCTGCCTTTTGTTGTTTTGTGTTGACCGAGCAATTGATGTTTTTCTGCTCGCACTTTATTATTGTAGCTACCTCTTCACATTGTCCTATGATTGATCCTTTCTTCATTGTTTTCTGGGTATCTGACAGATTTAAAACTCTTACTGGTATTTTGTAATCAGCATCCGATCTAACTAAGGTTTTCCCTATAACGACTTCTTTACAATTTTGATGTTCTTTGTTGGCTTCTACAACCCACAACCTGGGTGACCCAGAACCTCCTTCCAATTTTCCCCAAATGATTGTTTCTGATTGGGGTGGCAGCTTTTCCCTGTGATCTAATATTATTCGACGAACACAATTTGAATCTTCACCATTAAATTGGAGTGGCAACTCAACATTTCCGTACGTGAGTACTCCTTTGCCAGCATCAATAACGAATCCATTTGGCCTCATGAAGTCCATTCCCAGGATTACTTCATCCACAATGTCAGCTACAACCACTTCATGTTGAAAGTGAGTATTCCCGATTTCAAAGTTGACCACTTTCTTTCCTTTAATACTTGCACTTTCGCCAGTAGCCGTCTGCATTCGGTATCTTCCTGCTGGTTTTAGTTTCCCTTTCACAACATCAGTGCGGACAATTGTATTTGTTGCTCCCGTATCTAACGTGATGACACAACTTTTTCCATCAATATTAGCCCTAACAGTAAGGCTGTCACCTCCCCTTGTCAATCTCGATACGTGGATGAAGGTTATGGGGCAATCGGTTGTGGGAGCCAGCTTACGCCCCCGTTAGGCTGGCTCGTTGTAGTTTAACTGATTCGGTGCTGCTCCATCGTCCTCTCTAGCTTGCTGCACCCGTTCTTCTGCTTGACGTCGCTGCATAGGTGATGCTGATCTTGCTCGTTTCCTTCTCACATCTCTGCATTCCCTCGAAATATGACCCAACTTGCCACATAACCAGCATCGGATTCTATCACCTCTGACAGTCTCTCGTAGTCTTGGTTTATAACCGTTGTCATCAGCCAACTCCACTCGGCGTATTTTGATTGATGGTTTTATAATTGCTTGTGCAGTTTCATTTGTTAAGGCATAAGCAATAGTTTCTGCGAATGTTGCTTTTGGCGACAACATTACTGCTTTTCGTGTTTCTGGATCACGAATACCATCAGTAAACGCCTCGATCTTCATTTTCTCCATAAAATATGGTGGAGTGTTCGAGTGTGCCAAATGTACAAGCCTCTCCACTGCCGAGGAATAGTCCTGCAAGCTTTCTCCGTTGCGTTGCAAGCGACCTTTTAACTCGATTCTGTATAACTCCTTTTTATGGTCGCTGCCATATTTACGTTCCAACGCATTCATCACCTCAGCATAACTTTTCCGGTCATTTTCTGGTACTGCCTGTAATGCTTCAGCTGCTTCCCCTTTAAGTGCAACTATCAATGCAGCAAGACGATTTTCGGCGTTCCAAATATTTTGATCTGCTGCAGTCTCGAACTGGAACTTGAAAATACCGAAGGATGTTGTTCCATCGTACGATGGTGGTTTTAGTTTGATATTTGCTACTTGATGTACCACCTGGGGAGCAACTTTAGTCGTTTCAACATCCTGCAGCCGTTTCTCGAAATCATCTACTTTTGCAAGTACCTTTTTGTTTTCATCAAGCACTTTCTGCTCTAGCTCTTTCACCTCTTGATGAACTCTGCCTACCTCCTCCCGTAACGTAGTAGATATTTCGAGAAGTTTCTCGTTCATTATTTGCTTGACGTTCAAACTGATTTCTTCCTTGGTTGTAGCCATGTTATTGTTTACTATTTCCAGCTGTTGATTGATGTTGAGACTTTGCTGATCAAATGTTTGATTCAACTCGTCTTTGTTAGCAGCTATGCTTGAGTTTACGACACCCAATTTCTGATTCATATTGGTATTTACGGCAGCCAATTGCTGATTCATATTCAAATTTATTTGTTGCATCATAGCCATTAACTGTGTAAAATCACTATTTGCAGGTGGCAATGAAGATGTTGTTTCTGCAACAAAACTTTTCTCCTCATCAGCTGCCACTAGATCATTATTTATCACTAATCACTCCAAACTGGTAACTTTCCACAACTACTCCACTAGCTTCCATAGCTTCTCGAAGCCGTATCGTCAATTCAGTTTTGTTGCCGGTTGTTGCCAATCCACGTTGTTCTAGTTCTTTCTTTAACTCAAGAACCTTCAAATCACTTAATAAAACCATTATTAACAGCTAACTAATCCGCCGATGTCACCAATGTTACGTTTTTCCAAACTTCCTTCGAATTGGCCTTACTCACAATTCGATAAACGCAATCCCCAATCTCTTCTGAGTTCGATCACTGATTAGTAAGCACAAACACCAGGTTTTATTAAGTATTCAACAACTCAATTGTTCCACAACAATAGGAAAACAATACAGCAAACAATATTCCTAACTAGAATATTCTCTCAACAGCTTCAGAAACTCCAACGGTTTATTGTAGAAATTTCCAGTACACCACGTTCAGAATAATACACAAAATATTTCTACTCAATAACACTTATAACTTTATTACACTTATAACTTTACACAAAAACTAATTTAAAGATCACTTTTATAATTTTAACTTCACTATCGCAGGTTTAAAATAAAACTAATTAAAAACTACAAGAAGTAATTTTCTTATATACCTTCTGCAATACTTTTAGATAATTCGACATCACTTTCCAGAAACCTTGAGAAAATATTAGAATATTCGATTATTTTACGTTATGTTGATTTGATTCATAAAATCGTTTATGTTGACCCTATTTCTAAGAAGAGACAACAACAACAATATTCATTTCATTAATCTGTGTAGTATTTTGTTGATTTGATTTTCCTAGAAGTGACCGTAATCGTCTAGATTTTTCTGTAATCGTCTAGATTTTTCTGCAATCGTAACAATATTAATTACTTTACTCTGAAGATTGGGTCGATTCTGCTTCAGTTATTTCAAGAAGAGTAAATTACTATGTCTTAAAAGTTTACTATTTCTAAAGGTGTCTAAAATTTACTGTTCCTTCACCCGGTTTACGCAATTTGTAAACTTTACATGCACGAAAACATATTTCATCTTCCAAATCAGAATAAAAAAAACCAATAAATTCAATACATTTGTCTTGTTTTCGAATTCATATCACATCTCAAAAAGAAAAAACTATAAATTAACATCCTAGTAATAGTTTTAGTGTGGTAAATAAGGCACTAGGTTTGATTATAGTATATACCAGCATAAATCCAGCAAACTTTGGTTTTTATGCATACCAAACATAGCAAACACTCAAAAACAAAACAATTCGATGTTTTTTTTTGAGCAAGCTAGTAATGTAAAGTTTCGAATACTTTTTTATGCATACGAAAACTAGTAAACACTTAAAAAACCTAGTTACTAGGTTTTATACATATGACCAAATAGATTAAGTTCATTAGGCTATAGGGCGATTTTTCTGTTCCGGTGTTTACCGCAATGGCGCTGTAAAAAGGGGATAAGAGAATAAATTCAAAAAATTTTATATGGGATTTCATACAAAACACAACATGAATATTTTTAAAAACTATCTATGAAATGTCTCATTTTACTACAATTAAATAGTTTAAATTTGTTTATGAAGTATTATTGACTATATATTAAGCATAATATACAAAATATTTCATTTTCTTCCGTCCGTAAAACAAATACGAAAATAGGTTAAAACTTTCATACAACTTTGTATGGGAAATTTTGGCAATTTTTATGTTGCTTTTTTGTGCGACTTAAGAATAATATTTTATTTATTACACTTAATATATAGGCAATAATACTTCATGAGCAATTTAAAATTCTTCAATTGTGGTAAAATCAGAAATTTCGTAGATTACTTTTAAATTTATTCAAGTTGTGTTTTGTATGGAATCCCATATAAAATTTTTGTGATTTTTTTTCTTATCCCCTTTTCGCAGCGCCATTGCGGTAAACACCGGAACAGAAAAATCGCCCTATAGGGCGATTTTTCTGTTCCGGTGTTTACCGCAATGGCGCTGCAAAAAGGGGATAAGAGAAAAAATCACAAAAATTTTATATGGAATTTCATACAAAACACAATTTGAATAATTTTAAAAATTATCTATGAAATTTTTGAATTAAGCATAATATATAATCTATTTTCTTTTCTTCTGTCCGTAAAACAAATACGAAAATAGGTTAAATTTTTCATGCAACTTTGTATGGGAAATTTAGGCAATTTTTATGTTTCTTTTTTGAGCGACTTAAGAATAATATTTTATATATTACGCTTAAAATATAGTCAATAATACTTCATAAGCAAATTAAAATTGTTCAATTGTGGTAAAATGAGAAATTTCATAGATAATTTTTAAAATTATTCAAGTTGTGTTTTGTATGAAATCCCATATAAAAGTTTTTGAATTTATTCTCTTATCCCCCTTTTGCAGCGCCATTGCGGTAAACACCAGAACAGAAAAATCGCCCTATAGGTTAGAAAACAATACAATAATACATACTATTATTATCGAAAAAAAACATACAAATAGAGCTGATATAATTAAATAAAAGAGAATAATAGTATATTACATATCTAGAGTTGTAAATAGCATTTTACATGCTTTACAACTCGAGATTTGTTATATACTTTTTCTACGACTTTGTTTTAATGCCCAAACGCATATAATTACTTGAAAAAATGAACTACTTATTATAAATTAAATGCAAATAGTTTACAAATTGTGGTAGGCTTTGCATTATTCTGTGTCAAAATGAATTGAAATATTTAATTTTTAAAAATCAAATTTTTCTTTAAATAAAAATTTTTCTTTTTACTAAAAGCGTGCGGTAATATATATATGAAAATCCATTACCGCACGCTTTTTTTACTTACCGCACGCTATTTGAAATAGTCAATTTACATGTCATGGATAGTGTGATGTAATTTATAATTTACTGTGGTAGGAGTAGAAAATTAGTATATTACATATCTAGAGTTGTAAATAGCATTTTACATGCGAGGGAAAATTTTGCGCACGAGACGCGGAGCGTCGAGTGCAGTATCTTCACGAGCATGGAAAATGCTTTACAACTCGAGATTTGTTATATACTTTTTCTACGACTTTGTTTTAATGCCCAAACGCATATAATTACTTGAAAAAATGAACTACTAATTATAATTTAAATGCAAATTGTTTACAAATTGTGGTAGGCTTTGCATTATTCTGTGTCAAAATGAATTGAAATATTTAATTTTTAAAAATCAAATTTTTCTTTAAATAAAAATTTTTCATTTTATTAAAAGCGTGTGGTAATATATATATGAAAATCCATTACCGCACGCTTTTTTTACTTACCGCACGCTATTTGAAATAATCAATTTACATGTCATGGATAGTGTGATGTAATTTATAATTTACAGTGATAGGAGTAGAAAAAATCATTTATTGTATGAAGTTTATAATGAAAATCATGGCATGTTTAGTTTTTTGTACAAATTTCACAACGTTTAGCGAGTTTATAAAATTTAAAAACTGATTTATTTAAAGATTCAGTTGTGCATTTGTGTGTAAAACGTTTTTTTGTTCTACATACACTCAGGCTGAAAGAAAGATTACGCCATTGGTTCAATAGAAGCCCTTGCTTCGCATCGTTTCGCATTTAAATTTAAGTTTTATTTATCCGATATTCTTTGGTTTTTTCGTTTACGTTTACACAAATTTTACAAGTACATATTTTTTTTTCTTTTCTTTTGCAAGGAAATATAAAATTAAATTTTTGTCTTCTGTGTTTTAACTTTTATTTCGTTTGTTCGTATTAAAATTAAAATTATAATTTTGGTTCGGAGTGCAGTGGAATCTCAAATTATTTGTTAATTTAATGTTGGCAAACAGCCTTATTGATTCCACACGATTTTCAAAAAATATCGCCACTTCAAATCTATACAACACAAACAAACACAAACACTAATATGAATTGAGATTTTTTATTGCACAAACACTGAACTAACTTTATTTCTTAAAAGTATAAAAAAAATTTCTTTAACTAGTTTCGTTAACCATCCTGATGATTAACGAAACTAGTTAAAGAAATTTTTTTTATATTTTTAAGAATAGTACATTATGATGCAAGGACGTAAGCTAAAGATTTTGAACGTATGTGGAGTTACCCACATTAAGTCCAAAATAGCTTACGTCCGTGCGTCATATACTATTTTGTATTCATCGCAGGCAAAATATTAAAAAAATTGTTTATTCTAAATCAAAATTATAAATTTGCATAAATTTTGAAATAAAAATATGACAAAATATTTGTTATTTTTTCCAAATTATTGTATAACTATGACAACAAATAATAACAATAATTTTAATTGGATTACGAAATTTTTAATTTAATGGTTTGATAAAAATTTCTATTATAGAATTTAAGCAAATGCAAATGTTTTTTACTTTTTTGGACATAACTATGATAACAAAATATATGGTTAAAAAGTGACACTTTACGGCCGCAAATCACAGTAATAAAGTACTACTTTAATATGTAGGCGAATAAAAATAAAGTTAGTTCAGCGTTTGTGCAATAAAAAATCTCAATTCATATGAATGTTTGTGTTTGTTTTTGTTGTATAGATTTGAAGTGGCGATATTTTTTGAAAATTGTGTGAAATCAATAAGGCTGTTTGCCTACATTAAATTAACAAATGTCCGTACTTAGAAATAGAGATCAAATAAGCTTACTTGAAAACTTATTTGATCGCTAATTTTTCATATATCCGAACTGATCAGCTAGAGTTCTGATTATTTTTCATTCATATATTTAAAAAGAAAAATTAAAAATTGTATGCTAGCATTTCTCATTACCACTTTTTGAAATCATTGCTTCTACTTCAACAAAATGTCTACGCAAAAACTTTATTTATAAGCAAAGCGAAGCATGCCGGGCCCTCCTAGTCAAGAGATGCACCACGTACATCAACACTCATACCATTATCGTCGACGATATAAAGGATAACCATTCACAGATTCTTTAGTATTTTCAGAAAAAGGTTTTGGAAAATTCTTATTACATTTACCATCTCTCATACAAACAGAATTGGGATTTAGAGCACCACATGGTCCATGCATCATATGACGTTTCACATATTCATGTAATTTAGGAAAAGAATGGGATCAGGGATTTCAGTACATACAAATTTATTAATCATTTCGTTTCCATCAATTCTATCTTCATCTGACAAATTTATCAAAATATGAGCATGCGAAAGACCACGTTTTTGAAATTCAATGGTATATATAAGTGTTTTGACAGAACCGAAAATCTTTTTTTTCATTAAACAATCTATGAGCTCTTTAAGTTCCACTTTAAACACACGCACAACAATATCAGGACGAAAATTCGAAGACTCATAATTACTCAAATTATCAACAATTTCTGGCCATTGAGGATTACATGTCATTGTTATAAATAACGAAGGTTTACCGAAATGTTGTACAATAGACATTGCATCCAAGTAATTTTGATACATGTTACGTGCATTACGAATGCATTAATTTACTAGAACGAACAAAAGGATTCACACGATCTAACACAAAACAATTGGGATTTAGAGCACCACATGGTCCATGCATCATATGACGTTTCACATATTCATGTAATTTAGGAAAAGAATGGGATCAGGGATTTCAGTACATACAAATTTATTAATCATTTCGTTTCCATCAATTCTATCTTCATCTGACAAATTTATCAAAATATGAGCATGCGAAAGACCACGTTTTTGAAATTCAATGGTATATATAAGTGTTTTGACAGAACCGAAAATCTTTTTTTTCATTAAACAATCTATGAGCTCTTTAAGTTCCACTTTAAACACACGCACAACAATATCAGGACGAAAATTCGAAGACTCATAATTACTCAAATTATCAACAATTTCTGGCCATTGAGGATTACATGTCATTGTTATAAATAACGAAGGTTTACCGAAATGTTGTACAATAGACATTGCATCCAAGTAATTTTGATACATGTTACGTGCATTACGAATGCATTAATTTACTAGAACGAACAAAAGGATTCACACGATCTAACACAAAACCTATCTCATGCATAAGAAAAACTTTACATACATTGGCATTTCTATTCATTCTCATATTAGCAGCAGTATCAACATCATAAAAATATAATTGTGCATACATTGGAGGTCGACCATAAGCAGGAATTAAAGCACCAGTACGATGGTAAAAATATTATGAATTTTAAAATGATAAAATAAATACCACGTGCAATTCATTTCTTCATTCACACAATTCATTTCGCCATTAACACCATTCATGACACCATTCATTTATGAAGAAAAAACAGAACAAAATTTTCACATTCATTCACTTCAATGTACATAAGAAGACTAAAATAAAATACAATGTATAAAAGAATAACAAAATAACATCGTATCGTTTTTGTGAAAAAAAAAATATATGGCTTGGGCAAGTCCATTTATTTTGTATGGGGGGGGCTCGCTTAAATTCAAAAATAAATTTAATTCGTCTATAACTGTTTTATTTATGATCCGATTTGTGTGAAAAATTTTTAAAATCTAAGTTACACTAATATCAGTTAGCAGTGAAAATTTTAAATGAATCCATCTGCGAATAAAAAAAGCCTTAGGCTCCTCAAAATTTTTCGTATGCATATTAATATATAAGATTCTTACATGTGTAAAATCAAATATACCTTTACGTAGAGTTTCTGCTCGACAATCCGGTCTCAAAATTCTCGAGAAAGATTTGTTATTTTGAGCTCTCAAAATCTCGAGAAATTATATTTCCACATTTTCGAGATTCTCATTTCTCGAGAAATATTGACGAGAATCTCGAGATTTAACAAACCACCATAAATGATTTAATATTTATTGCCGATTCAGTTCTATAACAAAATGAATTTTTAGCTGACAATTTACTACTGAATTAAAATATGAAAATACGAGAAATGATTTCCAAAATTAGAATGGTTGTAAAATATTAAATTTAAAAACTCGTCAGTGCGCAATAATATTTTGCAGAATAATATAAAAGAATTGAATGAAGAGAGAAACGAGTTGCAATTACGCCTGCATCGCAAGATTAAGTGGAATTCTATTGAAATCATGATGGAGCTGTTGTGCGAGTCAAATCAGCAGCTATAAAAACTTCTAAACGTTCTAAATTTAAATCATTTATGGAATACAAAACAAGATGATGTAGTTCAACTAGTCACAAAATCAATAAAAACTCTCAACCGTTAGGTTGCGTCATTAATCATTATTCTATGCAGAGTGAATCCTAAAACTTATATTCAAATCTCTTCGGAAAAATAATATGGAAATATGCAAGCTACAAATTGTTATGCAAATTGAAATACAATCTCAAATTTTTAAAAGAAGAGATAGCTCAATAGTTTCATTATTGAAAATCCTACACAATCCAAAGTCACTTAGCGAACTCGAGGATGACGATTTTTTTTCTATTTACTCTAAAAGCGAAATTATAAAAACAGTAAAAAAACATTTCTCGAAAATTATTCAAAAGTGAGTCCAGAAATTGATTTTGCCAATTACAATGACAGTCGATATAATGACTTATCCCGGGCAAGAAAAATCTAAGTGGCCAAGCCTGGGCCAAGACCGTGCCATAGCTTTTGGGGGTTAGGCCAGGCTTAACATTTTTAAACGACCCAAGCTTGGGCCAAGTCTGACAAATAAGACTTGGGCCAGGTCTACCAAAAACAAATTTTTTTCTAGACCTTCTTTAAATGTGTGGAAACAGGTTGTGGAAAGAGTAACATATATGAAAATAAAGATAAACATAATATGGCCTGCACATGTTTAGAATGCATTAGACTGGTTAATGACGCGTAATATAATAAACTGAACCTTGGTTCAGTCTAGACATTTACAACTGGCCCAAACATGGCCCAAAGCTAACTAGCCAAGGCTTGGCTCGCCAATACTGGCCCGAAACTGGTCCGTTGTTTAACATTGGCAGCTCCTACCCGGGATCTCGACTTATAAAACATATATCGTTTAATGCATTTTGAATTCTTTTATTTACTGAATAGACAAATTGATATGTACAATATTTAGTTAATTTCTAATTTTGTTATGAATCAATTTCTTGTTTAAAACAATTTTTAATAATTCTCGAGAGTCTCGAAAATCTCGAAAAATTCAAATAATTATTCCCGATTTCTCGAGACACACAATCATTGATAAAATCGAGATTCTCGAATCTCGAGATTCATAAAAGTTCGAGAAATCAGAAACTCTACCTTTACGTTTGTCGGTCAATAATGTATCGTGAAATTAATATTATAATTTAAATAGTTTGGAGCGGTTTAAAATTAGGAGGAGTGAATGTTGATGATGATGGTTGAAGCTGGGTTTTAACATGCGAGCTGAGGACTGTGAACTTTTGTATCAACCAATCAGAGAAAAAAATTTTATATTCACCACAAAATTCTTATTTTTAATTGGTTAATAATTCCATCCACAGTCCACAGTTCGCATATGTTAAAACCCAGCTTGTGAAATTGATGTTATGAAAAAAATTTTGATGTTCTTATTTCACGTATTCTACGATTTTTATGAAAACATTTTTTTCTAGTGCGCTTAAAGTCCACAACCATGTTACTTCGGTGACGCTAGCAATATCATGTTGTATAACGGAAAGCGACTTAAACAACTCAAATGTTTGTTTTCCTGGTTGAAGGTGGCTTGGTGCGGACATCAGTCTTCGTTCAAGTATCTCATTATTTAAAAGTGTTAAGAGATTGCTTTGAAATATCAAAGAAAACTCGATGATGATAGAAAAGCTATTTGATATATTGTTTATATAGGATGCATAGCACCGCTGACAAAAATATTCATAAACAATGAAACATTAAAGATAATCTGTGGTGTTT
The DNA here is from genome assembly GCA_963693315.1 of Diogma glabrata. Taxonomy (NCBI): domain Eukaryota; kingdom Metazoa; phylum Arthropoda; class Insecta; order Diptera; family Cylindrotomidae; genus Diogma; species Diogma glabrata. Next base: position 125,181,345 of record OY856186.1, on the reverse strand, counting down.
TGTAGCAGACTTTATAAAAGTATTTGAGCTAACGAAAAATATAACAGTGCAATTATAGTTCTAACAACTATGTTTGGGCGACTTTTTGAGACGGCTGAAAATGAAACTCTCAGTGAAACAGATTCAATATTCAATAGTAGCATTTTTTTAATTTACTTCGAAATGTTTATTGATTCAATGTTTAAATTATACATTAAAAAACAAAAGCGCACCTAAACAAACTTATTGAATAACACAATCTTTTCAATCCACATATTAAGAAATTTCTTTCTTTCATCTAATTTAACATCTTCCACAACTCTCGATTAGGGAGGGCTTCCAATACCGATAAAAGTATTACCGTTAATGGTCCTTAAATCTTATTTCCGCATTACCAGTATTATGCCTCGGTATTACCGAATTAAAAAATTTACATTTACCAACAAAAATTGCACCACTTTAAATAAAATCCATAATACAACTAAAAAATGTTAACAACAAAACTTTAACTTATTCTGGGGTCCTATTCCCAAACAAATGTAAATTTGGACAATATTTCGTATTGCATAACATTAAACGGTTACGGTAACGATTTTACGAAAAACAAATTTCAGTTTTTACATCTAATTTGAATTCGAGCTTCACAATATGGTCCAAATTCACATTTATGTGTTCAGGAATAGGGCCCCTGCTTTCATAGAAATAAATTATTATAATCCAGAAACTTTGAATATTACATAGTCCGAAATTGTGGACGTAATACATTATTCCAGAGTATATCCCACATTATCCCATACAGTATATAAATTTTTTTTGTAGTAAATAATACAAATTTATCGACGACAACCAATAAAAAAATTAATTCAAAAACAGACTCATTATTCATTAATTTCCAACAAACCTCTAATCAAGCTCAATAATAACCAAACACAAAAATTTTCAAACATGTAATCCTCATAACCACAATAATATGCCTATTTTTCATTCCTTCCCTATACAATTTTACATTAGACAAAACGTATAAATCAACGAAAGATTTATATTATGAAATATTTCTCTAACTTGTTTTGCAAAGAACGAACAAATCAATTTTATAATTTGATTTTTTAATATTTAAACCATAGAAAATTTTTTAAAACAAAAAAAACGTAACTTATGACCAAAATAAAAGTAAAGATTCAGAAGAAAGGAAACTTAAGACAATTTTTTTTAAATCTTTCCCTATGCATGAATTGTATTTTTAATTTTTATTTTTCCGAAAAAAAGAAAGTAAGAGGAAAGATTCGAAAAATGAATTTAAACACTGGTTGATAATATTACAAAAATATTAAAATTTTTATTTTTATTGTTTGCCTTTTTATTAATTTTTACCAGTAAAAAAAATTAATACACAAAATTTAATGCCACAATAACTTAATTAATTTCAAAAATAAATTAATTTTACAAAATTAGTTTGAACTACATCAATACACTTCTGATAACCAACTCCTATCTTTGATTTTAATTTTTATAATGACCCCGATCGAGTATAAATAGTAGGATTCTCCATCTCTTGTTTATTTTTTTATTATCTTTTTCATCGTACACAAATTAAAAATTTCTCCATATCATCTTAATAAACAATTCTATTTAAACGAGAATATTCTCTACAACTACAGATCATTCTCCTTTTAGAAATTGCACAACAGCATTATACCTACAAAAATTCTCATTATTTATGTAGATAGAAACATGTATTATTAATTAACATTGAGAGACCCAACAAAGGAATTAACTGATAAAATGTTAAGCATTAGTTTATTAACCCTGTAGCACAAATCATTAGAGAATTTCTTTGAATAATAATATTTTTGTTTTGGAGCATAATTCGAAGTAGGTCGGTCGTTACACAACCGCATTTCGATTGGAAATAGAACATGTTTTTTTCAGTTTACGACCACGTTTACTGTCATTTGTTGTGATTACATCGCACTGTAAAACAAAGATCAACTATTTTCTTGTCTCACATGAGATGTTACTTGTTAGGCAATCAGAAATTATAATTTTGTAGTGATTATATAATTCTGATTTTTGATTGTCTAGAAACTTGTGTGACACCAAAAAATCACATATCTAAATAGAGTATAAGAATTTAACCATTTAAATATAAAACAAAAAATGTAAAAGATATAAATTTATTAATTATAGTTTCCAGAGAATGTAAAAGAAACGCCAATTAAATTAAAGCATATCATATACCTTTGGATGGGCAGTCATGCAGTTGCAAGTGATAAAACAAATGGATGTCTATTAGCGTCTGAAGTGGCTGATCGCTTAAGAAAGGCAACGTTACAAGTTCGTTTAAATGAAGGTTTTGAATCGTCTCATTTACTTCAAATATTTAAAGGCAATTTAATAATTTTCAATGGGCAAAGTATTGATTATGATGCTTCTGGTATGAATATGAGAGAACCAAGCAGCTATGTATTAAAGGTTTCTGGAAACACAACGTATACATCAAAAGCTGTTCAAGTAAATAGCAAAACAACGTATACTTCAAATGACTGTTTTGTTTTGAAAACAAATAGTAATGACATTTGGGTATGGTGTGGACATTGTTCAACTGGAGATTCTAGAGAAATGGCAAAATCAATTTCGTCTTCTTTAGGTGAATACACTTTGGTAATCGAATCTAATGAACCAGATGAGTTTTGGACTGATCTTACTGATAAGGCTACAAACAACTTCAAGAGATTAACCGCAACTCAGCAAACGTCTCCAAATCTTAAGACAGCACTAACGCACAATAGTTCTCGAAATGCATTATTTGTTGGTTATATAGAAAATGGATGTATTATGTTAAATCATATTATCGGGTATGAACAAAGAGATTTAGCTGCCGAAGATTTGTATGTTCTGGATACTAGCAATATGATTTATATATGGATTGGAAATTTATGGTAAAATCAACTTTCCAAAAAAAAATTTTTGGTTATCTTCCTAATTTTTTGTAATTTTTACCATAGCTCCCAAAGTGAAAGGATAGCATCATGGCAAATGGCAAAACATCTTCTAATAAACTCTTGTACTTTACGCAATCAAGAAATTCCAGTATCGCTAGTAAAACAAGGATACGAACCACCAACTTTTATGGGATACTTTGAAAATTGGGATCCAAAACTATGGAATGTAAGTTAATAAATTTTTAATTTAAGAGAACGATTCTGTTAACTAAATTTTTTTTCCAAATGTTAAGTGTTTAACATCATTTGAAGTATTACGTCGTCAAATTGAGCCATCATCAGACATAATAAATAATAATAACCACACAAATGGATACAAAATGGATAGAAATTCAAATTTTGATGAATACCAAAAATATCCGTATGAACTACTAAAATCAGAAATCGAATCGTTACCAGAATGTATTGATCCTAAAAGGAAGGAAATTCATTTGACACATGACGATTTTGTTTCAATATTCAAAATGTCATTTAATGAATTCGAAATATTACCAAGTTGGCGCAAACAGGAATTGAAGAAAAAAAACAAATTATTTTAATTGATGCTTGATTTAAATTTTAAATAGTTTTAGATAAACATAACTTTGATTATATAACAGATTATATGCTGATATATAACATTTTGTTTTATAATATAAATTAAAGATGGTTTATTAATTATTGTTGTGGTTGTCTTTGATTTAAAAGCAAACATTACCGATGAATCCAGAATTTTTTTTTTTTTTTTTTTTTTTACGGCGTTCATGCTCCATGTAGGAGCGTTGCCAGGCTAATCAGCTTCGAATATTCACCACGGTCATTCGCAACAGCGACATAATTACCATGGCAGCCGATTTTTTTAAGGTCGTTTATTACGTCAGTCTCCCATTGTAGTCGTGGTCTACCTCGCGGTCGCCCACTCCCTGGGGTACTAACGTACATTTTTCTAATCATTCCAGACTGTGAATCGGCTCGTAGAACATGCCCAAACCAAGCAATCCTATTAGAACGGATACAACCTATTATATCAGGACCCTCAAGAAGGTCTCTGATCTCAAAGTTATATCGGGTTCTATACTCTCCATCGTCTGTCTTAAGTGGACCAAAAATGTAGCGTAGGATCTTACGCTCAAATACAGATAAATGCGATTCGTCATTTTGTGTAAGGGTCCACGTTTGTGACCCATACATCACAACCGGTCTAATCAATGTCTTGTATAACTTGAGCTTGGTGTTAGTTGATACATACGGAGATCCAAGGAGAGGTTTGATTGAGTAGAAAGTTCGATTACCTGCAGCGATTCGAGCTTTTATATCAGTAAGTATGCTGTTGTTTGAGTCAAGCATTGATCCCAACTATTTAAAAGATTCAACTCCCTCAATTCGTTCATCGCCGCACATCAAATCTTTCTTCTCAGACTCTCTTGAAACATTCATATGTTTGGTTTTATTGTAGTTAATTTGAAGACCAATTTTTCTAGCTTCACTCTCAAGCGACTTAAAAGTCTCACTCATAACAGCTTCACTTCGGCCGAGGATGACAACATCATCAGCGTATGCAATCATCTGTACTGAGTTTATTGACAAGATATTGTTGTTAGTCGGTAGTATCTTTTGACGGCACACATATTCCAAGGCTAAATTAAAAAGTATAGGAGAGATAGCATCACCTTGTCTTAACACGGAGTCGACTTTAAAAAACCTTGATATTTCGTTCTCTACTCGTACACAGCATTGAGAGGTCTGTACTGTCATTTTGCATAGTGATACCAGTTTACCAGGAACTCCCATTGACACCAGAGCAGACCATAGAGTCTCTCGTTCGAGAGAGTCGTAGGCCTGCCTGAAATCAATGAAGAGTTGGTGCACTGGTATGTTGAACTCTTGGCACTTTTCCAAAATCATCCTTATCGAGAGAAGTGCATCGGTGGTACCTCGGCCCCGCCGGAAACCACACTGATATTCTCCAAACAGTTGTTCAGCAAAAGGATTGATTTTGGATAGCAAAATGTAGGAAAAGATCTTATATGCTGTGCAGAGTAGAGCGATTCCTCTGTAGTTTGCACATTGTCGGCGATTACCTTTTTTATGGATTGGTATCAGCATAGCTGTGTTCCAGTCCTGTGGCATGGCTTCAGTCCTCCATATCATTTGAACAAGTTCAAACAATCTTGAGGATAGAGTTTCACCACCATGTACAATCATTTCGGATGTTATATCGTCGATACCAGGTGCTTTATTGCATTTTAATTTTGACAGCGCCGCATCGAATTCCTCTTTGGTGGGTTCGTCTACATGTACCTTTGACGCACGAATAAGCTTTGCTCGTCGCCCGACTTGTTTCTGGTCACTTAAGTTGAGAAGATTCTCAAAATAAGCGGCCCAAGTATCTAAAATATTTTTAAGGTGTACTTGTAGCTCCCCATCTTCGTTTTGAATAGCAGTCGATCTAGTTTGAGGGCCCTTCTTTAAGATTTTAACCTGTTGAAAGAAGTTACGCGATTGATGTTCCTTATTGAAGCTTTCAATCTCCTCACACTTTCTTTTCCACCATTCTCTCTTCGTTCGTCTACATAACTTTGTAACGGCTTGTCTTGCCAGTTTATAGTTCTCCTTCGTGGACCTGGTGTTGCGTCCTTGCAGGCATTTCAGATAGCAATCTCTTTTGTATTGAATAGCGTCAAGACATGCTTGATCCATCCATGGCTTCTGGGAGTGGTTCTGTGGTCGTCCAAGTATTCCCTCAGCAGCGCTTAAAACAGCATCTTTGAGCAAATACCATGACTTATCGACGTCTCCATTAATGGTTTCTGATTTCTCCAATGTTTCGGCAATATGGATTTGATATCTCTCTTCTGTTTCTGCATTCTTTAGTGATGAGATGTTAAATCGTTTCCGTTGATTGAATTTCGGAATGCTTGGGTTTGGGAAGTGGAACCTTATTTTAGCACATACAAGAAAGTGGTCACTTCCAATGTATGCACCTCTAAAGGATCGCACATCCAGAACACTCGAAAAGAAACGTGCTGTAACTAGCACGTGATCAATTTGATTTCGAGTGTTTCCATTCGGTGAGACCCATGTCTGCTTATGAATCGATCGGTGCGGAAAGAAAGTGCTGGCAATTCTCAAATTATATGATAATGCAAACTCAGTCATTCTCTCACCATTATCATTCGAATTCAAATGCAGACTGTTGGGGCCCACCACATTTCCATAAGAGATATCTCTTCCAACCTGCCCATTAAAGTCACCAAGAACCATAGTGAAGTCGCGTGTTGGTGTTTGTTTCATAACCTCTTCCAGTGCTATGTAGAAATTATCCTTCTCGTCGACGGTCTTAGCTTCAGTAGGTTCATGCACGGCAATAAGAGAAATATTGTTATATGTACCACGTACACGTAGGTAGCAAATCCTCTCACTGACCGGGATGAATTTCATCACGGCTTCTTGTATGCGTGCACCAACAAGAAAGCCAGTTCCAAATTCTCTTTGAGAAGGATGACCACTACAGTATAGAGAGTGACTATCCAAATCTTGTTTTCCGATTATTGGCTGTCTAATTTCTTGCAGAGCTATGATATCCATCCCATACCTCTCAGCCTCTGGTTCTAGACTTATAAGAGAGATCAACAGCCAGAACTATGATGTATTAGTGGAGTCATATTAGTAAAAAAAAACTTAAAAAAGTGATATATTTGATGTAAGAGCAAAGTTGAATTTTTTTTGTTTTCTGTTATAGACATAAAAGTAAGTGGGCATGAAATTATTTAGCAAATTTGGAGGTCCGGAAGGGCCTAAAAAATGGCAAAAACTGGTTTTTTGGTGTTTTTTGAGTAGGTCGCTTCACTATTTTTGAAATATTTAGGGCTCTAATGCTCATAAAACAAAAATAAAACACGAAAAATTTTTGTGATTAAATTTCAAATCCATCTAGACGGGATAGGTACTTTAAAAGTGTAACCTAACCTCAAAAAACTGAATCGCCTGACTTTTTGTTTTACTAAATTTATGATAAGGTGCGGAAAAATCGTCGAATTTTCATGAAAATTTCAGGGAACATGTATTTTAATAATCTTAATATGGGATTTAATTTTTATGAAAAAATTTTAATTTTTTCGGCCACAATTTGCATTTTTCTTTAAATTGGCCAATGGCGACATTTTATGAGAAGCCATCCAAAATTAAATTTTTTTTTAATCTGTTCTTTTTTTTATCTACTTAAGTAAGTATAATTTATATCTATTATATGCTGTATAGTATATTTTTATCTACTTAAGTAAGTATAATTAAAATTATGTTGCCTTAATTTAAATGCCCATTTTTGGGAATGAAAAAAAAAATTAATTTTTGTATTTTTTTGACTTTTTTCTACTAACTGTTTTTTGAAGTAATATATACCTCATTATGCTTAATTCCTTATTTTCTGTTGGTAGAAATCCATCCCCAACTTCTCCTGCAGTTTTTAAGAATTCTTTTGCAGAATTCGTATTATAAAAGCATTGCATATACTCGAAAATGTCTTTTTCGTATTTTTTTATAATTTCTAAAACAGTTTTTTTTCCTCTATTAAAGATCGCTGATGTTGTATCCGATCCCGAAAAAGCATGTATAAATAATATATATTTTGATAAATGTTGATACATAAATGAATATTGCGTATAATATAAATAATTAGCTTGATTTTTTTTTGGTTGCTTTCTAAGATATATATTCTCCATACATGAACTAAGGATGTTAGAATTACCAACAGGTCCGTATCTTCTCCGATTATTATAATCTCATTGGACAATGTTTTTGTCAGACTGTTTTAAGGAACGGATGGGGTAACGCTTTATTATAGGGGAAAGTTGGGTAAAACCAATAAAATTTTTTTTTCACAAAATATAACATTTTAGCATATTTTAATTGAATTTTATGAAAAATACATGATAATTAGCATAAATAATACCGTATTTATGGTAAAATGTTAAAAAATGCAAAATCTAATTTTTTTTTGCATGCCCAAAAATGGGCATTTAAATTAAGGCAACATAATTTTAATTATACTTAGGTTAAAGTAGATAAAAAAAAGAACAGATTAAAAAAAAATTAATTTTGGATGACTTCTCATAAAATGGCGCCATTGGCCAAATTTAACGAAAAATGCAAATTGTGGCCGAAAAAATTAAAATTTTTTCATAAAAATCAAATCCCATTTTAAGATTATTAAAATACATGTTCCCTGAAATTTTCATGTAAATTCGACGATTTTTCCGCCCCTTATCATAAATTTAGTAAAAAATAAAAAAAAGTCACGCGATTCGGTTTTTTGAGGTTAGGTTACACTTTTTAAGTACTTAACCCCCCTAGATGGATTTGAAATTTAATGACAAAAATTTTTCGTGTTTTATTTTTGTTTTATGAGCATTAGAGCCCGAAATATTTCAAAAATAGTGAAGCGACCTACTCAAACACCACCAAAAAACCAGTTTTCGCCATTTTTGAGGCATTTCCGGACCTCCAAAATTGCTAAATAATTACATGCCCACCTACTTCTATGTCCCTAACAGAAAACAAAACATCAATGTAAAATGCTAATATAACTCCACTATATATATGGGTAATTCTTTTACAAACCGAACGGATTTTGATGAAAATTCATTGACACTTCTTCACTTCAAATACTAAGAACTGGATTCGTTTTGGGGGCAATTGTTAAAAATCGATTTAAACAATTAAATTGTTTATAATAATATGAATTTGTTAATATTTTTTATAAAAATATTTTTTCTTTAAAGTTCAATTTTTCAGCTACAAAAAAGTAGTGGGTGAAAATTTTGTAGCTCTTATAGATTCGGAACTACGAATTTTTGAAAATAAGTCTTCAAGCCAAAAATCACAAAATTCACGAAATTTAGAACAGCTCTATTTTCAAAAAAAAAAAAAAAAAAAAAAAATCCTCGAACACGTATATCTTTTTTTTCGACATAGAATCCGCAAAAAAAATTTCAGCAAAATCAAAAATGGTCGGTCAGAAAGGTGTTCGGCTTATAAAAGAATTACCCATATACATAGTTTCAAAATAAATGTAATTTTCCTATAATAATATTTTTACAATATCGCTTTCTTTTGTTTATTATCTAAGGAATATAAGGTGGTTTTTAAGGGATGAAAAGTTGAAATTGTTTTATCTTTATGGTTATTTATTAAAGATTTATGAAAACAGATATATTTTATTTTTATTATTTTTATTTGAGCACACTTTATTTTACATGAGATAATATTACAATCTGTCAACTCTTATAATCGTGCTACCAACTTAATATAAAGGTAAGTTCACAATTACATATGAAATATTATTTAAAGGTAAGTTCACACTTACAACAGAAATATATAATAAATAATGTTCGAGAATATAAATGAAGCTTTTTTTTGCATACTCAAATAAGATGGGAATCCATAAAATGTTTAAACCTAAATTTTATTAATTTTTTCAGGTAGAAGTAGTTTTCACCCTTTAAACATTAAAAGCTCAAGTCGGGCTTATGTCACTTTTAAAGTCAAGGGTGAGAAGAGTTCTATTTCGAATTTTCATGAAAATCGATGGAGGTTTATAGAATTTGGAGGTATTGGTCTATTTTCAGTTTTCACATTCAGTTACTGTACTATTTCGCATGGAAATAAAATTGGTACAATAGAGAATGAGCTAGCCTACATTCAGGGGCATTTAATGAAAATAAACACTGGCTTAATAAGCTGAAATTCTAAATTTATTTACGTATTATCTTATGTGCAGGTATGTTATATAAGAAAATAAATCAATAAAACTTTGTAATGCTTTTATGTAGTTTTATTGTATAGTTTACCATTATACTATATAATAGTTTTAAAAATAAATATAATATTTTTAAAACACGTAGAATTAAAAAAGGAAATCAAAACCTTCAGGAGAACTACCTGCAGCAGGAAATACGTTCCTGGATGTTTTTAGCTATTTAGCATGATTGGCGTTGAAGGATAATAAAAGTTCTTTGGCATATTTTCAAGCGGTGGAAAAAAATTCTGATATCTACCCCTAATAGTAACAATATCTTCTTGCATAGCTGGAATTCTATAAATCTGAGCATAAATGCATCATCTTGTTAAACATCATTGATACTTAACATTCAATTTCTATTCTACATTTTAAACCCGATGTTGTGTTGTGAAAAGCATATTGATAATCATCGATGATAGATTTGATAAAAGCATTGAGTTAGGGTGATATTTCAAATCAGAAAAGAGTATAAAAAACTGAAATAGTACCTTATAATCATTTACCCCATATGGAAGCACACTAGAAGAGGTCGACTTAATTTTCATATTAAAAATGAAAAATAAAACTGTTGAGTTTTAAATTTTGGCTTGTACTTCAATCTTTATTTCATCAATAATATTGGTTACATTTATTAAAACTAATATAATTTCTTTTTGTTTATCACATTAAATACAGAAAATTCATACTCTGTATTAATTAATAATATATTAAATAAAAAATACTATAAAATGGTTAATTAAGATGGTAATTGCGTTTTAATTATAATTAAAGGTATTTTCCACTGCTGGCACTTTTTGCTAGCAATTCGTATCTAATTTGATTGCTTCCATAAATTCACTGCAAGACATTGTTATATTATTCTTGACCATCATAACGTTCTCTAGGGATTTGACTCTTAATTGGCTTTTCTCTTTCGTCCAATAGCCTTTTATGGTACTAAAAATTCTTTCACAGTCAGAATTAGTGCCTGGGAGACACAATAGTACATTATATACCGAGGTGATAAAGTAAATTTTCTACATTGAGGTGGATATTAATTCGCGAGAAACGAAGTTTCGAGCGAATTAAGCACCGAAATGGAGAAAATTTTCTTCACCGAGGTTTATATACTATTTTTTTTACTACTTGATATAAAAAATGCACTAAAACTCTTTAATTATTCACAAAATAAAATGTCAATTAATAAGCAAATGGTGAATAAATAAAATTTTTGATTTGGTGAAACATTGTGTATCATATCATTGGATTGCGTATTGGATATCTATTATTCAGGACTGCTTAGTTAGAAATTTATTTTCAATGAATTTTCTTAAAACTATATAAAAATCACATATGCTTTGCATTAAAATATATAGCTTTTATTTATTTTTGACATGAATTGAATTGAACGAAAATCTGTTCAATATTGTTGAGTCAAATTTAGAATTTTTTTAGTCTACAACTCACAACTAAACTAAATTTCTACAGAATTCTGTTTAACACGAGTTAAAATTTCAAATAAACTAAACTATAGTTGCAAAGAAATTTTTGCATTCATTCATTATTTATTATTATTAAAATAAAATCAAAACGCTTATTACTTTTTAATATATTATTATTATTTTAAGAAGAAACTAAAAAAATTCAAAGATGAACTCAGTTAACAAACGAACAAAAATTATATTTCCATTATTTACTAAGGTGCTAAAATACTTATTATTAGGTGTGGGGAATAATTATTAGTAACCTTAGCTGAGAAAAATACCTTTTGTCTTGGGTTTTTGAGTAAATAATTGAAATTTCTCATGCAAGTAGTAAAAAAAAAAAATTATATAATCTCCTCAATCCCAGCTAAATTAGGTTGATTGATTCGAATTGTTTTGATGATAAAACTCCATTTCTGAAATAAGGAAACGTTCAACGTATTCCATTCTGAAGTTTTTTCCTGAACACATCGTTTAATTATTTGAAAACAATCAAATAAATCGTTGTCGTTCATGAGACACGCTAATTCTTGTGTTTTACTATTTGCCACTACTTTGTCTCTAAAATATTGGTAGGTTTCCTGAAATTCAGAGTAATTGATATCACCTATTAGCAAAAAAGTTTTTGCTACATCAATTTCGTTGAAAAAACGTTTGGCCCACTTATCCATATATTTCATGACTTCGGTATAAAATCGAATTGCAACAGATTCCACATATTTTTGGTTTAAAATACCATTAAGTTCCGATTTCTTCAACAAGTTTTCCGCAGAAAAAGGTATAAAAACAGTTTCAAGGCGGTCTTTTATTTTGTCTCGTAATATGAAATATTGGCGAGCCTCTTTTTCTAATTGTCTTATCACATCACTAAACAGTTGATCTTGCGTATGACAAAAATATAACCAAAATTCGGATGATGATTGGTTTGAAAAAAAAATTGGAAAGTAGTAAGCAATTATCCGATTCTGAACTTTCGAAATATGATTTAAAGGCTTCATACAGATGAATTATTCTCTCAGTGCAATTATATTTTAAATAAGGTGCATTCACATGAGTACTCAGCAAATTTATATAAGCACATATTGATTCAGCAAAAACTATTTTGTAATATATTTTCCGTAAAAAATAAAATTTGTAATAGAGTATATTTAACACATTTTGCTTAAAAAAAGAGTAAAGAGTAAAACCTGTTCGAAAAGAGTATAATACTCTTTAAAAGAGTACATCTGGTAACCCTAGTTGAGTCGAACAAATACAATATTAGTGAGTATATGTTTTGGTAATTACTTCGGTCTGAAAGATTGTATTACATTCTCAAGCCAAACGGGAAAATCTTATCCTCACTATTTTTGGCATTTGTCGACGTTTAAGGTCATAACGATTCTAAATAAGCAAAAACATTTGTCCGTCTATCTACAGGCCGTCAGGTCATCACAAACCTACGAAAACAAAAAAACTACTGTAAAGCTATTTCAAAAATTTGTGATAATGTGTCAAAAAAAGCCACTTCATATTTTTTGCTTAAAACGTTTATTTTCAGAGTAGTAACATAATGAGTAGTAACTTTGCATTTGGAGAAATCTTCATGATCTGCATCTGCATGTGAGACCAGGAGCTTGATTATTGTCTATTGGATTATAAGCGTGTCAAAAAAAAAATCGTTAAGTGTTTCAAAAGAAAGATTTTCATACATTTTGCTACCCAATTTTTTATGACATACATATTATGGGAAACGTTTTTGACAAGAAACATATAAAACATAAAAGTACAACATAGTTGGATGACATGAAATGTAATTGAACAATTTGACATGAAATACGGTTCTATCCAACGTCAGCTACTCCCAATTAATAGGAACAGTTGAAAAATTCCAGGTTGTTCCAGATTAAATGTCGTTTTTTTACAAAAGTTGTAATTATTAAAGAGATGTTTTTTGAGAAAGTTTTTGTGTGATTCCAGGTTCCACCAATTTTGTGAATAATAGAAACAGTTACAAATTTAACGTCGTTGCAGATTAAATGTCGCTTTTTACAAAATTTGTAATTATTAATAAGACGTTTTCTGAGAAAAGTTTTGTGTGAATCCGTGTTTTCACCACTTACAAATATGAAATAGGAACAGTTGGAAAGTGTCTAGTAGTTGCAGATTAAATGTTGTTTTTTTACAAAAGTTGTAATTAATGACCCAAAGTATTTACACTAAACGGAAAAGTATTGCGAACCTAAAAACTTCATAATTCCTATCTATATACGTACAAAATTAACATCTCATCTCATTTTCAATAAGTAAATGATTCAGTAATTCACTCGATTAGAAAGCGGCTTTAAATTCTATGCAAAGCAGAACTTAAAGTTTGAATAGTGAATTGATTACACTAGTTTACAAGAAAAATCTCCCTAAATAAAACCCAACTTTTCTTATAGATTTTGACCTGCTGAATGCTGATCACAAATATCGTTTTCATTTTTTTGGGTTAGGTCTTGTTTTTGAGATATTCGCGATATAGATATTTTGTTCAAAATTTATGACGTTGAATATGGAAAAATTTAGAAAAAACGAAAATTTGAGATTTTTTGTCAACTTTTTTCTAGTGTATCTTCCAAAATCATTGATGGATTTTTACAAAAAATAGCTCATAATGTTGGTTAACATCTTCACTATGCAATTGTTTCGTTAATATATTGAGTTTGTTTGTTTTGTAAAATATGCGATCCGAAAACCAGAATAATCCTTTTTTCACCGAAATATCTCATTAATATCTCAAAAACAAGAGCTAAGCTAAAACAATTAATATGATATTCGTGTTATGCAGCTCAAAATCCACAAGAAAATTGGGATTTATTGAGGGGTGCGTTTCGAAATTAACTATGGTTAACCGTGGTTAACTTAGCTCTACTGTACGTTTCAAAATTAACCATAAAGTAAAAAAGTTACTCTTACTGGATGACAGATATACAGATCGTTCCAAAACTACATAGTTAAACAGTCATAGTAAAGTGTGACGTCACTATTTAACTTTGTTTTACTCTACTATATAGTACAGTTTGTTAAGGTTCTAATGTAAAAACGTATAAACATTTAAAATGACATGTCAACCGATTTATAAAACACATTCTAATTTTTTGAAAAAATGTGAGGAATTATATTGTTTTGTGAATATATCGTATCGTCGGCTTAGAGTGTAAACCTGCTCAATCCATTTTTATGGTTATAACGTTTTTATACTATACAAAAGTACAAAAAAAGATACACATTCGAGAAGAAACTTCACTATCAGTTTTATTTTTAAATCGTCAAAAACGCGTGATGAGTAAAACTGTCAAATCCATGACTTCAAAAAAGTGGCTGGTAACTCCATGTTAACCGTCATTTTGTACTTTTGGTACCGGTACGTGTGCTCCTGCAAATAATTGCTTAATTACATTACTTCTGTGATAACTGCAAAGGTTTGTATTTTTATCTTATTATTTGTTTGTGTCGACAAATAAGTAAAATGTTGATATTAATTTATTTGCAGGTATTGTGTATTATAATATCATAGGGCTAATACTTTGAAAACGTTCTTTTTTTTCTATTTTTAAATTTTTGATTTTTAAAAAATCTGAAATTTTGACATATTGTTGGTATTGACGAAAGAAAATAAGTTATTTCTCTATTTTGTTTTTGAGTACTCGGAATCGGAATTATGCGCGTGTGAATTTTGAGGTTTTTTCAAGATATTTTGTTATGGTGTTCAATGTTTTGCTTATAGATTCTAAAAATTTCATGCGATTTACGTATATTTTTGCAAGTAAAGAGCTTACAAAAGTGGTAATACTTTCTATTTCATCCGCAGGTTAACCAATCTCTATCTTTTACTTCATAAATAAGAGACATTACATTGTGGCGTCTTCATCCTTTACGCCAGAGCCACCTTTTATTTAATTCAAGCAATACGTGTGACAACACTTTATTTTCGCTTCAGCAAATTTAAACAACGCTCCTTGGCGTTTTGCTTTACCATGGACGTGATATAAAAAACAACGCTCCTTGGCGTTTTGCTTTACCATGGAGGTGACATAAAAAACGACGCCATGATGTTATATTAAAAATTATTTAAAAAAAAAGTACAGAACAAAAAGTATTACTGTCGAGCTGCAACTTGTTTCTCTTCAGGTAACATTGTGTTAAGTTGTTAAAAAAATTAATTAAATCGTTGTTACCTAAATGTAAGATATTGTGATTTGTGCGAATATTCATCCTTGGTGTATAGTTTGTGTTCAATTTAAAATCAAATTGTTTTGTACTCAAAATTATTATCATAGAACAAATGTGTGAATTATCATATTGGAAAATAAATATAATTTAATTAAGTTACGAACAGTAGTATACTCAAAAAGTTTTATACAAATACAATAACAAATTAAAACATTGTATTTAAACATTGAACAACGACTCTAACAAATCAAAGCACATCAAAAACAAAAAGCAAGGCTATAGCCCAATTAGCTATAATTTGGTGACCTTTCGACATCCTGAGCACAACACGGGGCAGCCAGACATTTTTTTTTAAAAAATACATATGAGAAAATACCACAGCCATATATAGTATAATAATACGAATAAAACCACACCCAAAATCAGCCATTTTGAAAAATAATATAAGAAGACAACACAACAACAACCACGTCCACATTGAAGCACAACCTCAGCCACTTCGGGATTAGAATCATTGTGAAATATATATTTGATCAAATTCAAAATAGTATATCAGATATTGTATTGTATTTTAATTATTGTTATTTTACATTTTAGTCAATTATTTTCAAAACAACACGTGACAGCGAGGAATATTCGTATAAAATTCGAGTTTAAAATCAACACAAAGTATAAGGTGAGCGAAACTTTGATTCTTTTTGTTCTGACAAAACATTTTATTAGCTTATTAATAATTAAAATTAAATTCGCTGAACCGAAAAATTTTTTGTCACGTCACCGTTTGCACAGATACATACCCTTTCATTTTGACCTTCAGTCATACAATGATCACCGATAAAACCGACTCTTCGACGAGCGTGTCAGGTACTCAGAACACTCAATCAAATATCGTTCGAGTATCATTAAAATACTCACCTTTCAATCGCGATGACCCTGAAATATGGTTTACTCAACTCGAGGCACAGTTCGGCTTATCAGGTATTACAGTCGACGGTACTAAATATGGTCACTTGATCGCGGCTCTTGATCCGGACACCATTAAGTGCGTCCGTGATAAAGTTCTTAACCCACCTGAAGTGGACAAATATGACTTGCTCAAATCAACTATTATTAGCCGGTTATGCGATTCTGCAAAGCAGAAACTCAACAAATTATTATCAGGATTGCAACTTGGTGACAAAAAACCATCTCAACTCTTACGAGAGATGCAAGTACTCTCAACTGGTCAAATTAATGACAATATTCTTCAAAATCTGTGGTTACAGCGTCTTCCAACTCAAATACAGCAAATTCTTTCCTGTATAGAAAATTTAGACCTAGAAATGCTAGCTGAGGCAGCCGATAAAATTATTGATGTCCAAAAACCAAACGAAATTTATTCCGCTTCGGGAAGTCAACCATCCCAAACTCCACAATCCTTACAAACAGCTCGAGAACTGCAATTGAGTATCGATGCACTATCTAAACGGTTCGATAGTTTCCTCACTCATTCGCGCAGCCGTTCCGCTAACCGATCTTTTAATAGTGGCAATAACAGTCGCTCTAGATCTCGTTCAAATCATCAGGCAAATAAATTCCCGAACTGTTGGTATCACTACAAATTTGGCGCTAAAGCCCATAAATGCAATAAACCATGCAATTTTGATACCAATCAGTCACTAAATACAAAAAACTAATTGCTACATCATCCGGGGCAGCGGCTGATGTTAGCTCAAATCCAATCTCAAACTGCCGTCTCATTGTTATCGACAACTTTTCAAAGCGCCAATTTTTGGTCGATACCGGAGCAGAAATCTCAGTAATCCCACCTACTCCATCAGAGAGGAAGATTAAGTCCGATTTTAAATTGTTCGCAGCGAACACCACTCCTATCGACACCTACGGAAAAAAGAATCTGGATCTCAATTTCGGATTACGACGTTCGTTTGTTTGGCAGTTCACTATCGCAAATGTCGATCGTTGTATCCTAGGTGCTGATTTTTTGAAACATTACAACATTCTAGTAGATGTAAAAAACAAAAAACTCATAGACCAGTTAACTTCTTTATCGGTAAATACAGTCGCCATAAACACACATTCATATAACATTACTACAATCCAAAATGGAAAATTTAACGAGCATGTTACCAATCTTCTTGAACAATTTAAACCCGTCTGCAATGAGACACTCTCTTTGAACACAGTCAAACATAACGTCGTACACTTCATCGAAACCACTGGTCCCCCTATCACTTCTAAGGTTCGTCGTTTAAACACCGAAAAACTAAACATCGCTAAAAACGAAATCGACAATTGGATCCAGCAAGGTATTTGCAGACCTTCTAAAAGCAATTGGTCTAGCCCTATCCATCTTGTTAAAAAGAAGGATGGCAATTGGCGTTTATGCGGAGACTATCGTGGGTTAAACGACAGAACGAAACCAGATAAATATCCAATTCCCTTCGTTACCGATTTCACTCATCAAATGGCAAACTGCACGTACTTTTCTAAAGTAGATCTCATACGAGCGTATCATCAAGTTCCGATTAACGAATCCGACACAGAAAAAACGGCAATTTGTACACCATTCGGCCTATTTGAATTTTCCAGAATGACGTTCGGGTTGAGAAATGCAGCACAGACGTTTCAACGTCTTGTACATTCAATTTTTCGGGACCTACCCTTCTGTTTTCCTTACATTGACGATCTTCTTATCGCTTCCAAAGATTTCGAAGAACATCTCAGTCATCTTAAAATTGTTTTTGAACGATTACTCGACGCAGGTTTAGTCATTAACCTGAACAAATGTGAGTTTGCCGTCAAAGATTTAAGTTTTCTGGGTTTCGATATCTCCGCATCAGGAATGCAGCCGTCAAACGCTAGAGTCAAAGTTATTTTGGATTTTCCACTTCCACTCAACACCAAATCACTGCAACGATTCCTCGGAATGCTAAACTATTATCGATTTTTCCTTAAAAACGCCGCTTCAGATCAAACGGTTTTGTACGACTTTCTCAAAGGAAAGAAAAAGAAGCAAAATCTCACGATCGAGTGGACAGACGAAACAAAATCAGCTTTCGAGCGATGTAAGGTTGCACTTTCGGAAGCAAATAGTTTAGTATACCCAAAATTGGAAGCCAAGTTGAGTCTCATGGTAGATGCTTCAAACGATTCTATTGGTGCGGTAGTTCAGCAACTTGAAAATGGTCACTGGCAACCATTAAGTTTCTTCTCGAAAAAACTTTCTGATACTGAACGTCGTTACAGTACATACGACAGAGAACTTTTAGCGGCTTATTCAGCAATACGTCATTTCAAGCACTTCTTAGAAGGACGGGATTTCACATTATTTTTCGATCATAAACCTTTGGTTTTTGCTCTTAAACAAAACCTTGATAAAGCTTCTCCACGACAACGTCGGCACTTGGATCTTTTAGCACAATTTACTTCCGATATACAACACGTATTTGGTTGCAAAAATATTGTCGCTGATGCATTGTCTCGAATAGAAGTCGTAACAATTCCAAGCACAATTGATTTCGCTCTATTAGCAGACAAACAAGCCGACGATGCGGAATTGAAAACACTTATATCTGAAAACCAAAATCTGAGTTTTGAAAAAATGCCAATTTTTGGCAGCGATAAACTTATCACGTGCGAAATGTCAACTGGTCAGCCCAGACCATTCGTTCCTAATCAATTTCGTCGTCTTATTTTCGATAGCATTCATGCACTTCACCATCCTGGTATCAAAAGTACGTGCAAACAAATTACTAAGAAGTTCATATGGACTTCAATTAACAAAGATGTTAGAAATTGGGCACGAAGCTGTCTAAGCTGTCAAAAGTCTAAAGTGTCTAGACACGTCAAAAGTTCAGTTGGGAATTATCCACTCGTTAGTGACCGATTCGCGGAAATTCACGTAGACATTGTTGGTAGATTACCTACATCTGAGGGTAAAGAGTACATCGTAACGATAGTGGATCGTTTTACGAGATGGGTCGAAGCCGTTCCTACTAGTAATATAACAGCTGAAACCGTAGCTGAAGCAATTTTACACAATTGGATTTGTCGTTTCGGAGTTCCTCGAAAAATAGTTACCGATCGCGGAGGACAGTTCGAATCGGATCTCTTTTCTCATCTAGCTAAACTAATTGGTTTTCAACATAACCGCACCACCGCGTACAATCCTGCCTGCAACGCTATTCTAGAGCGATGGCACCGTAGTTTCAAAGCCGCTATTATGTGTGTAGCCAATCATCAATGGACAAAAGCTCTACCATTGGTAATGTTAGGCCTTCGAACCGCTTTTCGCGAGGATTTTGGTTCAACTTCTGCAGAACTGGTTTATGGCGAAAATGTACGGCTACCTGGAGATTTCATTCACCAATTAACCGATGAAACACAATGCGAGTTTATTATTAAACTTCGAAGACATTTCAACTCCATCAGACCTATTCCCACTTCAAGACACAACAAGGAATCGATTTTCGTGTTTAAGGAATTAACAACTTGCTCTCACGTACTAGTACGTACCGATGCTGTGCGTAAACCATTGCAAGCCCCATATGAAGGGCCTTTCGAAGTCGTCTGTCGGGGGGATAAATATTTTACAGTGCTAGTTAAAGGTAAAGAATCCAACGTATCGATAAATCGCATCAAACCTTGTTTCACAGAAAATGATTTTCAACCTCAGCCAGAGGTCAGAAATCAAATTCACACTTCACCAACTAGGTCATCGTCTGCCATGCCTTTTGAGCCGAACTGTCCAACTTCAACTTCTCAAACTTCAAACTCTAAACCCAAAAAATCTGTTACGTTTGCAGCTGACCTGCGAAATCATTCCCCTCCTAGATCAAGAGTCGGCAGGGTAATTAAATTACCAGTTCGTTTCAGATAGCATCGTTCATCTAATTCACTAGGGGCGGAGTATTGTGGCGTCTTCATCCTTTACGCCAGAGCCACCTTTTATTTAATTCAAGCAATACGTGTGACAACACTTTATTTTCGCTTCAGCAAATTTAAACAACGCTCCTTGGCGTTTTGCTTTACCATGGACGTGATATAAAAAACAACGCTCCTTGGCGTTTTGCTTTACCATGGAGGTGACATAAAAAACGACGCCATGATGTTATATTAAAAATTATTTTAAAAAAAAGTACAGAACAAAAAGTATTACTGTCGAGCTGCAACTTGTTTCTCTTCAGGTAACATTGTGTTAAGTTGTTAAAAAAATTAATTAAATCGTTGTTACCTAAATGTAAGATATTGTGATTTGTGCGAATATTCATCCTTGGTGTATAGTTTGTGTTCAATTTAAAATCAAATTGTTTTGTACTCAAAATTATTATCATAGAACAAATGTGTGAATTATCATATTGGAAAATAAATATAATTTAATTAAGTTACGAACAGTAGTATACTCAAAAAGTTTTATACAAATACAATAACAAATTAAAACATTGTATTTAAACATTGAACAACGACTCTAACAAATCAAAGCACATCAAAAACAAAAAGCAAGGCTATAGCCCAATTAGCTATAACATTTCTTCGTAACAATCAGTTTTATACTTTTATTTTATAACATTTGTTTTCATTTTACAGTAGATTTAAAACTAAAGGTTCTAAACTTTAGGACACTAGTTACTGAACTACTAATGGTTATCGAGAGTAATAGCTAATTATTGGACTATTAGACTCGTATTATGAGAACAACGATTAATTGTGAATCATTAATTTTACTTTGTTCTGTTATATAATAGGATTAAAATTTTAACTTTTAACTTTAACTTCACATTTATATTGTATCATCTATTTTGTATTTCTTAAAAATCGTTTTATTGTGAAATTTATTATGGATTGTAATTATCATTTAGATAGTTAAAAGAAATCACACAAAACACAGAACACAACACTAACAAAACAGAACCTTATAAAATTACTAATAAACGGTACCGATCAAAACTACAAAAAAAAATTTAGAAATTCTAATGGAACATTTGTCCATTACAGAATTCTTAACTCGACTTACTATACCGACACCAAAACACAAACTTTACTAACTACTGAGGAATCCAAGTGAAACATTTGTTCACTTCAGAATTCCTGACTCGACTCCCTGATTAAAACCAATAAAATTTTCATTCAATTAGTAAAAATAAAATAGTGTTGGAAAATTTTTTGCCAATTAATTAAAAAATATAATAAAATTTGTAATTTGATTGGTTTTCAAATTACAATCAAATAAAATTCAATTTACTTACACACCAAGGTTAATGAAACTTAATATCGACACATTAATTAGTTTAACGTAATTCATGTGTCGTCAATTAGTTCATTTACCTTAGTTTTGTGTAATAAATTTGCAATGTAATACAATGCAAATATTATTTCCATCAAATTTTATTGTTTGTAAGATATCAACCAATTTTTATGAAACAAATAGATTTGAGATAAATTTTGAAGACGGTTTTTTTTTATAATTTTGAAATGAAATCCAATTAAGAGAATGGGGAAATGTGACGAATGGAAAGAAGGTGGATAGGAAAGATTTTCCATCCGGCACAATCGTGGGGACGTACCACACGACCTGAAAGATAAGAGCTCTCATATAGCCCGGGCATTACAATAACACCAACAGAAGGTAAAGTCTTCCCTAGATAAAATTTCGATTTGAACGATATCGTAAATATAATGTGCGGCGTGTGAGTAGTTAACATTATAAAATTTGCCACTTAAAAATTTGGAAACAATTGAAACGCAGAAAAAAAAAATTAATACGAATGTGACCGACTTAGGCCAAAATAGGTGCCGAAAAAATTGAATTTAAATAATAAAACGATTGTAAAATTGTTGAAAAGGAAAAACAAAAAAAGTTTTGAGATATAATAATCAACAAAATGAAGAAAAATAGGAAAGAGAATTTATAAATTCAACCACCCCGGTCGCCACTCCTTGTACGTTTTCACGACTCCAGAGATTATCAACTGATTATTTCTCGAAGAAAAGTGTGTTTTCGACAGCTTATGTGCGAAGCTGTCCGATGAAAAGCGTTGTTTTAAAAACATGAGCCGTAATAAACAATACTGAGCTCGTTCAATTTTATTCGAATATAATCCTGCAATTTTCTTTAATCGAATCCGATTGCTCAATATTTTATAGCAACAGAAACGGATTTTGTTATTTGGAAAATGTTTCTTTCGAAAATTAGTCACATGTATATTTTTGGAATGCCATGGAAAGAAAGATGGGCGTTTCAAAACATTTGTTATTAGAGTTTTGGCATGTGGATCATCAAGCCCAACAGATGATTCTAATTGATGGCGCTTTTTCATAGTGAAATTCTCGGAAAATAAAACATCAAGCTCATTAGTAGAATTACGAGAGATTTCGTTTGGCTCTTGCAAGGTTAAGTGATTTAAAGAGCTAGCATTACTGATGCTCGTAAGGCTGGGACAGTTTATCACTGGTTGGAAGAACGAAATCACGTTAGATTCTTGACAGCAGATTTTCTCGCTCATCGGTGAAACACTTGGTATTTCAGTTATGACTAATTCTAATGTAGAACAGAGAGAGAGGCGGGTGACTTTATTTATGGCGGAACCATTTTGGGTATTATTATCATACGGGATAGCTACACCTGCCGTATTCCGGACCGGTCTCGCAGTTTCATCTACTGAATGAGATTTGTCCAGCACTTTGTTTTGGGTTGGGATTGTGACGACTTGGTTTCCTAGGAAGCTTGTTTGAAGAAGAGCTTCTTGTAAACCATTTGACAACATGTCACACCGCTCTAACAACGAGCAAGCTTTGGATCCAGTGAAACTTTTTATACGATTTAACCGTCCTCGGATATGCCAAACACGCGAAGTTGCAATCTCTAACGTATTAATTTTGATGTCATCACTCAACGTGACAGTATCTTTCAGCACACGCGTAAGAGTAGCAAGTTTGGAAGCACAAGTACTAAACTCTTCCTCTGGACACTCTGAAGCTTTTAAATGTATTTCACTTGGAGGAGCTAAACTTCCATCTGATTCTTTAGACAGACAATCGGTGAGGTTTTTAATTTCTTCAATAATTGTGTGACCAGGGATACACCGGACCTCACACGCAACCTGCAATTCATCCGCCATCAAGTGCTCGGGAATTACTCTCGTCATTTTTGGTGTTGCAATGTGATCTTGTAAGGTTTATTAAGTTGATACGTGTTTTTACAAAAAATTTAAATGTTACTATTCTATAAGATTAGCACACAAGTTATAAGAATTATGTAGTTAGTATAAATAAATGAAACAAAAAAAAACTAATACTCAAAAAGAAACAAAACTTAAACGAATATTCAAAAATTTAAAAACTAACATTAATATTACTAACATAACATTACTCTTAGTAATTTGAATACAACATATTTACTACATAAGAATTCCAAATTTTCAATTATAACTGCATATCTAAAAAACATATGTGCAATAAAATTTGATGTAGTCGACTCAAATTCATAAACCTATTTTTGTTTACATAACAAAAATTACCTTGAACTTATTATATAATTATTAAAAGTAAAAAAAAATTAAATTATTTAACTTGGTATTTCTTAAAAGATTAAATTTCATCAAACTAAATAGTCGTCAAATTGCAATATGATTGTGTTTATTAATTAATAGAATTATAATAAAGTTCTACTTTTAATTATTTTTATATACTTATATGCAATTTCTTAAATATTTGCCTAATCTAAGATTTTTAATATATATTTTCTCTACAACAATTTTATGGCATTTACAAGAGTTTTTCCTTAACATACTAAAACCTTTAAAGTTGAACTGCTTGAAAACCTAATACGAATCTTACATATAACAACAAATCTAACTTAATAACAAATAATGAACATAATATAATGGATGCAAAATGATTTTTCACAATACAATAAACATAAAAATTTTACTCTAAAAAGTTTTTAAATTTATATTTTTGATTATTTAAATAAGAAGAAAAATTCGATTTGAATTAATATTTATGCATAGTAAATAGACATCAGATGATTATCTTAATATAATTGATCTTAATGCTGATGGAATAAATCTCTTAACCTAACCAAAACAATACATTATAATTACATAGAAACAGTAAACTTAACTCCAAAAAATTACCTCAAATTGACTTAACAAATACGCAAAATAAACCATACACTATATTAACAATAATAACTAAACAAAACAACAATAACAATACTATCAGAAATATATTTGTACACCTTTATGAATTTAACACAACATAATACATCAGCTAAATTTTTGTAATAACGAATTTATTTTAATTAATTATTAAAATTGAGATTTGAATTTTATAGAAAGTAGGTGTGAGGTAAGATTGACAAATTCTGGGTATATAAGGAAAGGATAAGGGTGGGCTTTGGTAGAACCGATATTTATTAAGATTTTGTTAGAGAAACGCAAAAATTTGAATTGTTCAGAAGGATGACTTCATGACTAACACCAATGATCAAACACTAATGCGGACAAGTTTGGTGCGCTGAAAACATCATTCACAACAAACAAAATTTTTGGTTTGGGGCGGATAATAAAAGTTGTTGAGAAACGAATCTACAAGTAACACTACAGATCATAACACTGAAAGTGGACAAAGTAAGTGCGCGTAGGTACAAACACATTAGAACATAAGGTGACTGGAGAACTCTGTCCGAACTGACACTACCGATCAAAACACCGAAGTGGACAAAGTAAGTGCGCGAAAAAGTGATCTTCATCACACAGTAAAAGCCTTCAATAAATACCGTACAGTTGTATTGACACACGTAATCAATCAATTCTGAGATATCGTGATGTCACACTCACTGCAATCGAACGATAAGTGAAGCCCGACAAACATTATGTATTCACGCGACGGATAACACAATGCGATGCTACACTAGAATGTAAAAACGAACAATAATGTACTACCGGAATTTATGACTACCTAACATCGTGAAGTCTACAATCTATGGAATTCATGATGCGAAGTCACATATTATAAACCTGTTTAAAAATGAATTGCTTAGAAAAAACTTGAAAATTTTTAAATGGACATTGGAACTAAGATTACATGAAATCTCATGCGAAACGATACATAACTATTAAAATTACAGAAACCAATTAGATTGGCCTATAATGAGCCATACTTTGGGCGCCAGCTATAACCGGCAGGCTGGGATTAAAGATGCTGGGTGATTGACATAGCCTCCGAAACATCGCAAGACAAGAGATTGTCCATGAAATTAAAGTTAAATGGGACATTGAAGCGTCTACAGCTAAGTCTTTCACCCAACCGAATATCTGAAAATAACTCGCCGGAAATATAACAAATATCGGGATGCGTTTTTGTGTAGCCACAGGCAGTCATTCCACGACTTTTGCTCAGACTGGGGGTGGGGTTTGGCTACACGCATCTCGATGTAAAGGACTGCCATACTAAAAATAATGCCACAAAACCACGACGGTTAAGAAAACAAAAATGGGAACGCAATTCATTTTAACAAGGCATGTACACGAGGGGGGGGGGGGAGATGGAAAAGAACCCCGGAGGTTTGACGAATCTTATCTCACACCATAGGATTTGAAATTAGCACATATTAATTTATACTTTTACAAAAAAAAACAAAAAAAGAAACAGTATACTAAACATTAATTTTCCTAACTTAATGCTAAAAAACTAAAATATAAAAACTCATACCTTACAATATCTTGAGTTTCGATTGGGTGGTATTGTCCGCACCAAGGTTTAGTTGTTATGATATTCTTCTTTATTCCACCTTTCCGTTGCAAAATTACCTCCGTTTCTTACAAAAGTGGTAATACTTTCTATTTCATCCGCAGGTTAACCAATCTCTATCTTTTACTTCATAAATAAGAGACATTACATTTCTTCGTAACAATCAGTTTTATACTTTTATTTTATAACATTTGTTTTCATTTTACAGTAGATTTAAAATTAAAGGTTCTAAACTTTAGGACACTAGTTACTGAACTACTAATGGTTATCGAGAGTAATAGCTAATTATTGGACTATTAGACTCGTATTATGAGAACAACGATTAATTGTGAATCATTAATTTTACTTTGTTCTGTTATATAATAGGATTAAAATTTTAACTTTTAATTTTAACTTCACATTTATATTGTATCATCTATTTTATATTTCTTAAAAATCGTTTTATTGTGAAATTTATTATGGATTGTAATTATCATTTAGATAGTTAAAAGAAATCACACAAAACACAGAACACAACACTAACAAAACAGAACCTTATAAAATTACTAATAAACGGTACCGATCAAAACTACAAAAAAAAATTTAGAAATTCTAATGGAACATTTGTCCATTACAGAATTCTTAACTCGACTTACTATACCGACACCAAAACACAAACTTTACTAACTACTGAGGAATCCAAGTGAAACATTTGTTCACTTCAGAATTCCTGACTCGACTCCCTGATTAAAACCAATAAAATTTTCATTCAATTAGTAAAAATAAAATAGTGTTGGAAAATTTTTTGCCAATTAATTAAAAAATATAATAAAATTTGTAATTTGATTGGTTTTCAAATTACAATCAAATAAAATTCAATTTACTTACACACCAAGGATAATGAAACTTAATATCGACACATTAATTAGTTTAACGTAATTCATGTGTCGTCAATTAGTTCATTTACCTTAGTTTTGTGTAATAAATTTGCAATGTAATACAATGCAAATATTATTTCCATCAAATTTTATTGTTTGTAAGATATCAACCAATTTTTATGAAACAAATAGATTTGAGATAAATTTTGAAGACGGTTTTTTTTTATAATTTT
The DNA here is from genome assembly GCA_963693315.1 of Diogma glabrata. NCBI lineage: Eukaryota > Metazoa > Arthropoda > Insecta > Diptera > Cylindrotomidae > Diogma > Diogma glabrata. Next base: position 125,154,084 of record OY856186.1, on the reverse strand, counting down.
GAAATGAAATCCAATTAAGAGAATGGGGAAATGTGACGAATGGAAAGAAGGTGGATAGGAAAGATTTTCCATCCGGCACAATCGTGGGGACGTACCACACGACCTGAAAGATAAGAGCTCTCATATAGCCCGGGCATTACAATAACACCAACAGAAGGTGAAGTCTTCCCTAGATAAAATTTCGATTTGAACGATATCGTAAATATAATGTGCGGCGTGTGAGTAGTTAACATTATAAAATTTGCCACTTAAAAATTTGGAAACAATTGAAACGCAGAAAAAAAAAATTAATACGAATGTGACCGACTTAGGCCAAAATAGGTGCCGAAAAAATTGAATTTAAATAATAAAACGATTGTAAAATTGTTGAAAAGGAAAAACAAAAAAAGTTTTGAGATATAATAATCAACAAAATGAAGAAAAATAGGAAAGAGAATTTATAAATTCAACCACCCCGGTCGCCACTCCTTGTACGTTTTCACGACTCCAGAGATTATCAACTGATTATTTCTCGAAGAAAAGTGTGTTTTCGACAGCTTATGTGCGAAGCTGTCCGATGAAAAGCGTTGTTTTAAAAACATGAGCCGTAATAAACAATACTGAGCTCGTTCAATTTTATTCGAATATAATCCTGCAATTTTCTTTAATCGAATCCGATTGCTCAATATTTTATAGCAACAGAAACGGATTTTGTTATTTGGAAAATGTTTCTTTCGAAAATTAGTCACATGTATATTTTTGGAATGCCATGGAAAGAAAGATGGGCGTTTCAAAACATTTGTTATTAGAGTTTTGGCATGTGGATCATCAAGCCCAACAGATGATTCTAATTGATGGCGCTTTTTCATAGTGAAATTCTCGGAAAATAAAACATCAAGCTCATTAGTAGAATTACGAGAGATTTCGTTTGGCTCTTGAAAGGTTAAGTGATTTAAAGAGCTAGCATTACTGATGCTCGTAAGGCTGGGACAGTTTATCACTGGTTGGAAGAACGAAATCACGTTAGATTCTTGACAGCAGATTTTCTCGCTCATCGGTGAAACACTTGGTATTTCAGTTATGACTAATTCTAATGTAGAACAGAGAGAGAGGCGGGTGACTTTATTTATGGCGGAACCATTTTGGGTATTATTATCATACGGGATAGCTACACCTGCCGTATTCCGGACCGGTCTCGCAGTTTCATCTACTGAATGAGATTTGTCCAGCACTTTGTTTTGGGTTGGGATTGTGACGACTTGGTTTCCTAGGAAGCTTGTTTGAAGAAGAGCTTCTTGTAAACCATTTGACAACATGTCACACCGCTCTAACAACGAGCAAGCTTTGGATCCAGTGAAACTTTTTATACGATTTAACCGTCCTCGGATATGCCAAACACGCGAAGTTGCAATCTCTAACGTATTAATTTTGATGTCATCACTCAACGTGACAGTATCTTTCAGCACACGCGTAAGAGTAGCAAGTTTGGAAGCACAAGTACTAAACTCTTCCTCTGGACACTCTGAAGCTTTTAAATGTATTTCACTTGGAGGAGCTAAACTTCCATCTGATTCTTTAGACAGACAATCGGTGAGGTTTTTAATTTCTTCAATAATTGTGTGACCAGGGATACACCGGACCTCACACTCAACCTGCAATTCATCCGCCATCAAGTGCTCGGGAATTACTCTCGTCATTTTTGGTGTTGCAATGTGATCTTGTAAGGTTTATTAAGTTGATACGTGTTTTTACAAAAAATTTAAATGTTACTATTCTATAAGATTAGCACACAAGTTATAAGAATTATGTAGTTAGTATAAATAAATGAAACAAAAAAAAACTAATACTCAAAAAGAAACAAAACTTAAACGAATATTCAAAAATTTAAAAACTAACATTAATATTACTAACATAACATTACTCTTAGTAATTTGAATACAACATATTTACTACATAAGAATTCCAAATTTTCAATTATAACTGCATATCTAAAAAACATATGTGCAATAAAATTTGATGTAGTCGACTCAAATTCATAAACCTATTTTTGTTTACATAACAAAAATTACCTTGAACTTATTATATAATTATTAAAAGTAAAAAAAAATTAAATTATTTAACTTGGTATTTCTTAAAAGATTAAATTTCATCAAACTAAATAGTCGTCAAATTGCAATATGATTGTGTTTATTAATTAATAGAATTATAATAAAGTTCTACTTTTAATTATTTTTATATACTTATATGCAATTTCTTAAATATTTGCCTAATCTAAGATTTTTAATATATATTTTCTCTACAACAATTTTATGGCATTTACAAGAGTTTTTCCTTAACATACTAAAACCTTTAAAGTTGAACTGCTTGAAAACCTAATACGAATCTTACATATAACAACAAATCTAACTTAATAACAAATAATGAACATAATATAATGGATGCAAAATGATTTTTCACAATACAATAAACATAAAAATTTTACTCTAAAAAGTTTTTAAATTTATATTTTTGATTATTTAAATAAGAAGAAAAATTCGATTTGAATTAATATTTATGCATAGTAAATAGACATCAGATGATTATCTTAATATAATTGATCTTAATGCTGATGGAATAAATCTCTTAACCTAACCAAAACAATACATTATAATTACATAGAAACAGTAAACTTAACTCCAAAAAATTACCTCAAATTGACTTAACAAATACGCAAAATAATCCATACACTATATTAACAATAATAACTAAACAAAACAACAATAACAATACTATCAGAAATATATTTGTACACCTTTATGAATTTAACACAACATAATACATCAGCTAAATTTTTGTAATAACGAATTTATTTTAATTAATTATTAAAATTGAGATTTGAATTTTATAGAAAGTAGGTGTGAGGTAAGATTGACAAATTCTGGGTATATAAGGAAAGGATAAGGGTGGGCTTTGGTAGAACCGATATTTATTAAGATTTTGTTAGAGAAACGCAAAAATTTGAATTGTTCAGAAGGATGACTTCATGACTAACACCAATGATCAAACACTAATGCGGACAAGTTTGGTGCGCTGAAAACATCATTCACAACAAACAAAATTTTTGGTTTGGGGCGGATAATAAAAGTTGTTGAGAAACGAATCTACAAGTAACACTACAGATCATAACACTGAAAGTGGACAAAGTAAGTGCGCGTAGGTACAAACACATTAGAACATAAGGTGACTGGAGAACTCTGTCCGAACTGACACTACCGATCAAAACACCGAAGTGGACAAAGTAAGTGCGCGAAAAAGTGATCTTCATCACACAGTAAAAGCCTTCAATAAATACCGTACAGTTGTATTGACACACGTAATCAATCAATTCTGAGATATCGTGATGTCACACTCACTGCAATCGAACGATAAGTGAAGCCCGACAAACATTATGTATTCACGCGACGGATAACACAATGCGATGCTACACTAGAATGTAAAAACGAACAATAATGTACTACCGGAATTTATGACTACCTAACATCGTGAAGTCTACAATCTATGGAATTCATGATGCGAAGTCACATATTATAAACCTGTTTAAAAATGAATTGCTTAGAAAAAACTTGAAAATTTTTAAATGGACATTGGAACTAAGATTACATGAAATCTCATGCGAAACGATACATAACTATTAAAATTACAGAAACCAATTAGATTGGCCTATAATGAGCCATACTTTGGGCGCCAGCTATAACCGGCAGGCTGGGATTAAAGATGCTGGGTGATTGACATAGCCTCCGAAACATCGCAAGACAAGAGATTGTCCATGAAATTAAAGTTAAATGGGACATTGAAGCGTCTACAGCTAAGTCTTTCACCCAACCGAATATCTGAAAATAACTCGCCGGAAATATAACAAATATCGGGATGCGTTTTTGTGTAGCCACAGGCAGTCATTCCACGACTTTTGCTCAGACTGGGGGTGGGGTTTGGCTACACGCATCTCGATGTAAAGGACTGCCATACTAAAAATAATGCCACAAAACCACGACGGTTAAGAAAACAAAAATGGGAACGCAATTCATTTTAACAAGGCATGTACACGAGGGGGGGGGGGGGGGGGGGATGGAAAAGAACCCCGGAGGTTTGACGAATCTTATCTCACACCATAGGATTTGAAATTAGCACATATTAATTTATACTTTTACAAAAAAAAACAAAAAAAGAAACAGTATACTAAACATTAATTTTCCTAACTTAATGCTAAAAAACTAAAATATAAAAACTCATACCTTACAATATCTTGAGTTTCGATTGGGTGGTATTGTCCGCACCAAGGTTTAGTTGTTATGATATTCTTCTTTATTCCACCTTTCCGTTGCAAAATTACCTCCGTTTCTTACAAAAGTGGTAATACTTTCTATTTCATCCGCAGGTTAACCAATCTCTATCTTTTACTTCATAAATAAGAGACATTACATTTCTTCGTAACAATCAGTTTTATACTTTTATTTTATAACATTTGTTTTCATTTTACAGTAGATTTAAAATTAAAGGTTCTAAGCTTTAGGACACTAGTTACTGAACTACTAATGGTTATCGAGAGTAATAGCTAATTATTGGACTATTAGACTCGTATTATGAGAACAACGATTAATTGTGAATCATTAATTTTACTTTGTTCTGTTATATAATAGGATTAAAATTTTAACTTTTAATTTTAACTTCACATTTATATTGTATCATCTATTTTATATTTCTTAAAAATCGTTTTATTGTGAAATTTATTATGGATTGTAATTATCATTTAGATAGTTAAAAGAAATCACACAAAACACAGAACACAACACTAACAAAACAGAACCTTATAAAATTACTAATAAACGGTACCGATCAAAACTACAAAAAAAAATTTAGAAATTCTAATGGAACATTTGTCCATTACAGAATTCTTAACTCGACTTACTATACCGACACCAAAACACAAACTTTACTAACTACTAAGGAATCCAAGTGAAACATTTGTTCACTTCAGAATTCCTGACTCGACTCCCTGATTAAAACCAATAAAATTTTCATTCAATTAGTAAAAATAAAATAGTGTTGGAAAATTTTTTGCCAATTAATTAAAAAATATAATAAAATTTGTAATTTGATTGGTTTTCAAATTACAATCAAATAAAATTCAATTTACTTACACACCAAGGATAATGAAACTTAATATCGACACATTAATTAGTTTAACGTAATTCATGTGTCGTCAATTAGTTCATTTACCTTAGTTTTGTGTAATAAATTTGCAATGTAATATAATGCAAATATTATTTCCATCAAATTTTATTGTTTGTAAGATATCAACCAATTTTTATGAAACAAATAGATTTGAGATAAATTTTGAAGACGGTTTTTTTTTATAATTTTGAAATGAAATCCAATTAAGAGAATGGGGAAATGTGACGAATGGAAAGAAGGTGGATAGGAAAGATTTTCCATCCGGCACAATCGTTATATTGTTATAGTTGCCATTTGCTAGATATTCTTACAGCAAATCATGTCTTATATAAAATTAAGCATACCGTAATAATATAAAGGGAATTTCAAATAGATTACTATACTTCAGGAAAATTGTAGAAAATATGATACTGACTTAATTAATATAATTAGAAGTCCACTGTTGAATTCGTCGGCTTTTCACAGTCGTCTGAAAATAGACCTTAGGAATGACATTATTAAATTAATTGAGAAAAGGTCGCGCCAAGGTTTTTGTTTAAGAAATATGTAAGTGAAAGTGAGCGGTTTTTTATAGTAAAAAAAAAATAAATTATATTCCCTCTGCTTAAATAAATTTTAATAAATGTGCATATTTATTATATATTTTAGAATTATGATATGTAGTTCTAGAGTATTACTTAAATTATATAATATAGCTAGATGTTCAGAAAACAAAATGCCATTAAGAAATTTTATAACTAGTGCTTTATGATTTGAGAAGTTTTTGTAAAGAATAAGATACAAGAATTTATTTGTTATAGTTAAAATGATAGTTTCAAGCTAAAGAAAAACATGGCGCGGCTTTTTTACAGCCTTTTTGTTGTTTTTTCGACGATTTGACTGTTTTTTGTAAAGTTATAATATAATATGGGAGAATCAAATTATTATTATCCATATAAAATGTTTTCTACAGAGAACTTTACTCTCGATTTTTTATCAATCTAGATTCTAGGACCTAGGTGCAATATTTTAAAAAATAAAAGTATCGTTTTTATGTAAACAGGTCTCAACTCATGACATGAACTACTCATGAAAAAGTAAAAGAAATATTCGAAAATAAGTCTAAAGCAATGCATTCGAAAATTAATAAAATTATTACATACAACGGAAACACACACATAAAAACTAGAGTCTTTGACTAATAATTTTAAAAAATTAACATAACAATTTTATAAAAGTTCTTGAGGATAGCATAAAAGCTTAAATCGATAGTTATTTACTCTAAATAAATAATAAACAAAACAACATTGTGCGAAAAAAGATGTGAAATTAAGTGTTTCGCAATTAAACAATTTTTTTAAAAATTCTTGATTATGTTCAGCCAAGTACCATTGGTGTCTTCCATAAACTTTATAGTCTATGATTGACTGAAAGTTTTAAAAAATTTCAGTTTTTACGGTTATATATCACCTCAATCTCGAAATCGGCACATATTTGTCATTTTCGCCTGTGTCCGCCCGGAAGGTATACTACTTTGTTTGCTTATAATTTTTGATGAAATGAAAGAGAATGGATCTTATATTGATAAATGTTTTATTTAATGTCAGCAATTATGTATGGAATACAATATCAGATAAATGTCCGCCTCTGTTAGCCTCACAAATGCGAGCCCTTTTGAGCACATTTTTCATTACATTCTCACACATTTCACGCGGTATTTCATTAATTTCATCACGAATATTTTGTTTGAGTTGCTCAAGTGTTTCTGGTTTGTTTGCATAAACCTTGCTTTTCAGATATCCCCACAAAAAGAAGTCCGGAGCAGTCAAATCAGGCGACCAAAAATTTCACGTAACGTTTTCTACCAAAAATTTCACGTAACTTTCTCATCGTCACAGTAATCGATGATTGATTTTGATAACATGTTTTAACATAATTAACACTGTTTGCCGTTGGCACTTGGCGTAAGTTTTCAAATAACATAATGTCAATCTCTTGTTACTTTACGCAAATAACTTATTTAATAAGTTTAATAAAAAATTAAAGAAAACAAAGCTTTTTTTAATTTTACTGTTACTCTATATATATTTCAGCTTGTTAGGCCATCTTCTGGAGTAATGATTTAATAGTTACAATAAAAATCTTATATATACAATTTTTTACAAAACAATATATACAATTTTTTACAACAACTTTACCGTATTGTTTTGTAAAAAATTGTATATATAAGATTTTTATTGTAACTATTAAATCATTACTCCAGAAGATGGCCTAACAAGCTGAAATATATATAGAGTAACAGTAAAATTAAAAAAAGCTTTGTTTTCTTTAATTTTTTATTAAACTTATTAAATAAGTTATTTGCGTAAAGTAACAAGAGATTGACATTATGTTACATGTTTTAACGATTAAAACACGTTGGTTTATCGAATATTTTTCTATAATAAATTTGCCACGTGTCTACTTCACGACTGCCAAATATGAACTGTCAAAACTAATGTTTATCAAAATGGCGGCAAAACAAAGTAGTATACCTTCCCGGCGGACACCCTGTATTTTCATTTTCAGTGAGAAAGTCGTTGTGAATAATGGATAATAAACAATCAAGCCCTCACCATAAGGGTTTTGTTCTATTTTTTCAAAGTACGGAACCCTTAAAATAATAATCAAATTTTCTCAAATTCTTTTCTTTATATCTCATAAAGCTTAAAAACACAAAAATTTTAAAGCCTACTAAATTATTTTTTAATCTCATCACTTCAAAATAACTACTAACGTTCTAAAATAAAATGAAATAAAAATTAAAATTTATTATCGATATAACATTTGTTGGGTTCTCTCAGATAACAAACTTACATAATAGACCAAATACATGTTTTCACAACATCGTTTTCTTAACACATCAATAACACGTCTTTTTACTGAAAGCATATTCTTTTTTCTAAGACTTTTATAATTACCAACTTCCATTTAATATATTAATAAAACATTTGATGGGTTTTCTGGATACAAACATAACAAATATTTTTATCGAAAACAACTATATGTTTGCAAACTAATCTGGGTTCGTGTTTAAGTTTTTTAACTGTTGTTAAATATTACCAATATTGAGGGATAATAAATTTCATTTCGCATAATTTTGTGTTTTTCAATTCTGTACATTTGGTTGGTTTTTGAAAATTCGCCAAAATGATACTAAATTACTACATTCATATCATCAATGCTACCAACGTGGTATAAAAATTTGTAAAAACATTTTAATTTTACTAAAAGTTTGGGAAAGCAAAATTTTGATTTTATAAACTTTCAGAAAAAAGAATGAATGCTGACTTTTTTTTTACTAATGAGAAACATATAGTTAAATAAGATATACTTTTATTGATAACTTTGAATACAGTTGTAGAAAAAATGCAAATTATTCGAAATGAAAGTTTTAACCTTTAAAACCTATTCGGTGCACTGTACATATACTAGTAGTGTCTTTCAAAACATGGCGCGCAAGACACTACCGCGTCTCTTGATATGTTTTTTCTATTATATCAAACCTCCTAAATCATAGCACTGATTCACGCCATTTGCAATAAACAATGAACATTACCATATGCAAAAAATTGGATTAGTGTTTTTGATTAAATTTTTTTGAATTTTTTTTTATATGGAGTTTTATTTTTCCAGATGGCGTTATGGCGATTTTTTGAATTTTTTTTATATTGAGTTTTAATTTCAAAATGGCGCTATAAGTTCACGATTTTGTTTGTGCTAAAAAATAGCTTAGGCTTCTATATCGGGGGTTTTGATTATATCCTCACTAGATTGCGATGACGGCAAACGTTACCAAGCGACTGCAACATTTTCTTGGCCTTTGACATATTATAAATTGTAATTAAAAGCTGACAATTGTATTGCTCAACGTTGAATTTGACTAGCTGCCATTTGCGGATAGCCATTAGCATTTGCTTTCCCCGAATAAACCTAATAATCATTTGTGGTCAATTTTAATAGTGAAGTTTTGGTCAATTAAATATTGATAGAATTAAAAATAGAAAAAACTATGGCTAAACTTTCTTTTTGAATGACACTAGAATTTTGTTCTGCTTTCGATAGTGTCTTACGTGATATATGTGAGAGATGACGCTCAAAATGCCTTAACTGGAAGCGTCAGCCGTTAATACTATTAGTATGGATGGGCTTGGCTACCAAAACAACATTTCTAACAATTTCTTTTTTTTACTTATCAAAAGATTCCTGACAAAATTCAATTTTTTAATTTTCGTGTTATAATTGGTAAATATGATGCATTTTTATCTTAATTTTTTGTTTGACTTTTGATTGCCGGACACTGTCAAACTTAACATCTACAAAAACTGAATTATATAGTTTATAGCATGGTATAACGAATATATTCTTGACAGCTAAACGAAAATTTTGTGTGACGTCATCCGGCGTAAATATAAAAAAACAAAATATGTTTTAATTTGAAAATTAGAGAAAACATAATTTTTACGTTATGGTTTTCCTTATTTTTTTCATTAACAATTTGTTTATTAAGTTTTCTAACTCTAAAGAACATTTTGCAGGGTAGAAAATTCGACGTCTACGCCATGCTGCAGGGGTAATGCAGACAGAATTAGGTTGGTGTATCGGAGACAAGCAGAGAAAAACTGCTTAGTCTATTACGCTACATCACTGCGAATTGGCGCCTTAAAACTCCTTATAACCTTAACATCATAACAGAACCATTAACGAAAATTTGGGTTGGGACTGAGGTTAATACCATCACTCCGAAAAAAAGCTTTGTTAAATTTGATAACCAAAAAAGGAATACCAGACACTAACAAAACAACAGAAGTTTTACCTGGACGTGAGAAAGAACCAAGCTTCCGAATCGGAACGTGAAACGTGTGCAGCCTGATCGCTCATGATGCTTTAATAAGCCTAGAAACAGAGACTGAGAGGCATAGGATGGATATCATTTCTCTGCAAGAAATTAGACAGCCAATAATCGGAAAACAAAACTCGAATAGTCACTCTTTATGCAGTAGTGGTCATTCTTCTCGAAAAAAATTTAGTACTGGTTTCCTTGTTGGTGCACGCATACAAGAAGCCGTGTTGAAATTCATCCTGGTCAATGAGAGGATTTGCTACTTAGGGGTACGCGGTACATAAAACAATATTTCTCTTATTGCCTTGCATGCACCTACTGAAGCTAAGACCGTCAATATTTTCTACATAGCACTGGAGGAGGTTATGAAATCAACACCAACAATGATAATGGTGAGAGAATGACTGAGTTTGCATTATCAAATAATTTGAGAATTGCCAGTACTTTCTTTTTGCATCGATCGATTCATAAGCAGACTTATGTTTTTAAACCGATTTTAAACCGTTCCTTTATATGTGCAAATATTGGAAGTAACCACTTCCTTGTATGTTCTAAGATAAGGTTCCACTTTCAACGATCAATTCAACGATCTTTTACTCATTTACTCTTTTTTTCATTTTGTCTTTTAAAGTCCAATCATTTTCAGTGAAGTGTAAGGAACAAACTATCTTATAATAAATACGAACATTTTCTTTTTCCACATGATTCTATCCACTACAAATTGATTTATTTTTCTGGAAATTAAAAAACCTTATATTTTGAGTATGATTTTTCACATTTGTTGAAAACTTTTGGTTTTAACGTACTTCGGCATTTAAATTTGTATATGTTTTAATAGTAAAACAAATACTAAAGTTCATTAATTAATGAATGAATTAATTTCAATCATTTCATTAACTAATAAATTAATTTATAAATCATACTAAATATATTTTCAATTTAAAAACAATAGCTTTTCTCATTGATAATAACAACAAACGTATTATATAAAACTCTGAGTGACGTCAATCAAAATCAAAATGGCATCGCTGTCACTCTAGTGAGAATACCTTATTTTCATTTTACCATGGTTTATAGGATAATATAACGTTTGCATGTTTGCATTTTACTGTAGATTTGTTGTTGTGAACGTTATATGTTGTCTTCCACGTTTTATTGATAATACTAGTAAAACCATTTTTTCTTACATTAGCGTTGTTTGTATGGTAATTTCCTCTATCACCTTTCTTGAAATTAATTGAATTTACTTCCGTTGTTTGCGTTTCATATTTGCACGCTATTTCCAGTGCTTATTTTAATGATAATTTTGAGCCATAAACTCTATCACACTTTCACTGAATTACTTGCTGGATTGATTCTCTGCTCCAGAGATGTCACAATTGGTTTTGTGAAATAATTTTTTAATATTTCGCATATTTCTGGGAGTGTTTTTTCACTGGGTGATTTTAAATTGATGAAACACGTACAAGTGTGTACGTTTTTGCCCAATGGAATTCAGGAACCAAGTTTTTTTGTTTTCATCTACTTCAATTTTACACCCCATGAAAAAATTCTGCATGCGTTCTTGATATAAAATCTATTCGTCATTTTCTAGAAGAAGTTCTTCCAAATGACGAACAATTTTTACAGAAAACATTTTATTTCATATCATAAAAAAGTAATAGATCTATTTTACAACGGCAATATTTACACCTAGTGTTCATTTCCATGAGCTTGATATTTAAATTATATAAACGGAGCAACATACACTATCATTTAATCAAAAAATGGTTTTTTGAACGTAAAACTACGATAAGAATATTCTAAAAGATTGATCAAATCACCATCGCATTACATCTAGCGAAGCAACAAGCCTAACTCAATTGGACCTACAAGCTTGTGGATAATGAAGCTAAAAATTTTCATCCACCACAAAAAACCTTGCCTCTGGTAAGAGGTAAAAATCGTAGCTTATTATGGTGGTTATAGATAGAGGGGACGAAGACAACTACTCAAGTTATGAGAAATGAGAAAGAGTGGGTATTACGTTGGCAACCAAATTTCTCTCAATCGTAAAGTTAAACCCTGCTCTATCACCCCACTGTATGGGATGCAGAATGGTACCAACGGTTGCTGTGAGAACTAGCAAACACTCCTACTCTACAAAACAGTTATAATCTCCTTGAGGAGCTATGACTGGTTACGTCTTTGGACGAAAAACAAAGCAGCAGATACAGATCCTGAGAGCATTCTTGAAATTATTCGTTTAAGCAACAAAAATCTGCGACTTCTAATTAGAAGGCTAGCCGAAATGGAAGAGGCGATAAGGAGCTCATGACAGGTTATAGTTACTACTAACAACGAGCCGCCTTTGCACATGGTCATATCTAATAAGGAGTTTTACTAAGGCTTCCGTATCCATACACCTAAACATCTATGGTAAACGCGTAACCAAAATCTCTGCAGCGATAGCATTTCTAGAGGAAGCTGTCTCAGAAACAGAAGGGAAGTGTCTGACTGAATCTTGAACCAGTTTGGACAGCGAACATGAAGGCGCTACAATAAGCTGTATGCTTGACAGTCACACAAAGAATCACACTACTGTGACACTACTGTCACACTACTGTGTTCCAAACTAATGCGTTTATAATAAAAAGGTATATTGCAAGCGCGCATTAAAGTTCAATTTATTTTGTTTTGAATAGTATCAGTTAGGACATTAAAACGGACATCAAAAAATGGTTTTTATTTTAAAATAAATTATTAAAGTAATGTTAAAATATAGCAAATAGTATTAATCTAATAAACCCTGGTGAAGGAATTCAATCAAAAGTGATTGAATTTCTTTTTTAAATTCTGGTAAATTGAAAACATTTTTTTTAATTTCTAAACTTTCTGAACTACCATCATACAAATTATTAACATTAAATTGACTGAAATCTATATATGATATAGGCAGCATGCACACCGTTAATATTACTTCTAAAAATCCACATTCTTTTATTTCGATATTGAGATCTAGCAATGTTGGTGTCTTATTAATGAGACCAATTGATCTTAAAGTTTTAATAAATTGTTCATAGTAATATTTAGTTAAATCGGCACGATGAGATAGCCTCGTTTTGTGCGATGCGATTGTATAAAAACAATATATAATATCAATGGCGGGTGATCCATAAAAACATGCTTGAAAATCCAGCTAAAATTGAAAATTAAAATATTTATAACGCTAATATTATAATGCAAATAAAAATATTACCATATATAACTCCTTTATAACATCATTTTCTTTCTTCACCATTAAGTTTTTATGATGAAAATCACCATGATTTAATACACTATACCCAGCTTTTCTTTTGTAAACATCACAACCCTTTTGAATAAATACTTTTTCAATTTCTCCAACTTATTCAAAATAACGTGATACACATTTAAGTCCCAGGTAGTTTTTATCGCCTCAGTTAAATAATTTAGATTTTCAGTTAAAAATCCTAAGGAATCAATTTTTTGTTCATCGAATAAAACGTTTTGATAATTTGAAATTTTGGAAAATATTTTTTGATCGATATTATTTTCCATGAAATAAGAAATGGCATGAAATTTCGCTAGCTTTTCTATAATAAATTTAGTTTCCATAAAATTTGAATTCTTTTGTAGATTTTTAAATCCGTTGACGCGTAAATCTTCGATTATTATTACAGATGTTGGTTGTTGTGTTTGATATATCAGACGTGGTGTGAAAATCCATTCTTCACCTGATGTTTCCATTATATATTCATATTCGGGAATGGTTTTTGTGTACATCTTAATCTCGTTATCAAATATTGATTTGTCATATGTTAGTTCAGCAGCTGCGTCGTCTGATGAGAAAGGTGGTATTTTTACAATTAAAGTAATCTCTTCACATAATTTATATTTTTGGGATTCGTAAAGTATTTTTACTCGAAACATAAGACTTGTAAAGTGATCACCCGGCTTTGTTGCTGGCCTTATAGTATGAGAATCAATCTAGAAAACAAACAAAAAATGCTGTTATAAGATGCAAATTTGAAAAAACATTCTAACTTTCAAACTAGGTATTAACATGTAAACTTTGGACTGTTAATATTAATACCATTATCAAATCAATCAGGAATACGAATTTTAAATTCACAACAAATTTAGGATTGCTTAATAACAATATTTATACAGTCCACATTTACACATTTTAAAAAACAGCTGCAATTTAATAAATTCATTCAATTCTTTAAATTCATTCAATTCATTCAATTCATTCAATTCATTCAATTCATTCAATTCATTCAATTCATTCAATTCATTCAATTCATTCAATTCATT
>OY856186.1:125109121-125139516 GCA_963693315.1 Diogma glabrata | reverse complement strand
TATATATATATATATATATATATATAAATATAATATATATATATATATATATATATATATATATATATATATATATATATATATATAAACGATATGAGATATAACGAAAACGACCGGCACTTTCACGGTCGCTTTTGTTGAAGTAGATCAAAAAAATTTTCTGAACATGTGTGTACTATTAATATCTCGGACGAGTTCGTGAATCAGCAAAATCCGACACGTGGTTAAGGAACTAGAGCTTTTTTTCTAAAAAAAATTGATTTTTTAAAACCGTTATAACGGCCGTTTGGATACTAATATTTTAAAAAATTTAACAAATTTAGAATCTTTGTAATCTTTTTTATCAATTTGTTTTAAAAATAGACCTCTGCAGTTAGAGGTTCCTGAATGAGCGGCTCCAACAAAAAAGTTTGCAAAAAAAAATTTTTTTTTTAAACAACCGGCACTCTCACGGTCGCATTTGTAAAGCCAGATCAAAAAACCTTTTCTAAAAATGTGCGTTTTACTAATATCTTGGACAAGTTCGTAAATCAGCGAAATCCGACACATGGTTAAGAAACTATAGTTTTGCTTATATGTAGCTAGTTTTCTTTTTAAAATTTGTTCGATATCTGTTTGAAATTAGTTTGCTTAAACTAATCTGATACATCAGATTCTACTGGCACACAAAACTGTTTGATCTCGAAATCTACCTATTTCTAGCGGATATACGTGCCGCTTGGACTTTTTTATGATTAAAATACATATTAATATTTTTTCTTTTAAATCAATCGGTAATCAAATTTTAAACAAAATAGATCGTAAAGCAAATGTGTATTCATTTTTATTGTGTTCTATTTTATATTAAAATAAATTGTTCAGTGAAATAGTAATTCTAATTATAACATTGGTGTTTTAATAAACTACCTAAGTGCCGGAAATTAGTTACAGTTTCATAAATAAAATAAACTACACACACTATGAACTGTGAATTTTACTATCCACCAATCACAAAACAAATTTTATATTCACCAAAAAAATCTTATTTCTGATTGGTCAATAACACCATTCACAACTCGCATATTTTTAACAGTTAATTTTTATTTACGGTTTTTTTTATTAATTTTGTTATTATTTTTATTAGATAAAGATAAATTTTAGCCTTTTTTATTTTGTTTTTTCCCGGTATTGGGTAATGGAAAAACTGCCGGATCTGGGTAAACACAGAGTATTTCAAAATTGAACCGGGTAAGCCAGGTACCGGGTAATTTCGGGTATTTGGTGCACACTAATTAATAGTTTTTTATGTACCAAGGGTATAAAGTTATAAATTTCAGGTTGACTGAAAATTGCTGCCCAAGACGTTAGTCGAGAGCAACAACTCGCTAGGGTCGAATTAACTTTACACCTGCGTTACACACAACATTTTTACAGTTCCTACAAAAGTAGTAAGGCCGTAAAGTGACAAAGAGCGGGCGAAAAGTAATAGAGGACATAAAAGGTATATTTTACGCAAATTTAGGGAAGTGTAAAATAGTTAATTATGTGAAGGAAGGTGTATAAGTGTAGGAAGTATAAAAAGTATATTTATGGTATCTAATGCATTGAAAACTTCAATATAAATTATTAAAATAGACATGTAGTTTACAAAAAAAAATATATAAAATGTTTATCATAAAAATTCAATATCAAAATATCGAGGGGCTGAAATCTCAAGCTCTGAGATATCAAGACTTCGGTCTGGGTTAAGGAGTTTGATATAGTTTTCGGTAAAAACGGCCCAAAACTAAAAACAATGAGGACATTGTTTTTAGTTTTGGGCAGCGATGTATATCAAACAATATAAAACTCTTTGTTAAAGTACTTGTATTTTTTATCTCTGCTTATAAATTTATTACAAAATTATTAGAAATGCATTACACGAAACATCCATACGTTTCCGGAAAGTTATAACAGATTATAAATTAACATAATTTAGTGAAAAGATGATACAATCAGCAAACTACTAAAAAACCTATCCATTTAGATTTTCGAGAAAATATTACAAAATCAAAAATTCATATTTCTTTAAAATTCCAAATATATTCTAAAAATTATAATAAAATCTAAATATTAAACTTTTTTGCAAAATTCTAAAAATATTCCAAAAATTATTACAAAATCAAAGATTGAAACTTTTTACAATATTCTTAAAATAGTGCAAAAACAATATCAAAAATAAAAATTTTATTAAAAATTTCAAAAATTAAAATAAAATCAAAAATTTAAACTTTTTAAAAATTCTAAAAAATGTCCGAACATTATTACAAAATCAAAAATTGAAACTTTTTTCACACATTCAAACTTTTTCCATAATTCCAAAAATATTCCAAAAATTATAAATAAAATCAAAATCAAAAATTCAAATTTTTTTCAAAGTTCCAAAAATATTTAAAAAATTATAACAAAATCAAAAACACAAACTTTTTCAAAATTCCAAAAATTATGATGAAATCAAAAATTTAAACTTTTTCAAAATTCTAAAAATATTCCGAAAACTATAACAAAATCAAAAATTGAAACTTTTTGCAAAATTCAAATTTTTTTTAATCACATTATATTTGCAAAATTTCATAATAAACAAATTCAAAAATTCAATTTTTTTCGATATTCTAAAAATATTGCAAAAATTATAACAAAATCAAAAATACAAACTTTTTTCAAAATTCAAAAAATATTCCAAAAATTATTACAAAATCAAAAACTGAAACTTTTTCCAAATCAAAAATTCGAAATTCAAAATACATTTTTCGAAAATTCTAAAAATATCGCAAAAATTATAACAAAATTAAAAATACAAATTTTCTTCAAAATTTCAAAAATATTTCAAAAATTATAATAAAATTAAAAATTTAAACTTTTAAAAACTCTAAAAATATTCTGAAAATTCTTACGAAATCAAAAATACAAACTGTTTTCAAAACTCCAAAAATATTTCAAAAATTATAACAAAATCAAAAATTTTCAGGTCCAATTTCATGCTCGATCACATTTCATGCCACCGTACAAATAATTAATGTCATTTTTTCCCAAAAAATTGGGTAAAAAAAAAAATGAAAATCACTCTTTTGATACACTTGACAACATTTTTTTAACAAACCTATAATGCAATAATCTAGATTTTGGTCTTACATACCAATCCCAGCCATCAAGATTTCTCCAAATTCAATGTTGCTACTCGTAATCACTTAAAATGAACGTTTTTTAAGCCAAAAATATGAAAATTTACTTGTTTTGACACACTTGACGATTTTTTTGACACACTTCCAAGACAGCTATCGAACACATCGAGTTTACCTATTTGAGTTTACCTATTTTTAGAAACAAATATTTTTGAAATCCGTCCAGCGGTTTTCTAGATTTCGTCGGTTGTGACGGCCGGCAGACAGACATACATCAGTAGGTCTTAAAACGTCGAGGAATGCCAAAAAAAGTGGAGGTAAGAATTTCACTTTTGGTTCGAGAATGTAATACTAAGGTCTTTCAGACCGAAGTAATATGCATAATTAAAGCAAACTAACTTAAACATTACGTAACAATAATAACATTAAATGTTTAGGGAAAATAGAAATCAAAAATTTGTTTAAGAACGTAAGGAAAAAAGGTCGCTCGGCTGCAACTAATGTCGTTTATAAATTGTTAATATTTTCCTGTTCGTTTACCAGTTAGTTGCTTCATATATTTTCATTTCTTCTATGACATTTTTGACATTCAATAACATTTTCTGCATGTGTGTCATCACAAATATAGTTGTATCTAACTAAACGGCAAAAATTTCGATAAGTATTTTGTAAACAGCCATTTGCCACTGCAAACAAAATGATCCACTAACAATGCCGCTATTCGTTTTATGGTTGACTGACCATGCTAGTAAAATATTGTTAATGTTCATATGTTCTCTGTTTTATACTAACTATATTTGGGGATTTTAAATCAAAATTTAATTAAATTGAATTGAATTTCCGGAATTTCTCATGAGTCTTTTTCACTGCGGGATCCCGGGATCTCGGGAGAGAAGTCCTAATATAAGGTGCGCGTTCGGTTTGAGTGAAATAACTGAAAAAAAAACAACAGTTGCATTCAACTTTTCAGTTGTTATAGTTGCTTCACTCAAATCGAACCCGACTATAATTACAAATAAAATTATATGATATTTATTTAGAGTATATGTTTAAAATGGAAAAAAATAAAGCAATATGCATTATAATTTAACATTGATGTGTTATAAATTTTTATAAATTAATAAGCACACTTAGTACGTATAGTACCAGTTGTAATACCAACGAATATAAAGAATATAAACAGATTATAGGGATGAGGATACAACGGTGGTGAGCCTAGAATTTCAAGAAAATTGATAGATATGCCTTGATTCTTTTAGTGAATTCGGGTTTTACCTTCCTTGCAGTCCCAACGTTCCCCACGATTCAAAGAAAAAAATCCAGAAAACTCGTCAGATGTGTAGAAAATTCTTTAAGAACCCAAACAAAACAAGAATGAATTCGAAAAATTGCAAATCTTACAAGACAGTCGTTAAGTTTTATAAATATGAGTCGAGAAATGCAAAAACGATTACATCACTGCTAGTTTACAACTACCTCGTGCGCAGTCCCGCCCTGTTTTCCTGTTTGATATAGGATAAATCTTACAGGCTGCAAAAAATGTAGTTCTTTAAGTTTGTGGGATCGAATGGCTTAACATCCAAGAACATTTATCAAACCATCGATCTTCTTTGCTGGTAGTTATTTTTAGGAATGCTCTTGAACTGTGTCATATTAATAGGAAACTATTGAAGTTTTCTTTATACCGGGCAAAAACAATACTCCCAATTGTAAAATGGAAAGAAGATGAAGAATGTTTAATTAATAGAGAATTGTTAGAATTATTTTTTTTGTACAAGTATTATAAACAAATTGATGTAACAAGTGAAAAAGTATATTTATACGAGTACATCCGTTTATTTTTTATTTATCTGATTTAGAAAATTGCATAATAACTTCCACTTTTATAAATATTTGATATGTAAATGATTAATGTTGTTTTGTTATTTTTTGATTTTATTTAGATTAAATGTTTTATCTGGAGGCTAAATACTTATTATTTATAAAGTACATCTTAATAATCGCAAATAGAATACTAATATAAAAATATGGGGGGGGGGCTGAAATCTCAAGCTCTGAGATATCAAGACTTCGGTCTGGGTTAAGGATTCTGATATAGTTTTCGGCATAAAACTTTTATGAGGACATTGTTTTTAGTTTTGAGCAGCGATGTATATCAAACATAAAACTCTTTGTAAAAGTACAAGTATTTTATCTCTGTTTAGAAATTTATTACAGAACTAAACCGAAACATCAATTCGTCGCCGGAAATTTATAACAGATCATATATTAACATAATTAGTGAAAACTCAGCAAAACTACTCAAAAACCTCTCCATTTAACGTTTCGAGAAAATATTACTAAATCACAAATTCATATTTATTTCAAAATTCCAAAAATATTGTAAAAATTAAATAAAATTAAATTAAATAAATTTTAAAATTCTAAAAATATCCCAAAAATTATTACAAAATCAAAGATTAAAACTTTTTTCAAAAATTCTAAAAAAATATTGCAAAAATTATAACAAAATCAAAAGTTAAAACTTTTTCAAAATTCCAAAAATATTCCAAAAATTAGAATAAAATCAAATATTTATATTTACCTTTTCTAAATTCTAATAATATTCCAAAAATTCAAATTTTTCCCAAAATTCTATAAATATTGCCAAAATTATAAAAATATCAAATATTGAAACTTTTTTCAAAATTCTAAATATTATAATAAAATTTAAAATTTTTCAAAATTCTAAAAATATTCCAAAAATTCTTACAAAGTCAAAAATTGAAACTTTTTACAAAATTCTAAAAAGATACATACAAAATTCACAAATTCAAAAATTCTATTTTTTTCCAAAATTCAAAAAATATTGCAAAAATTATAACAAAATCAAAAATTAAAACTTTTTTCCAAAATTCTAAAAATCATTTTTTTGACACACTTGACAATATTTTTTTGACAAACTTATAATGCAATAAAATTCACAATAATAATAATTTCATTCCATACAAATCAGTAATTTTATTTTTTTTCTAAAAAAATAAATGGAAATCATTTTTTTGACAAACTCATAATGCCATAATTCTCTATAATAATAATAAAATCTCATGTCATACAAATAATTAATTTTATTTTTCTAAAAAATTGGATAAAAAAATAAGTAAGTAAACCGAAGAAAAATCTTTCTTTTGATACACTTGACAACATTTTTTTGACAAACTTATAATGCCATATTTCTCAATAATAATAATAAAATTTCATGAAGCCAGATCATAAAATGTTTCTAAAAAGGTGTGTTTTATTAATATCTTGAACAAGTTCGTAAATCAGCAAAATCCGACTCATGGTTAAGAAACTAGAGGCTTTCTACTAGGAAAAAAAGTTTTTTTTTAAAACCATTATAACGGCCGTTTGGATATTAATATTTTTAAAAACTTCATAAATTTAGAATCTGTGGAAACATTTTAATCCGTTTCTTTTAAATATAAACCCCTGCAAATAGAGGTATTTGACTTGTCGGCTTCAACAAAAAAAGTTTGCAACAATCCCAAACAACAATTTGCAAAAACCTTATAACAATCAATGAAAAAAAAATTAAAAGATTTTGAATAATTTTTTTTTCTTAGAAATAAACTATTTTGATATTTTGCAGTAATTGCACGACATATGATATAGAGTAGGTTTGACGTGTGTTTTTCATATAGTGTCATACATTGTCACACATATGTTCTGTGGTAGATTTTATATTTGCTTGTTGCGAAATTGCATAGATGTAGTTTTGCGTATATGCAGTTAATTTTCTTTTTAAAATTTGTACGATATCTGTTTGTAATTATTTTGTTTTGTTTAAACTAATCTGATACATCATATTCTACTTGTACACAAAACTGTCTGATCTCGAAATCTACCTATTTCTAGTGGACATCCTACCTCTCAGACTTTTTTATTATTATTATTCACCTAGGGTAAGAAATATTACTTCTCATTAGAGCAATTGAGAAATTAATGGCGATTTCTCAGGATAGTAGTTAAAAAATATACTTATAATAACAAAAGCCTTTCAAAATATAAAACAACAGTACTATTCAATTCTAAAAAATAAATAACTAAATGCATTTTTTTTAAAATTTTTTATTTAAAAAATTTAAAACAAGAAAACAAAAACTACAATGCAATAAAAATTTTTTTTAAATTTTATGATGATATTTTTCGTAACACATGCACAAAAAATATTAAATTTTGTTCTAAAATAAAATAACAAAAAAATATATATTGTTACGGTTACAGAAAAATCATAACAAAACACAACAACAAATTAATGAAATGAGTAATTGAGTTATGAGTTAATCAGTTAATTGTATTCTTAGAACTTGGGTCAACATAAAATTACTTTAATATTCTAATGTTTTCTTTTCTCAAGGTTTCTAAAAAGTGACCTCGAATGATCGAGATTATGCAGAATCGTATATAAATAGGTATGTCTTGCAAGACTAGATTAGTTTTATTTTAAATCTGCGACGGTAAAGCTAAAATTATAAAAGTGATTTTTAAATTAGTTCTTGTGAATAAAATTTTAATTTTTATTAAATAGAAATATTTTGTGTATTATTTTGAACGTTGTGTAACTCGAAATTTCTACAATAAACCATTTAACTTTCGAAACTTTTAGAAGAATATTCTAGTGAGGAATATTGTTTGCTGTATTGTTTCGTGTTGTGGAACCATTAAAGAGTTGAATACTTAATAAAACCTGGTGTGTTGCTTACTAATCAGTGATCGAACTCAGAAAGAGATTGGGTTTATCGAATTAAGAGTAAGGCCAATTCGAAGTAAGGTTGGAAAAACGTAACATTGGTGACAGTGGTGGGATTAGTTAGTTAGTTATTATAATGGTTTTCTTAAGTGAATTAAAAGTTCCTGAGCTAAAAAACAACGTGAATAGTCAACTTGTGGAAACAAAAGTGATGCTACGGCTTCGAGAAGCTACGGAAGCCAGTGGAGTAGTTGTGGAAAGTTATTAGGTTGGAATTGTTACAACAAATGCTGATTCAAAGCAGCTGATGAGGAGAAAAGTTTTGTTGCGGAAACAACAACTTCATTGCCACCTGCAAATAGTGATTTTACGCAGTTAATGGCTATGGTGCAACAAACAAATTTGAATATAAATCAGCAATTGGATGCCGTAAATGCCAATATGAATAAAAAACTTTGTGTTGTAAACGCTAATATGGTTGCCAATAAAGACGAGCTGAATTTGATCAACAAAGCTGTAACATCAATCAACAGATAGAAATACTCAACAATAACATGGCTGCAACCAAGGAAGAAATCAGTTCAACACTGAAAAAAATGAAGACGTACATTCAATAAAAACCTTCATTGTATTAATGATAATTTTATTAATTCTCGTCCGATGAACACTTTTATCAATAACACAAACTACTGTTTATTAAATAATAACCAAAATCAAGTATATTAAATAATAACCAGACGGCCAGCCGGCAGACAGACATACATTTGTTTTTTTGTTTGCCTTTTTAGAATCAGTAGGTCTTAAAACATCGAGAAATGCTAAAAAAAGTGGGGGTAAGAATTACATTTTTGGCTCATGAATTCAATACTTTGGTTTTTTCAAAACCGAAGCGATATTAATACATGAAATGATGATTATTATATTAATAAAAACTTTGATTAACTTTCTTTCATTTGTTTTCATTTTCTGCATTTTTCAATTATTTTCTTTGATAATTCGTTTATTAATTAATGAAAATAATTATTAAAACGTTGAAATTATTTGTTTTAATTATATTAATAAACATATTTATTAATGCAATAACTTTATTTTAATAAATGATTTGTTTGTTGTATCAATAAACCTATTGTCAACTCATAAACCAAATTAATAATTTTAGTAGTAAATACAATAAAATCTTGAATCATATAACAAAATTGGGTTAATAGCCACCGATTATTAATATAACGGACAATTTTTTTTCAGTGAACGTCAAATATATAATGGACGAGAAACTCCTATAGAAATATAAATATCTACCACGTTACACGAAAAAGTAGCCCGAGTTCACCAAGAAGTGAAAGAATTAGATCAAAAAGTACTTGAGAAAAACAAAAAGGGAGTCTCAAAAGTAGATAATTTCGAGAAACGGTTGCAAGATGTTGAAACTGCTAAAATTACTACACATTTGGTTCCACAACTAGCAAATATCAAATTAAAGCCACCATCATATGATGGCTCTACATCTTTTGGCATCTTCAAGTTCCAGTTTGAAACAGCGGTAGATAAGAATGTTTGAAACGCTGAAAATCGTCTTGCTGCATTGATAGTTGCACTTAAGGGGGAAGCAGCTGAAGCGGTGGTGGTGCCAGAAAATGACCGAAAAAGCTATGCTGAAGTGATGAATGCATTGAAACGTAAATATGGCAGCGACCATAAAAAAGGGGTATACAAAATCGAGTTAAAAGGTCGCGTGCTGCGGGTGGAGAAAGCTTACATACAGGACTATTCCTCGACTGTAGAACGACTTGTTCATTTGGCACATTCTAATACTCCACCGTATTTTATGGAGAAAATGAAGATCGAGTTGTTTACTGTTGGTATTCGTGACCCAGAAACACAAAAAGCAGTAATGTTGTCGCCAAACGCAACATTTGCTGAAACTATAGCTTTTGCTTTGACAAATGAAACTGCATAAGCTATTATAAAACCATCAATTAAAATACGCAGGGTGGAGTTGACTGATGACAACAATTACAAGTCAAGACCAAGAGAGAGTATCCGAAGTGACAGAATTCGATGTTGGGTATGTGGCAAACTGGGTCATATTTCGAGGGAATGCAGAGATATGAGAAGAAAACGAGCAAGATCAGCATTGCCTATGCAGAGACGTCCAACAGAAGAACGGGTGCAAGCTAAGAGGACGATGGAGCAGCACCGCATCAGATAAACTAAAACGAGCTAGCCTTAAGGGGCGTAAGCTGGCTCCCACAACCGATTGCCCCATAACCTTCATCCATGTTTCGAGATTGACAAGGGTTGGTGACAGCCTTATTGTTAGAGCTAATATTGATGGAAAAAGTTGTGTCATCATATTGGATACGGGGGCAACAAATACGGACAGTTGTATTGCATTGCACAGATGTTGTAAAAAGAAAACTAAAACCAGCAGGGAGATACCGAATGCAGACGGCAACTGGCGAAAGTGCAAGTATTAAAGGCAAGAAAATGGTCGGCATGACATCGGAAATACTCGCTTTCAACATGAAGTGGCTGTCGCTGATATTGTGGATGAAGTAATCCTGGGAATGGACTTCATGAGGCCAAATGGATTCGTTATTGATGCTGGCAAAGGAGTACTCACGTACGGAAATGTTGAATTACCACTCCAATTTAATGGTAAAGATTCAAATTGTGTTCGTCGAATAATATTAGATCACAGAGAAAAGCTGCCACCCCAATCAGAAACAATAATTTGGGGAAAATTGGAAGGAGGTTCTTGGTCACCCAGGTTGTGAGTTGTGGAAGTCAAAAAGAAGATCAAAATTATAAAGAAGTAATTATAGGAAAAACCTTAGTTAGATCGGATGCTGACTACAAATACCAGTAAGGGTTTTAAATCTTTCAACTATGCAGAAAACAATTAAGAAAGGATCGATCATTGGGCAATGAGAAGAGGTTGCTAAAATAATAAAATTCGAGCAAAAAAACATCAAAAGCTCGGTCAACACAAAACAACAAAAGACAGAAATGGAACAACTTTTGCAGAATGGCTTCCAGAAGAGCAGAAGAAAGCAGAACGTCAATTGCTGGAGCGACACAAGTCTTTATTCTGCAGTACACCTGAAGGAAATGGCAGAACCAGTTTGGTAAAACATCGTATTGACACTGGAGCAGAAAAGCCGATACGACAAGCACCAAGGAGATTACCATTGGCTAAAAGAGAAGAATCAGATAAAGTAGTGAGGGAAATGAAAGAAGCTGGTGTAATCGAACCTCAGAAAGTCCCTGCCCAATGAGCACAAACGCCTGCCAAATTTGAACCTATACGGCCAAAACCCGTAAAGATACCATATAAAGGCTGTATAGCAAATTTATACAGTTTCTTTTTCTTTATTCAGCAATTTTCCTATGTAACTAGCTGTGAAAATGTTTTAACAGAAATATTATATGCCTATTATACGGTATCATTTCTATATGGTTGAATAGCCATATAACTTGCTGCGTTAAACCTTATATAGTTTAAATTATAAAGCACTTATATAGGCCTATATGAAAACAATTATATGGCTTCTATACAGCATCCGCATCTATCTACTCCATCATCGTCACAATTACAATCGCCAAATAAAGTTTGTTATCCAGTTTTATCATTCGGATTCAGAGGATGAAATTGGTATGTACTTGTAATTAATAATATCTAATCGTATTCATTTCATTCGCCGCGTTTAATAATAACAACATTTTATTGATATCTACATATAATAATATGGTTTACCTATGCGGATGAAAATCTGACCTGTGCTAAAGAATCATGTTGACAAATTTATGCAGCAGACGACAAAACCAATTGCGATGAGACAGACCAAGTTTCTTCCAACGATGATGTTAATGTTATAAATGACGATGACGATGAAGATGATGCTGCCGACGAATTTACGAAAGATGAAGTGTTTCGTGCGAATTTTGTGAAGTGGGACAATAACATTACTCATTTGGCACTCAGGGGAATAATTCAATTAATTCAGTAAATTATTTGTGATGTAACATCACCCCGATGGAAAATCTCCCATCAAGAATAATATAAGAACTGAATCTAAAAAATTGTGGTGCAAATTATGAAACTTTTTGCAATCCATACAATTTTAGAGCGATCTAGTTTCGAACCAATGAGAAAATTTTTAAACTTTAAAAAAGTTTATCATTCTCATCAGGGCTAGCCGACTAGATAAACTCTACCAAAAAATGTTAACGCTAATGATTATAAACCAAAAATTAGGTTACAACTCTAGCGAAGTGTAAAAACAAAAAATTTACATAAACATACATTTAATAAATTCAGGTTTAGTCAATTAATTTCTCTGGTGATTACTGTTTTGTTATACTCTAGATTTTCTAGTATTGAATAACAAAATTGTATCTGTGAGAAGAAGATGACTAGTCTTCACTTGTGTCTATTGACACATGATCAACAATTAATTCAGTAAATTATTTGTGATGTAACATCACCCCGATGGAAAATCTCCCATCAAGAATTTTTAGATTCAGTTCTTATATTATTCTTGATGGGAGATTTTCCATCGGGGTGATGTTACATCACAAATAATTTACTGAATTAATTGTTGATCATGTGTCAATAGACACAAGTGAAGACTAGTCATCTTCTTCTCACAGATACAATTTTGTTATTCAATACTAGAAAATCTAGAGTATAACAAAACAGTAATCACCAGAGAAATTAATTGACTAAACCTGAATTTATTAAATGTATGTTTATGTAAATTTTTTGTTTTTACACTTCGCTAGAGTTGTAACCTAATTTTTGGTTTATAATCATTAGCGTTAACATTTTTTGGTAGAGTTTATCTAGTCGGCTAGCCCTGATGAGAATGATAAACTTTTTTAAAGTTTAAAAATTTTCTCATTGGTTCGAAACTAGATCGCTCTAAAATTGTATGGATTGCAAAAAGTTTCATAATTTGCACCATAATTTTTTAGATTCAGTTCTTATATTATTCTTGATGGGAGATTTTCCATCGGGGTGATGTTACATCACAAATAATTTACTGAATTAATTGTTGATCATGTGTCAATAGACACAAGTGAAGACTAGTCATCTTCTTCTCACAGATACAATTTTGTTATTCAATACTAGAAAATCTAGAGTATAACAAAACAGTAATCACCAGAGAAATTAATTGACTAAACCTGAATTTATTAAATGTATGTTTATGTAAATTTTTTGTTTTTACACTTCGCTAGAGTTGTAACCTAATTTTTGGTTTATAATCATTAGCGTTAACATTTTTTGGTAGAGTTTATCTAGTCGGCTAGCCCTGATGAGAATGATAAACTTTTTTAAAGTTTAAAAATTTTCTCATTGGTTCGAAACTAGATCGCTCTAAAATTGTATGGATTGCAAAAAGTTTCATAATTTGCACCATAATTTTTTAGATTCAGTTCGAATAATTCAAATCATCAACGATCGTTTCGAGAAAGTAATGTTGCAAAAGATCTACGAACACTATTGAAAAGACCGCGGAATGTAGAACCCAAGTAGCATTGTTGCTTTAGATTTTAAAATTATAACATAAGAATGTCGTATAAGGCCTCTATAGATATAGTTAATGTATAGCAAGAACCCTATAGAGGTGAATTCTTCGATAATTTTGTTCTCAAAGTAAATTATACGACATTAATAAAGGCAAAAGTTATCAAAGAAAATAATGCTATTATTTGTTCTACAAACGATTATACAACAACTTATCAGAAGTGTTATAGAATTTTTGTTGTTCCACATTTTTTTATAAAAGCTTGCGTAAGCCCTGTGTAAGACTGTTAATAACAAACAAAAATCATCAATAAATTTTTTTCCTCTATAAGATGTTTTGAAGAAGGTTTAAGGAGGAAAAATAAAATTTGGTGTTAGTGAAGTATAAAATTAATATTGCAGATTGAAAACAGAAATTAACTTCCTAACTGTTGATTTAATTTTCATATGCATTTTTATTTATTAAATTTAATTTATATTGAATTGCAAATATTAGCGTTAAACTTAAAATTAAAACACAAATAGTAAACCACGTTTAAATTGATTAATTCATATATAAAATATAAAAATTCGTAAAAATCTTGAATGAAACAATAATGAGGATTCATATGATTTTGTTGACCGGATGGTTTACCGATTCACAAAAGTTCGAAGGATGAATTATGGCCGATCCTTTCCAACATCGCAGAAATGCCGAGAATCCAACTGATGGTCATTGGAATATATCATGGCAAAGCAAAAGCATCGAATTTGGAAGGATATTTAATGCCGATGGTTAATAAATTAAAGATCCTAATGACGGGCGGAATTATTATCAATCACCACAAATTTATAGTAAAGCTACGACGCTTCATCTGTGATTCACCTGCACGTGCATTTATCAAAGGTATTAACAAAGTCGAAATAAGTTTTTACACACGTCGCAAAAACGTTTAGCCTTATACGGCTTTTATATAGGTAAAATTTAAGAAATTAGTGTATAGCTTTCAATCGTATACAAGACATATTCCAAAATAGACGATGGTACAGCGTTCATGGCTAGTAACGCGGTATAAAACCATCAATTAAAATACGCAGGGTGGAGTTGACTGATGACAACAATTACAAGTCAAGACCAAGAGAGAGTATCCGAAGTGACAGAATTCGATGTTGGGTATGTGGCAAACTGGGTCATATTTCGAGGGAATGCAGAGATATGAGAAGAAAACGAGCAAGATCAGCATTGCCTATGCAGAGACGTCCAACAGAAGAACGGGTGCAAGCTAAGAGGACGATGGAGCAGCACCGCATCAGATAAACTAAAACGAGCTAGCCTTAAGGGGCGTAAGCTGGCTCCCACAACCGATTGCCCCATAACCTTCATCCATGTTTCGAGATTGACAAGGGTTGGTGACAGCCTTATTGTTAGAGCTAATATTGATGGAAAAAGTTGTGTCATCATATTGGATACGGGGGCAACAAATACGGACAGTTGTATTGCATTGCACAGATGTTGTAAAAAGAAAACTAAAACCAGCAGGGAGATACCGAATGCAGACGGCAACTGGCGAAAGTGCAAGTATTAAAGGCAAGAAAATGGTCGGCATGACATCGGAAATACTCGCTTTCAACATGAAGTGGCTGTCGCTGATATTGTGGATGAAGTAATCCTGGGAATGGACTTCATGAGGCCAAATGGATTCGTTATTGATGCTGGCAAAGGAGTACTCACGTAGGGAAATGTTGAATTACCACTCCAATTTAATGGTGAAGATTCAAATTGTGTTCGTCGAATAATATTAGATCACAGAGAAAAGCTGCCACCCCAATCAGAAACAATAATTTGGGGAAAATTGGAAGGAGGTTCTTGGTCACCCAGGTTGTGGAAGTCAAAAAGAAGATCAAAATTATAAAGAAGTAATTATAGGAAAAACCTTAGTTAGATCGGATGCTGACTACAAATACCAGTAAGGGTTTTAAATCTTTCAACTATGCAGAAAACAATTAAGAAAGGATCGATCATTGGGCAATGAGAAGAGGTTGCTAAAATAATAAAATTCGAGCAAAAAAACATCAAAAGCTCGGTCAACACAAAACAACAAAAGACAGAAATGGAACAACTTTTGCAGAATGGCTTCCAGAAGAGCAGAAGAAAGCAGAACGTCAATTGCTGGAGCGACACAAGTCTTTATTCTGCAGTACACCTGAAGGAAATGGCAGAACCAGTTTGGTAAAACATCGTATTGACACTGGAGCAGAAAAGCCGATACGACAAGCACCAAGGAGATTACCATTGGCTAAAAGAGAAGAATCAGATAAAGTAGTGAGGGAAATGAAAGAAGCTGGTGTAATCGAACCTCAGAAAGTCCCTGCCCAATGAGCACAAACGCCTGCCAAATTTGAACCTATACGGCCAAAACCCGTAAAGATACCATATAAAGGCTGTATAGCAAATTTATACAGTTTCTTTTTCTTTATTCAGCAATTTTCCTATGTAACTAGCTGTGAAAATGTTTTAACAGAAATATTATATGCCTATTATACGGTATCATTTCTATATGGTTGAATAGCCATATAACTTGCTGCGTTAAACCTTATATAGTTTAAATTATAAAGCACTTATATAGGCCTATATGAAAACAATTATATGGCTTCTATACAGCATCCGCATCTATCTACTCCATCATCGTCACAATTACAATCGCCAAATAAAGTTTGTTATCCAGTTTTATCATTCGGATTCAGAGGATGAAATTGGTATGTACTTGTAATTAATAATATCTAATCGTATTCATTTCATTCGCCGCGTTTAATAATAACAACATTTTATTGATATCTACATATAATAATATGGTTTACCTATGCGGATGAAAATCTGACCTGTGCTAAAGAATCATGTTGACAAATTTATGCAGCAGACGACAAAACCAATTGCGATGAGACAGACCAAGTTTCTTCCAACGATGATGTTAATGTTATAAATGACGATGACGATGAAGATGATGCTGCCGACGAATTTACGAAAGATGAAGTGTTTCGTGCGAATTTTGTGAAGTGGGACAATAACATTACTCATTTGGCACTCAGGGGAATAATTCAAATCATCAACGATCGTTTCGAGAAAGTAATGTTGCAAAAGATCTACGAACACTATTGAAAAGACCGCGGAATGTAGAACCCAAGTAGCATTGTTGCTTTAGATTTTAAAATTATAACATAAGAATGTCGTATAAGGCCTCTATAGATATAGTTAATGTATAGCAAGAACCCTATAGAGGTGAATTCTTCGATAATTTTGTTCTCAAAGTAAATTATACGACATTAATAAAGGCAAAAGTTATCAAAGAAAATAATGCTATTATTTGTTCTACAAACGATTATACAACAACTTATCAGAAGTGTTATAGAATTTTTGTTGTTCCACATTTTTTTATAAAAGCTTGCGTAAGCCCTGTGTAAGACTGTTAATAACAAACAAAAATCATCAATAAATTTTTTTCCTCTATAAGATGTTTTGAAGAAGGTTTAAGGAGGAAAAATAAAATTTGGTGTTAGTGAAGTATAAAATTAATATTGCAGATTGAAAACAGAAATTAACTTCCTAACTGTTGATTTAATTTTCATATGCATTTTTATTTATTAAATTTAATTTATATTGAATTGCAAATATTAGCGTTAAACTTAAAATTAAAACACAAATAGTAAACCACGTTTAAATTGATTAATTCATATATAAAATATAAAAATTCGTAAAAATCTTGAATGAAACAATAATGAGGATTCATATGATTTTGTTGACCGGATGGTTTACCGATTCACAAAAGTTCGAAGGATGAATTATGGCCGATCCTTTCCAACATCGCAGAAATGCCGAGAATCCAACTGATGGTCATTGGAATATATCATGGCAAAGCAAAAGCATCGAATTTGGAAGGATATTTAATGCCGATGGTTAATAAATTAAAGATCCTAATGACGGGCGGAATTATTATCAATCACCACAAATTTACAGTAAAGCTACGACGCTTCATCTGTGATTCACCTGCACGTGCATTTATCAAAGGTATTAACAAAGTCGAAATAAGTTTTTACACACGTCGCAAAAACGTTTAGCCTTATACGGCTTTTATATAGGTAAAATTTAAGAAATTAGTGTATAGCTTTCAATCGTATACAAGACATATTCCAAAATAGACGATGGTACAGCGTTCATGGCTAGTAACGCGGTGGTCCCGAGTTCGATGCCCGGTTGGTGAACAAAAAAAATCTAAGTTTATGAAACCAAAATAAATTAATAAATATATTCTAAATATGAATCATCACAGATATAATATGCTTGAAATAATTACAGAAATGGAGAATGGAGAAAAAAAATAATAAAAATTTAAAAATCGGATAGTAAAATAAAATTTTTTTTTTCATTTTGTTTTTACCATAATCACTCTTACACGGCCAGAAAACAAATGTTCCTGTTTAAACTTTCTGTATAAGGTTATTATATAAGGATCCTATAAAACAGATGTTTTTGCTGTATAAACCTTTTCCCTGCTTCAAGATAAAACGTCGTATGAACCTTTAAAAGACATTGAATAATTCCGTTCTCCTAGGTGATTGCTATATAGCTTACTCCATTTGAAACCGTATAAACCTTACATAAGTATTATATAAATGCTTATATCTTGAAAGGGGAATTTTTTGTTCCTGCGTAATTTTGCTATATAAACCTTTATATAGTATCAATACGGGTGTTTGTGCTTATTGGGTGGAGCTCACCTGTGGTGTTAGTTGGCAAGGAAGATGGGAGTCTAACATTTTGTGTTTACTACAGGAAATTAAATACAGTTACTAAGAAGGATAGCTACCTATTACCTAGGATTGATGATACACTGGATACATGATCGGGGTCAAGATTGTTTTCAACACTGGATTTGCAGAGTAAGATCGCGAGAAAACGGCGTTCAGTGTAGGTACTAGGTAATGGACTATGCCAATTCAATGTCATGCCATTGGGGTTATGCAACGCTCTCGCAACTTTTGAAAGACTAATGGAACGGGTACTAAAAGGTTTACACTGGAAAACATGCCTTGTATATCTGGATGACATCATCATCATCCGCAAAGAAGACCACTTGAGGAACTTGGGGGAGGTACTGGTGAGGTTGCAACCAGCAAGTTTAAAGTTAAGTCCCAAAAAGTGTTTACTTTTCAAGGAGGAAGTAAAGTACTTTGGACCTAAGGTTACGGCAAAGGGAATTCATACCGATTCTGACAAAATTGCAGCAGTTATGAATTGACCAAAACCGAAAAACCTACATAAACTACGAAGCTTCCTTGGATTGTGCACATATTGCAGATGGTTTGTGCCAGGATTCGCCAACGTTGTCAAAAGTTTGCATGAGTTAACCAGAAAAGAAAAGGCATTTGAATGGAATGAACCTCAGGAACAAGCATTTGTTGAGCTCCAAAGGAGATTATGTACGGCTCCAATTCTATCATATCCTATACCTAATGTGCAGTTTATTTTGGATACTGATGCCAGTTATGAAGGTATAGGAGGAGTCTTGTCGCAGGAAATGGTGATAGCGTGTTTCTCCAAAATGCTATCCAAGCCGGAGCGGAATTATTGCGTAACTCGAAAGGAGTTATTGGCAATTATGGAATGCTCAAACATTTCCATATACACTTATATGGTCAGAAATTTCATCTCAGAACTAACCATGGTGCAGTAAGATGGCTACTCCTGCTACTCCAGTGCAAGGAAAAGGATTGCAAACCAGTATGGGGGGAAATTGCTGATAAAACTCCAAATTTGAAGGTGTACTGGGCGCAATGGGACAGTCTCCAGTTAGAGAATGGATGTTTAAAGAGAATGTGGGAAAGCTCAGATGGCAAGATAAAGCACTCCCTTACAGTGGTACTTTGAGTCAGCTGTATTCCAGGAAATGTGCCCAATGCTGGGGATTAACAAAACGAGGCCGACAGCTTCATACCCATAGTCAGATGGCATGGTTGAGAGATTCAATGCTACATTGGAGGAATTTATAGCTAAAGTGGTCAGTAAGAACCAAAGTAACTGATGGCATACGGATTAGCAGTTCATGACACCACGACCATGACACCAGCTCAAACTATTTTTGGAAGTGATTTAAGACTTCCTGGTGACCTCAAATTTGGAGCAGTACCATCAACATCATTGTCTGCACAAGAATACGTCAACCGAATCAGGGAGAACCTTGGGGATATTCACAAGCTTGTTAGGCAGAAGATACAACTGACCAGTGATAGAATGAAAGCACGATATGATATACGATCTAATAGTAAAGGTTTTGAGAAGGACAATTAGTATGGCTACACAATCCAGAATGAAAACGAGGGTTGTTACCGAAATTGAAAGCTGCATGGAAATGACCTTACAACATTATTTCCAAGTTGAATGACGTGGTTTATAGAATTGGAAAAGGCCACCGAGGCAAGGAGAAAGTCGTACATTTGGAAATATTGGCCTTTCCTTTATGCTAGATCCTGTTGGGGACGAACAGGCTTAAGTGAAGGGTATTGTTACGATTACAGAAAAATCATAACAAAACACATCAACAAATTAATGAAATGATAAGTGTTGTTGTTCTATTCTTAGAACTTGGGTCAACATAAAATTACATTATGAATAAAATCATCATAACGTAAAATAATCGAATATTCTAATGTTTTCTCAAGATTTCTAAAAAGTGACCTCGAATGATCGAGATTATACAGAATTGTATATAAGGCGGGATGTCTTGCAAGAATAGATTAGTTTTATTTTAAACCTGCGACGGTAAAGTTAAAATTATAAAAGATGATTTTTAAATTAGTTTTTGTGGATAAAGTTTTAAGTGTTATTGAGTAGAAATATTTTGTGCATTATTTTGAACGTTGTGTTACTGAAAATTTCTACAATAAACCGTTGGAGTTCCGAAGCTGCAGGAAGAATATTCTAGTGAGGAATACTGTTTGCTGTATTGTTTCCTGTTGTTGTAGAACAATTAAGGAGTTGAATACTTAACGGTGTGTTGCTTACTAATCAGTAATCGAACTTAGAAAGACATTGGGAATTTTGTTTATCGAATTGAGAGTAAGGCCAATTCGAAGTAAGGTTGACAAAACGTAACAATGTGTTGCACATACACTTGCAATAGTATATTATGATGCAAGGACGTAAAGCTAAGGTTTTTAGACGCATATGGAGTTTGCGAATCGAGGCGTCAGCCGAGATTTGCACCCATCAGTAAGTCCAGAATGGCTTACGTACGTGCATCATATACTATTTTTTATTCGCCGTAAGCAAAATATTTAAAAAAAAAATAGTTTAATCTTAATCAAAGTTAAATATTTTATAAATTTTGAAATAAAAATATGTTGAACAAGTAACCTTTGACCAAAATGTTTTGTTATTTCTTTTCAAACAAATCTTACAACTATGATAACAAAAAAAAACAATTATTTTGATTGGATTAAGAAATAAAAATAATAAAAATTTCTATTTTTATAGAATTTAAACAAATACAAATGTTTTTTACTTTTTTGGCCGTAACCATGACAACATAATATATGGTTAAAAAGTGACTCTTTAAGGCCGGTTATAACAGTAATAAAATAACAAATTAATATAGGCGAATGAAAAATATTTTTTATTCGCCTACATATTAAAGTGTCACTTTTTAAAAATATATTTTGTTGTCATAGCTACGTCCAAAAAAGTGAAAAACATTTGTATTTGTTTAAATTGTATAAAAAATAGAAATTTTAATCAAAGCAAATTTTAAATTCAAAATTTCATAATCCAATTAAAATAATTGTTATTATTTGTTGTCATAGTTATACAGTTATTTGGAAAAAAATAACAAATATTTTGTCAAAGGTTACTTGTTCCACATATTTTCATTTCAAAATTTATGCAAAATTATAACTTTGATTTAGAATAAACAATTTTTTTTAAATTATTTTGCTAGCGGTGAATAAAAAATAGTATATGACGCACGGACGTAAGCTATTTTGGACTTAATGTGGGACTCCACATACGTCCAAAATCTTTAGCTTTACGTCCCTGCATCATAATGTACTATTTTAATCTTCCTAATTGTAGATTCTTACTGCAGCATTTATTGTATACCCGAAAAACAAAATGTTACGCATCAAAATATTTATTAAAAAAAATTTGAATCTAAACTAAAGCACTCCATTTATCGTCAGATTTCTATTTAAATAATTAAGATTTCTATTTAAGATTTCGACAGATTTCTATTTAAGACAATTTATGCTGACAATTTATTTAAGTTATACTCAACTTGCTTAACCGAATTAGTAAACTTTTTATTTAGCTGGAAAATAGAATCTAGTATTAGTAATAATTTTAATAACAAAACTTACCAATGAAGATACGCCATCGGTAGCTTTAATTTAGTTTTAAATTTCTTAAATTGGTTTATAAATTTGTTAAATAAATTATATATTCATAATATTTTAATAAGATTTATCTATACGATATCAATGGATCTAACCATTATGTAGTTTAGAAATTAAAGTCACTAGAACTGAATGTATTCAATTGAATTTAATGTCTTATCTCAATTTCAGCTCGAGGATCCGAACCGTTGACCTTCTGATCAGAGTCTATTGTTAACCATTTAACACCCTCGACCAGCGACGAGATAAAAATGTCTGTTATTGGACGATCTATCATCACAATTTTTTGCTTTAAATTTAGTATAATTTTTTTAGCTTTTAGCTTTTATCCCATACGAAAACGTTTTGCCTTGCTACATACTTCAACTAAGTTAACATTGAATGAAGACAGGGGCGCACACAGAAAATGTTTTAGGGGGGGGGGGGGGGGGGTTAGGGGGTTGTCCAAAGATTTTTTTTAATAAAAAGCATTATGCTATAGAAATTACAATATTTATCACCACAACCCACAGATACCTATTAAGACCTAGGTCTCATAACAACTTGCATTCTGAGGTGTTGATGAATGTTTTTAAAGCTTTTGTGAATTGAACGCCCCCGAGACTATTGATTCCGGCAAAGCATTCCATTTGTACGATGTATGCACAAAGAAAACACTTTGCATTCTGTCACTTTGACAGTGAGTGGTCTCAACAGTTTGACTGTTTGCATAAACCGTTTGACGTGTAAAACAGGGAAAAGAATATGGTTGATCCGATTGCATGATGGAACCGATACCATCCGAGCACTGCATATAATGGCGATGGCAAAAAACGTGTCAAAAAAACTCTGCCTTCTCATTAGATGTAAAAATTATTTCACTCTGTATCAATTACTCCACATTTTTAAGGCCTATATTCGTTTCTGTATGAAGTGTTATTATCAAGTCTGGAGCACTACGTCTGATTCCATCTTAGTTCTTTTAGACTCTGTTCGTGCTATGCGAATTATGGGTAATCGAAATTTAACATCAAATTTTGCTTCCCTACGACATCGTCGCACTGTGAACGGAGTGAAATACTTTTTACATCCAATAAGGAGGCCGAGTTTTTTGACACGCTTTCCGCCATCGCCATTATATGATCGTTCCACAGTTGAAAATTGTGACTCTCAATAAACCAAAGCTTTACAGTGCAGTGTACTACCATATGCAAAACTATTTATCGGATTACTGGTGATTTTCAACAGAGCGTTTATATAAATAAAAAATAGAGTGGAGAATAAAAATGAGCGTTGGGGTACACTAGCCGTAATTGATTCTTGATTCCGCCTCAAAGGAAAAGCCATCGATGGATACCGAAGGAAAAGCCATTGTCACCCCAATCAGGGCCTATACTCGAGCGAAGGTCCTCGTTTACATTTATGGCAGCGTCGCTCCGGACGGGATTTATTCGTTCAGGCATTTTACCCTTTGAAGATAGGGGGACGAATGACTTGTGCAGTGTACTATCATCTGCAAAACTATTTATTGGGTTACAGGTGATTTGCAACAGTTCGTTGATATAAATTAAAAATAAAGTGGGAGATAAAACTGAGCCTTGGGGTACACCAGCGGTTATTAATTTAAACTCAGAAGAAAAGCCATCTATAGATACCGAGATGTATCGGTTAGACAGAAAATTTTGAATCAACTTCACGACTGCGGGATGAAAACCGTACGCAACGAGCTTGTTGATTGAAGTTCGATCAAATGCTTTTGAGATGTCAAATGCGATCACGTACGTTTCACCACCTTTCTCAAGTATGCTATTCCAAAGATGTGCCACATAGTTCAATAGATCGGTTGTTGATCTTTTGTTTCTAAGACCGTATTGGCTGTCAGATATCAAATGGTTGTCTTCCAAACATTTGGATATGTGTGAATTAATATAGTGCTCGTATATTTTAAACATGACTGGGAGTAAGGCTATTGGTCTATAATTTGAAATATCACATTTTGTTCCTTTTTTTGGGACAGGCTGGACATTGGCCAACTTCCAGTAGGATGGATAAATACCAGATTTATAGGATTCATAAAATATTTTGGTGAGGGTTGGTGCAAGTTCTTTTGAAAATGTTTTTAGAATAACAGGAGGAATGTTGTCCAGACCAGAAGCTTTGTTGTTGTTTAACCCCCTTAAAAGTTTTTCGACAATTTTGGGTTTGAAATGTAATTGTTTCATATTAACTCCTGAAGACTGGATTTGGGGTATTTCCTTAGGAGTTTCTAAAACTGTTGAATTTGAAGCAAAGCGTTCCGCGAACAATGTAGCTTTCCTTGCAGGGTCAGTAATGATTGAGTCACCATCAATGATAGGAGGGATAGAAGATTTAGTACCACAATTTAAAGAATTAATGGCACTGTAAAAACTTTTGTCAGAAATTGACATACTCGAAAGTTTTGCCGCTTTCGCTCTGTCAATCTCTGCTTTTTCGTTTTCAATTATCTGGTTTGATATTTTATTAGCCTTTAAATATTGGGATCGATTAACAGAGTTCTTTTTATGAATCCAAATATTAAATAATCTACGTTTGTTTCTAAGAGCCAATTTGGCTGCTTTCGAAAACAAATATTTTTGTAGGGGTTTCATTATTGAAAAGGGAACGAACTTGTTAATACCGAATTGAATGGTTTCAGTAAAGTTTTGAGCAGAAACACTTACATCGTCAGTATAAAAACAATGACGATCAAAAGGGAAACCTTGAAAAAAACTTCGGAGACCATTGGTGTCCATTTTTGAAAAGTGAAATATTTTACGGGATTTGGGAACTCTAGTTTGTAGCAAATCAGTTTTGATAACTGATGTGATTAGATCATGGTCAGAATTTCCAATACTACCCTTATCGACATCGACACTCGTAATATCTGGCATAGATGTGAGATAAAGGTCTAAGAGAAAACTTTTATCACCGCCATTACGAGGAGTGAAAGTTGTGCTTTTTACAATCTGCGTCAGGTCGTGCAGCAAATATTTCTGCCTGCCTTCCATTGTTGTCGTCGTCGGTCATTTTGGAAAATTCCAACCACGATTTGTTGTGGACGTTGAAATCACCGGTAACGATAACCTCACAACTTTGAAATTGTGCTCTAATTTCGTCGACAACATTAGTCAAGTCATTAAAAAAATTGGGATTATGTTTGTTTGGGGACCGGTATAGAGCTATTCTGAAAAAAGAAATTTCAGGTAGACAAACCTTTAATACTACTGTACTGTAGCCATCACCATGTACTTCATAATTTGGAAAGCGTTTATATGCAACACTCTCATGAATGTATGCACATACACCTTGATGGAGTTTAAAAGCTGATTCAAGCCTATATTTGGGATTTAGTGTTACGTCATAGGGATAGTTTTCAGAAACTTGTGTTTCTGTAAGAAAAAGAATATGCGGTTGGTCGTGCTCGAGATGATGTTGCACGGCGTCCCGGTTGGCATTCAATCCACAAATATTTTGAATGTGTATTTTAAAAATTTTTTTATCAAATGTGATAGTCATTTGATCAAAATATAATTTGTTTTAAAAATGGGTAACTAAACAATAAATCATATCATATAATAAAATATGACATAGGCCAATATTTCATGATAGGACGTAAGAAATAATAAACAGGTGAAAACAAAGTTTTTAAAAAATTTGAAAGGTTACTAAAATATTTATCCATATTGTTCCCACGAGCTTAGACGCAATAAAGGTCACCAACAGGCCTTCGTCTATACCTGTTAGAAGTCTATATACAACTGGGGGCGACAGGTGCCCAGAGGATGATACTTTTGTGGTTTGACCCTGCAAGAGTCCTCTCTAGTTGGGGGGGGGGTGCTAATAAGGGAGCACCTTCCCGCGACCCGGGCGGCTAAGCCAAGGTCCCCGTTCCCGCTATACATGACAACAGGTTTACGGTTTGCAATAGCAGGCTAGAGCCCACTATAGCTCAGGTACCTCGGGTTCGCCAAGTCCCGTATCACGGTCTAATCAGAGCAGTGACCCCTGAGGCTAGGTTGGCACGCAAGATTCAATCAAATGTATTGGTCGGTGAGAAAATTATGAATCAGCTTTATGACTACGGGTTGAAATCCGTACACAACGAGCTTGTTGATCAGGTTGGCACGCGAGATTCTATCAAATTCTTTTAAGATGTATAATGCGAAAACATACGTTTTACAACCCTTTTCAAGTGTGCTGTTCCAACGATGTGTTACATAGATAGTTCAATAGATCGGTTGTTGATCTTTTGTTTCGAAAGCCGTATTGGCTGTCAGATATTAAATGGTTTCATAAAATTTGGATATGTGTGTATTTCTACATTGCTCGTATATTTTAGATATGACTAAGAGTAAGGTCTATAATTTGAAATATCACATTTTGCAAAATGTTCATTTTTTGGGGACGGGCTGGACATTGGCTAACTTCTAGCATGAATGAAAAAAATACCAGATTTATAGGATTTGTAGAAAATTTGGGTAAGAGGAGGTGTAAGTGGTGATCTTTCATTTTCACTCCTGAAGACTGGATTTGCGAAATTTCTTTAGAAGTTTACAAAACGGTCGAGTTTAAAGGAAAGCGTTCCGCAAGCAACGTGGCTTTTCTTGCTGCGTCAGTGACGATTAGATTCACCACAATAACAAGAGGGATAGAAGATTTGGTACCATACTTTAAAGAATGAATGGCACTGTAAAACTTTTGTCAGATATGAACATGGTAGAAAGTTTTCCGCTTTCGCTCTGTTAATTTTTGTTTTTTCGTTCTTGATTATCTGGTTCGATATTTTATTGACCTTTAGATATTGGGAACGATTTAACGGATTTTTGTTATGGATCCAAATGTTTGTTTCTACGTTTGTTTCAAAGGGTCAATTTCGCTGCCCTGGAAAACAAATATTTTTGTTAGGGTTTCATTATTGAAAAGGGAACGAATGTATTGAAAACATTCTAGCCAAACAGAATTTATACTGCATTATTATTATATTATTATTTTACTTTTATATTTTTTTAGCTCAGGTAATGGACCAACCTACTAGAGTTCCTGACAATCCTGGCCAAAGTAGCGAATTGCTTTTTTTTTTTATAAATGATCTTTCGTTGCTACAATTTAGAGTATCAGAACTTTTAGATGGAACAGATCATAATTTGATTTTCACATATTTAAATTTATAAGTCTCTAAACAGATTAAATCTGATCCTAGTATTGTTTGGGATTATAAAACTGCAGGTTGGCAGGGACTTACAGATAAGTTTAATTCGAACATTTCTGCTTCTAATTTTTCAAAAATAATTCACGTGGTTATGGGCAAGTTTATTCCAATTGATCGTTCCAAAAACTGATATATGGGTTTAGAGTAAATGTTAAAATGCAATAAATACAAATAGAAAGAAATGTATGTAGCAAACTAAAAGATGCAAAGAAATATCTCTTTATTACGCAAAGAGCTACTAAATTTTCTGAGCAACCCAGGTCATCCTCAAAACTTTAAAATTAACGTTTAAAAAATTCTCAAAGAAAATTAGTCAATATGTACTACCAAATTTTAGTTCTCTTGTTAGCACCGTATCTTCTGATATTCAGAAACGCTAATTAATAATTTATTATCACTATACACTATACAATATCTAAAAAAAAATACTGAAAAATTATCGGTCAAGGGGAGGGCTGGACCCGAGATTGTGTGCACCCCTGAATGAAGAACATTTTGTATCTATCAATATGGGAGACAAACCCCAACTAGTGGAGAACGGACACTAGGTGGGCCGATTTAAATTCAAAATTTTTATTAAGTTTTATCTATACGATAGCAATGGATCTAACCATTACACTCAAAAAATAAAGAAAACTTTTACAAAACTTTTATAAATATACAACACACAAATTTTTTCGTAAAAACTACAATTTTTTTCCTTCAAATCCAAAATTAATTTATAAATCAAAGAAATTTTTGGTTTTTTCAAATAATTTTTTTTGTAATCTACATTATTTTTGGTAAACTTACAAATAATATATTTATAAAAAATTTGTAAAATTTACTTAGGTTTTTTTTTTGAGTGAACAAATTTTTATGTTGTCGTTGGTCGAGGGTGTTAAATGGATTGGTTAGCCATAGGGCATAGACAATAATCAGAAGGATGAAATTGTGAATTTTGTGAAAAGAAATGAATGGTAAAATTTCATTTGTAGATTGTTTTGTTGGAACAGATTAATCAGAAAACTTTCACATGCAGAGGTTCAAATTGTTAAACCATGACAAATATATTTCTAACAATTTTGAATTGTTTAACTTTATTAATCTTAATTGATTAACTTTAATTGCGGCACTTTATTAACTTTATGTATTGATCGGCTATTCTGTCAGTCTTTTTTAAACATTAAAAATTAAATGTGAATAAGCTCTGTTTCGATAAAACTCGAACTGTTTTCCTACTCAGGGGTTTAGCAAAAGCAACAAATCAACAATCGAGTCGAGATTACATACTTTTATGAACGCAGAAGGGTTTATATATTCGAATCATGTAAATGAAATTACTTGCCGGAATCGTTTGTCGCAGATCTTTTCAACCCTTATCAGCCTAAAAATAACATATCATTCAGAGGTGAGAAAATGACGTTCTTCGCTAAGAAACAAACGTTCCCCATATAACGAGTGTTTTTATATACTCGTGTTCTTTTCTTTTGTATTCTCATTTCAAAACAAATGAAAACAGTGAGAGAATTATTAAAATGTTTCCGTTTATTTTTATTCTGTTTTGTTTATGGTTTAGTTTAAAACAGGAATAAAGAATTATGCGAATAGAAACGTAAATGTATTTGCGAATATATTCTTAGGATTGGGATAATTTTTTTGGGCTAAAAAAAATAAATATTATACGTTTTTTCGTATTAATACTCCACTAACTAGAAGTTTATATTTATGAAAACAATTTAAAATTTCATTTTTGGACTTTTATGTTATGTATAATACCAAGAATAATTTTAGTC
The DNA here is from genome assembly GCA_963693315.1 of Diogma glabrata. Taxonomy (NCBI): domain Eukaryota; kingdom Metazoa; phylum Arthropoda; class Insecta; order Diptera; family Cylindrotomidae; genus Diogma; species Diogma glabrata. The sequence goes on along the minus strand of OY856186.1, from coordinate 125,110,709 downwards.
TGTCTTTGGACCGAAAAACAACGAAATTTTGAACACTACTTGGCGGAGATTCAAAAATTTTACTTCGTTAAATTCTAAGGTTAGATCACTAGATTGCAAATGTATCAAAAATTTGTATTGGTAAATCGTTTGGCTTGTTCAATGTTCAATATCGTTTCATTTTATCTACAAAAAAACGCAATGGATTAGCTGGAATTAAACTCAAGCATGTAATGTGATAACATATTTTGTTGTTTATGACATCGCATTTATGTTTTGTACTGGTTTTTCTTTATTTCTCTAGCTAGAAGTAAACACACACCCTTTCACCATTCATGAAGTAAATACTAAACCTGACACCTTGTAGCAACTTTCAACCCTTACCACCATTTGTCAATAGAAAATAGGGGTAGTCTTTATAATAGAGCTTCAAAATAAAAAAAAAATTAATTCAAATTCATTAGGTCCTTTTTAACAAGTAAAAATATCATTTCAATTTAAAACAATTAATTATTTATACTACAAGTTATTACTCATATTGAAATTTTTTAAATATTTTGTAAACATTTAAGTTAATTTTATTTAATATAAATGACGTAGTTTCGTTTACGCCAGAGCCTTCTGGTTCATTGATTTCAAGTTTAAAAAAAAAATGAATCTAATATATTAAATAAATAACAGTCCAATTTTATTTAATTAAAACTTCAACTTGCGTCCTTTAATATGCTAATTTGGTTCCTATTTGTTATTAATTATCATATACATAAACTTTATAATAGGTGCGTTCGATTTGACTGAAATAACTGAAAAAAACAACAACAATTGCATATAATTTTTCAGTTGCTTCAGTCAAATCGAACACGAATATTGATTGATATGGTCCTCAAATCGCAGTTTTTTGTTTTCAATCGGCAAGGCAAATAGTAAAAAATATTAAGAAAATGTTATGAATATAAAGCGAATAGGAAGAATACCCAACAAATACTGTGGCGGCCCAATGCTAGCACAATGCGTTCACGCTCGTCATGGCATGTTGTCAATTGGACGTCCAAGTGCATCCGCATATTGCTATCATAGTGCCATCATAGCGTGACGGCAGATGTGGTGGCAAAATGAACGCATTTGCTATTTATTTTGTGACCAAATTATGACACTATATATGCGAAATGGTATAATAATAAAAAAACGAAGTGATTAGTAGTTTGATCAATGAGTGTATAACGAAATAGTTTATTCTCAAGCAAAAGTTTAAAATTTGAGCGAGGCACGAGCGAGAATTTTAATTTGCGAGAGAATAAAATTCATTAAACACGAATCGATTACAATACTTTATTCTCTGACAAAGAATTGTGTATTATAAAATATAAAAACATTTTCTTCAATTAAAACAATAAATCTTTATTGTTTTAATTGATAAATCAAATTTCTTATTGAAAAAACTGTGATGATAAATAAACCCCATCCTATACAATCAACCAAGTTCAACTAAACGAAATAAGAGAATTTAATTTAAAATTTGATTTTTGATTTTTGAACATAACTTATCAAAGCAATTGTGATTATAATTTGAAAATAATTTTAATGAAATCAAAACAATTTGACCAATTGG
>OY856186.1:124965625-125108921 GCA_963693315.1 Diogma glabrata | reverse complement strand
ACTTACCGATCATGCAGCCGGTAAGTAATTACTAATTACTTACCAGTAAAGGAGACCTCAGGGTGTGAATAAAAACGATTATTAGTTAAATAATTGTGTACGTCTATTCACTAGCTTCAAATTTAAATAACATTCATTTAAAAATATTTCAGTTAAAAGATTTAAAAAAAGCAATTAATTTTGAAAATATATTCGATGGAATTTAGTTTTGCAACAAAAAAAGCTATAGTATTATGATGAAACGCAAAGCTTACTATTTTAAAATGACATTTTAAGAAATTTTCTTTAAAACATTCAAACTTGAATTTTGTGAATGAATTTTATTATTTAAATAGTTTTAATTGAATTTTTATTAATCGTGCAAAAAATGTAATAAGCATTTTGAGCATTAAGAGTATTACCGATTTCGGATATATTAGAGATCTCGACTTCGTCTCGATCTCAAAACATATATCCTCAATCGGTAAAACACTCTTACTGCCCTTAATACTTAAATAACTATTGTGGAGGTTATATATTAATTATAGAAGTGTTAAAAAGTATCGGAATTCGGAACCTGTAAAAAATTTGTTGTATTGGTTTTTATAAAGTTGGAATAAATATAAGAGTAAAAATTAAAGAAAACAATAATTTAAATTTATTTATTTATTATTTTAAATTTTTCATTGATCTTCTATGTTAATTTACAAAAATCAATATCAAATTGAAAAATACTCTTATTTGTATTGCTAATTAAAATATAACGATTAGAGGTAAAAAAAATTGTCATCAAAACTGGATGAAAAACTAGGTAGCGAAGTCTATTTTTTTACAACGTTTGCACTCTCCAATTTCATGTCATATTTTTCTTATTGACCAATATATTTGATAGTGTGATATACCTCATAAATTTGGGTTATCCAATAGATGGTGTTGTATTTGTATTTAGAACGTTGTTTTTAACGTTGAAGTTTGTGCAAATACACTACGATTTGCTTTTTCAAATTGTCGTGTATTATTTTTTGATTGGTGATGAGTATTTTATTTGGTTTTTTGTTTAAACATCGGTTTATGAGCGTAGTTTGCTTTGATCAATGTTTTTATAGTTATAATTAAAGAATTCAATAACGAATTAAATATATACTCCCGCAGGAAGATTTGTAAAATTTTAAATTTTTGATCTATGGGAGTGACAACCCAGCGTACTTAGATTCCTGCTATTTGCATATGAGTTAGCTTGAGCTATCGTAAACCACTGGCAATAGTAGTGAGATATCACTAGCCAAAGGGATATCTTAGGGATGTTGGCGGATGAACTTTTTTCAATCAACGATAGCACCCTTAGTCTTAATTATAGAATATTCTTTGATGATGACACGCTATTTCTTTTAAAATAAAATGTGTTGGGTAGTACGAATTACAACGTGAGTAACAACTCATGACAACCTTTGAAGAATAAAGTCCACAACAACATGCTTTCTAAGGTGTTGATTGTTGACACAAATTTTTTATTTTTTATATTTTTAAAAAAATGAACTTTTTCGTTTACTTGGAGAAATGAGCTTCCATATAACTATTAAATGTGCCAGGTTTAATCCTTCAGCAAAACAATGTTTACATGATCTTGGTATATGCTTCTAGCACTAGCAATTTGCGTCCATTATCTTAAAAAACAAGATGGCGTGGAACCTAGGTCTTAAAGGATTTTATGTGTTGTTGTGAGACATATTGTAATTCCAACTACACAACAAATTTTATTAAAAAAATATTTCAAATATTTTGAAATAGCACAAATGTTTTTAAAAATTTTTGGTGAAAAAGATGATGAACAAAGTCATTGAAGCTACAATCAATTTTGAATGGAAAATTCAAAGAGGGAGATGTACTGTAGCTACGCATTTCAATGATCCCAACAGATATGGCATTTGAATTCAAACGTTTAGTTTCCAGTGCGACTCGCTTTTGCAATGGCTGTCAACAAAGAACAAGGAAAATTGCTGCAAGGATGTGGTAGATTTGGAGAATCCGTACTTCTCACATCTGGACAACTGTATGTGGTGGTCAGCTAACGTCGGAATACCTTCTGATTTATTCGAGTACGCATCTAGACGGAAAAACACAAAATATAATGTGTGCCCACAAGCACGAGCAAAGAAATAGAATTAAAATGACATTTTGAAATTTTTTCCTTATTAAAATGAATAATTGTTGCAATAAAAATGATACAATGTAAATCGAATGTTTGGTACGCTTAGTGTGACTAAAACAATTGAAAAAACAACAACAATTGTATTAAATTTTTCGTTGTTTCAAATGCTTCAGTCAAATCGAACACGGCTGTTATCAGAACGAGTTTTCTTGAATTTCCTTTTTATGAGATACCGACAATATGCGACAGGTATAATGTTAAATAAACAAAAGTTTTGCACTATTTGGTGTAAAATAAATAAAGTTTTGAGAGATTTTTAGAGTGATTAAGCTTAAAGTAATTATTTTAATTCACATGAATTTTGCAATTTTAAAGCATTTTTTATTTTCGCTCAGAAAAACTTCTTTAAAACAGTTTTTGTGTGTTTCGTATCGGGAACAAATACAATTTACAATAGTATAATCACAGATGAAGAATTCAATTTAAATAAATATGAGATAATGAAGTTTCAATTTAGAAATTATCTGAACATGAAAATTGAAATATGTTTTATTGTTGTTTCATCCACTGTGGCTGAGTCTGTATGATGGCTTTGAAGTTTGAACTATGATGTCTCTGATGAGTGTGAGGTCAATCCCGACAATAATTACTTATTATCGGGAATAATACTTTCAATAATTACTTTGAGCAATAATTGCTCACAAAATCGCCCAAAAATTAATATTCCATTAATGTTGTCTATATGTGGAACATATATACTAATATATTGACCGTGTGTAAGATATTAGTTTCGCATTGATTTGCAACAACCAATAATGACTTTAAAATAACTTAGGATGTTGACTAAATAGAAATATTTCTCACCCTATGAATTCACATCCTATGAATTCTAATACAAAAACATCTATATAATTTTGATTTTTTTGGCATCACTTCTTCTATTCCTTTTTTGCATCACTTCTTCTATACCTTCATCGAATATATTGTCACTATTCTTACTGCCCTTGCTGACCATAAAATGTTATAACGATCAAAATTGTTTGCAACGTTTTTAGTAACCTACCACAGGTAAAGAAAGCGTATATTAAACCGCATGAGCACTGTGAAAATTTGTGAATCCATTTTTGTTCCGTATGTTCTAATGTTCTATATAGAGACACACCTGAAAACTTATTTGATCGCGTATTTTTTTATATATCCTTTGTTGTATATATAATACTATTTTTTTTATATTTTACTGATCAGCTAGAGTGCTGATCCTTTTACATTCATATTTTAAAAAAATAGATTATTTCTCATTACAACTCTTTGAAATTATTGCTACTACGTCAACAAAATGTATACACACAAACTTTATTTATAGGCGTAGCAAAGCACGCCGGGTCCCGCTAGTATATATATATATATATATATATATATATATATATATATATATATATATATATATATATATATATATATATATATATATATATATATATATATATATATATATATATATATATGTATATATATATATATATATATATATATATATATATATATATATATATATATATATATATATATATATATATATATATATATATATATATATATATATATATATATATATATATATATATATATATATATATATATATATATATATATATATATATATATATATATATATATATATATATATATATATGTATATATATATATTAGGGTGTTTCATTTTTTAAGGCGAAAAATAAAATGTAAAATTTTTGCAGACTTTGCTGATGCCCCGAGTCTCAGTGATATAAAAGATATATATGCCAAATTTCAAGAAGATTGGATAATATTCAATGTTAATTATTTTTATTGGGAAAACTAGAAATCACAAACTTAAAATAATATTAAAACTAGACACGATTAATAAGATTAATAGGTAGTATGATAGGCAAAACATGTGTAATATTAATCCCCTTTGAACGATGCAATCCCTACTTTTGTTCGCTTGGGGACAACTTTTCTGTGATGCTCGACTACCCTCAACAATAACTGTTTTTTGTTCGTCCCTGACCGATTTGTTAAACTTTTTCATCAGAGCAATTCTTTTTTCTGCGGTTTCATTGACCACCTTGAGAGCGTTCACATGGCTTCTTAGAGAATCACTGCAGTATTCTGTCACGTCGTGGATCCCAAACAATTCAAAAAACGTCTTTGTCTTATTAGTAACGAAATGGCTCAGGTCTTTTCCTTCTAAAGCTAGGTTTTTACCATCTAATCGTTTTATTTCCTTTTTCTTTACAGGTTCGGTTTCTAAAATTTTAGTCATATTTTCCTTATCAGCCTGAGTAACGCGTTCGTCCAAAAAAACCAATCCTACGTTTGTTTCTGACAGGTACCAAAGGTGTCTCTTAGCAAGTGTGAGAGCACTTTTTTGACGTCTTCATCTGGGTAAGTGCTCAGAACTGTAGCATATCCAAATCATTCTTTGGAGCCCATCGACTTGCAATCGCTTCGTGCCAAAAGCGAACATATATGAGGCTGGTAAAATGTGCAACTCGTTTCATTCCTTTCAATTCTCGTTGAGGAATATTCAACTGTTTAGTGAAGAGGACAATTTTAAGTGCATATATTGCCTTTGCCATCCACCTCGCTTGATGCAGAGCCCCTGGGATCCTGATACAAAGTACTTCAATATTAGAAATTTCACTAGTTTAAGATAAAAGTGATCAATGTGTGCAACCCCTAAATATTATCCAATCTTCTTGAAATTTGGCATACATATCTTTTACATCACTGAAACTTGGGGCGTAAGCAAAGTCATATGAAAATCATATCTTTGGAAAAATGAAACACCCTAATATATATATATATATATATATATATATATATATATATATATATATATATATATATATATATATATATATATATATATATATATATATATATATATTTATATACACTGAAAAAAAAGTTGAAGTTCATGACAACCTCATCTCGAAGTTGGCAGTTGATTATTCATGCAAAGAAAAATTATTTGCAAACAATTTCACTGTGATTGGGATAACTACACGATAACATTTTCCTAACAACAGAATGAGGTTTATTTGAAATATAAAGTACTACATCCAATATAACAGTAGTTGAATAAAGATAATAACTATTTCCCTGAAAAAAATTTTCTTTGGCCTTATATCATGAATTTTTCATTTTAAAGTTTAAGTATTTGAGATTAATTGAACCATATTTTATTTTCACATAAATACTTCGTGTGATTGTCTCAACTTCATCGATTTATAATTGTAGAGTTGTTGAAGCAATTTCGTAGTTTGATTCGCCATATGTGACCGCGCGGTGAGGTTGAGACAATTGCATTTCGATTGGAAATGGGACATGTTTTTTTCAGTGTATATATATATATATATATATATATATATATATATATATATATATATATATATATATATATATATATATATATATATATATATATATATATATATATATATATATATCTATATATATATATATATATATATATATATATATATATATATATATATATATATATATATATATATATATATATATATATATATTTTTTTTTTTATTAGTTTATTTGTTTTATCTGAAGTTTTTTATAGTCGAATTTTAAGATTTTTCAAAATTAAACAATTATTTTTATTTTCAAAAATCACCTATATTTCGATTGTCAATGACAATCATCATCAGGGTAAAGTTTACTAGAAAAACAGAACATAATATAATACACAATAATATAAAAAATTTGAAAATCAAAAAACTTACAAAATATCAAAAATTAAATTATTTTAAACAATCAAAAAACACTGTTCAAATCAAAAACTTATGTACAATTAATTCAAAAAACAATGAAAAGGAAAAAACAGAAAAAATGATTACTAGAAAAAAAATTTTTCAATAGAAAATGAATAAAAGAAAAAGCTAATATGTTTTTTAGTTTGCGAGTTGTTTAGCAAAAAACAGTTGCTAAACAACTCGCAAACTAAAAAACATATTAGCTTTTTCTTTTATTCATTTTCTATTGAAAAATTTTTTTTCTAGTAATCATTTTTTCTGTTTTTTCCTTTTCATTGTTTTTTGAATTAATTGTACATAAGTTTTTGATTTGAAAAGTGTTTTTTGATTGTTTAAAATAATTTAATTTTTGATATTTTGTAAGTTTTTTGTTTTCAAATTTTTTATATTATTGTGTATTATATTATGTTCTGTTTTTCTAGTAAACTTTACCCTGATGATGATTGTCATTAACAATCGAAATATAGGTGATTTTTGAAAATAAAAATAATTGTTTAATTTTGAAAAATCTTAAAATTCGACTATAAAAAACTTCAGATAAAACAAATAAACTAATAAAAAAATATTGAAAAAAGTCGAATAGATAATAAATATTGATTTTTTTAATCATAAATTTGAAATATATATATATATATATATATATATATATATATATATATATATATATATATATATATATATATATATATATATATATATATATATATATATATATATATATATATATATATATATATATATATATATATATATATATATATATATATAAATTTTTTTTTTTGTTTTCTCGTCTCCGCTTCTACTCTCCTCTTCTATCATATATAGTCGTTTGGCACAAAAATTTTTCCGAAATTCCGACATGAAGCCCATTGCAATAGGTAGATTTTTATATGAAATCTACCTAAAAAAGATACCGGTAGGTACGATTCCATTATTTTATTCTTCCTACCACACACACATTTTTTATTTATAAAACGATTACATTTTTATTATAATTTAAAGGGAAGTAGAACCTAGACTCTACATGTGCATGTTAAAACTAGGATAACCATCTTTGCTGAACATTTCTGCCAAAACATTTATGAAATGTGTTTCCCGTTGGTATTTAGAAAACTCTGTGAGAAAGAACACTTTTCGAAAGGGCAAATGAATTTCAAAATTTTGCAATACTCTATTAAAATAATCGTTTTGAAACTACAATGGGACATTTTTTAAAGCAAATGGATGGGACATTTCTGAAGTTCTTGTTTTGCAATTGTACTGCGCACACAATGGAATGATATTTTGAATTTTTATTAAGGACGCATCATAGAAGTTGATTTTATAGAATATGGCTTCTAACTTCTATGTATATAACTTCTATGATGCGTCCTTAATAAATTGAATTTATAGTATATCGCCAGGTGCGGATAAACCAAAGGTGCAATGGAACGACCGCACCCGGCGCCAAAACAAAAGCCAAAATTGAGTTTTGTTTTAAATTCGATTACTTTTTCGTTTTGGTGAAATTCGTAAACATTTCGTAGATTTTATTCCACAAATACATTATTAATTGAGAACATTAAATAACATAAGAAGTCAAAGATTTGACAATGGATCCTGCATGAAGGGAGAAATTCCAGAGTTCAAAATTGAATAAAGCTTCCGAGCAGAAATTTGGCAGGAACGGCCTGAATACAGGACTTGAACAGGACCAGGAAGAGCAAGCCTTATTAGGGCAATATGATGTGGGTCTGAATTAGAATACCCTTTTAGGGTTAACTTTATTTGACTATATTTGGCCCTGATTCGGTTTTTCGTATTTGAATTTGACCCCTAATTGGGCAATCTGATCAAGGCGTAATACAAAATACCGTACAAGGTTTTACCCTATTTATTTGTAAATGACAAACTTGATTAGGGTCTGATTCAACTATTCCCATCAGGGCCGTATTGGACAAAAGCGTTACACTCATGATCAGGGCCCAATCGAACTAGGGTAAACCTGCTCATTATTTAAATCTTGTTATAAATGATGCGACGTCAACTTCTGGGGAAAATCTTAATTTTTGTCAATTAATCACTTTTTGGCAACTATGGGCATATTTTTCGAAATTGATTTGTCGTTTTGATGTTCTTAGGCAGTAAATGAAACACTTATTTTAGTCAGTTTATGAAACTTGACTGGGAAAACGGAAAATCGGCTATAAGACCTCTTAGATTTCGTAGAATTAGGCTTACACTCGTAGAATTTTATAATACTCTAATTAAAATTCCTTTAGACCAGAAACGCAACACTATGTGTAACACAGTTTGGAGCAAAATGTTTGGCTAAGATAAAGTAATAGGAAGACAAACGGTTTATCGATATTTTAAATTTCTTTGCAGTCTAATTTTGTGAAACGATCTTTTCCCCAAAATTAATGTTGTTTCTAAAATAATACAAAGCCTGAACTTGATTGTAATTGAATGTATGTTTGCATAAAAATTGCAAACGCATACGTTTTAGAGAAAATTATAGAAGCAAAAAAAATAGCAGGTTTCTTAGACAGCGAACCGAATATGCCGCATTCAAATCAAATATGAATTCGTCGTACAGCAAAGAGTTTTGAATATAAATCGCAAGATAATATAATATTAGATCCTCCACAACATTTCTTTTTCTTCGAATTGATTTTGATATTAATTCATCAGAAGAACCTAGCCCACAATGACATGATCTGGCTTTTTATATAACACATTTTAATTAAAAAACTAGGACTGGGAATATATTTTCCAATATGTGGTATGTAGAATTAATTTTGACGAACTTATACTACTGTTGATGTTGATGCGATGTTGTTGCTATAGAGAACTATGCGAGAACTTCAAAATTTTACAACATGAACACAAACTTAACATACACTGAAAAAAATTAAGTTAAACTTATGCTAGTTTAAAGCGTTTAAGTTATAATTACCCGGTTTTGGTTAATTTGTTCAAAATAGGCTATGTTTAATTTAAACTATGCGTGTTTTATATTACAAAACTAGCTAAGTTAATTAATGTTGTGATTTTTTAAGATAACATTGAATGCAAAACTGAAGTGTGATTTCAAAACTCAAGTCTGAAAACTGTTAGAACATATGTGAGGCAAATGATTCTTTGTAGTATTATTAAATGTAAATCACTTGGCAATTAACTGGCTGATTTAAATGATGCAGAGTAGAATCTACTTATGCACCAAAGTTAGTCATACTAAATTTCAAAATAATAGCCCAAACAATAGTGGTCTCTATTGTTGTTTAAAAATACAACTCAGCCAATATATACCAAAAAATTATAATGAAAATATAACACAACACCAATCTTCTAATCCCAACAGTAAATAGATCTTTTAATTCTGTATTTATATATCTATAATCGCTAAATATACTAAACAGATACAAAAATAAAAAAAAGCGATAAGATTATTTTTTAAAATTTTATTTAATACTTACTAGGTAGCTGCACGTGATAGTTAATTTTTGCGAATCCAAAGTCTTATCTTAAAAAAGTAGAAGACATGTATTTCGTTTGGAATCGATCAGAAGACGATGAAGCCTATCCAAGAGTATGGCTAGATTTTGAGGCAAAAGATATTGATAGCAACAAAATTGTGAAGTATCGAATTCAAGATCTTCAAGAATATCGTTTTGGTGATGCTATAATTTTTCTCACTGAACATTATTTGAGTCAGGATAGTGTTTTGAAGGCTAAAGGTAAATTTAAATAGAAAAATTAAGATCAATCAAGATACTAACCTAAACTTATTTCTCTTCAACATAGGAATTATGGATGATGAAGTATCGAAACAAGAAATAGCTGATTTTTGGACATTAGTGTTATCACAAAAAATGTCGTTAGTTTGTTACAAAGAAAACTCAAAAGAAATTTTAGCAGTTAATTTGCTTTGTGTTCTTACCAAACCCGAATATTACGAGAAAAAAACTGAATTTAACGGCAAGTCATCAAAAGAGTGTTTTGAATTGTACGATTACATTAGAAATCAAGTGAATATTCTAGAAAAACATAATGTTGATAAATATTTAACATCACATGGTATGGCAGTGTTGCCAGAATATCGTGGACGTGGTATTGCAACAGAGCTATTAAAAGCTAGGTAGGTACCATTCTAATGTGTAATAATATTATTTTGAGTGTATTTCTATTCTAGGCTACCTCTTTGTCGAGCATTCGATATTAAACTAACATCAACTACATTTACATCAATTCATTCACAAATTCCAGCATACAAAGTTGGATTCCAAGCAGATTATGAAAGTACATATGTGGACCTTACAAAACAAGGGTTTACTTTTCCAGGGATAAGAAGTAAAATAATAAAAACTATGTCACTATTAATTGATTGATAGTGGTTCTTAGCTTAAATAAAAAATGTTACATCTTTACATTAGTATTAAGCAAAATGGAATAAATTTGTACATATTTCAATCAGTGTAATTTCGAGTAACTGTGTTTCATATATGTACAATGATTTTACCAAGGACAATTTAAAGTCGTCAAACAATTTTCAGTTTCTGTTGAAGTTCTTTGTACTTTACACCACTAATAATTAAAACAAGCGATTATGATGATAATGTTTCGAAGCTAAAGTTTTGTTGAAGGTTTATCTTCAACTATTTAAGTTTCTCAACCATCTCACGAAACTTTTGTTTTTAATGAATTTCCATTCTACACCGAAAGGATAAATTCGGTCACTTACCCGTTGGTTGTGGCGGTTCGTTGACATCTCATTCGGTGGTTGCAGTATCTATACATATTTTGTTTTTGAAGTGAGACAACCAAATTTAAGATTATTGTGACACGAATGTTAGTACAAAAAAGGTTAAAGTCACCGAATATTTTCTTCAATGTAGTGTATTTTAAGGATTACTTTTACTCTAGTGAACTCACATTTTTATAGTTTTTCATAATCTAACTACATTAGAATTGCATGAATAACTGGGATCAATGATTTTGCAAGACAATTAGCAACTCGACTAGCACTAGACTGAAAAACAAAATTAATCAATACAATTTTTTTTGTGCCAACAGAATGTTTCCAGTCACACTGATATTAAATTTGGTTGTTGTGGCATCATATTTTGTTTTTGAATGCAAGACAACCGAAATCAATGTTAATGTGATTGGGATGTGAACATTTGTGGACCTTCAGTTACCACAACAGATTTTTAGTGACCAATTTGTTTTCTTTCAGTGTGGTGGAGATGGCCACTAAACCAATTTTAGTTATAAACTTTATATGAATGTATCTATCTCTGTACGAAAGGTAGGTAGGTAGAAGAATCTGAAATTCGACGCCCACGCCATGGTACCTGGGTAATGCTGACAGAATTACGTTGATATTACGGAGAGGGGCGGAGTAAATACTGCTTATTCAATAATGCTACATCACGGCTATTCATTGGCGTCTTAAAACCAAAGCGTCTGATTTATAGGCGGGAGTCTGTCTTGAATCAAGCACCACCTGAGCGCACCTGATACTCTCAAGAGTCTATAGAAATAGAAACTGAGAGGTATAGAATGGCTATCATTGCTCTGTAAGAAATTAGATAGTCAATAATAGGAAAGAACATTGGATTGTCCCTGTCTATAGTAGTCATCCTTCTCGAAGAGAATTTGGTACTACTTTTCTTGCGGGTGCACGCATACATGAAGCAATGATAAAATTCATCGATCGGTTATCTATACCTGTGCTTATATAAATATTTATTTCTTTATTTTAAGTTGACCCTTCAAGCAAACGAAATGAAACTATTAGACTATAGCATAATTAGTTAAAGGTCGGCATCACTTACTGATACATATTTTCCAGCCAATTATTCTTTTTCAAACCTCCCTATTTTCAATCAAAATGTTGTAATTAAGTCGAATCAACAAAATACTATAAACATATCGATTACAGTACACTAATTTCTTTACCCTTATTCTCATTCTGTATACAGAATTTCGTTATATAATAAAAAATGTGTATATTTTATTATTATAACCTTATTATTGTTATTCTAACGAGGGGTAATTAATATTGAAATGGAATTAAATAATATTATGTTGAACGCCCCAAGCTAACATCTTTACTTTAACATTTTAAACGGATTTTAGTACTTTTAATATAAAACTAAAGTTTAACTTTTTACGATACTTGATTTACACAAAATTGCAAACGACGAAACATGTAGTGTAGAAGGTTAATTATCTTATTTGGATTTTTATGGTTTCTAGTTTCTATCTTTACACCTGGGTGAAAGAATGTAAATTTGGCAAGGGTTCTATAGTCGCCAGTGTATTAATGTATTGTAATAGGCTAGGTTGATATGTGGACAAAATAGTTTATTTTTGTAAATCAAATTTTGGTTCTTTACAACACCGTCTAACTGTTGCTATTCTAACTGTTGCTATTACTAGCTATTCTATTTTCACCATAGTCACGTGGGTCAGCATAGTTAATTTATTTAGCGTTTTGTTTTTTTTGTGACATATTAAAATTAAACTTAAAATAGGTAAACTCTTCTATGAAATCTACCTAAAACAATACATGGATACACATTAAATGAACTTACAATCTATTTGATTGCGCGTCTTTTAGTAAAAAAGTAAAAAGTAAAATATTTGAACATTGGGCAGTACATTTGAACATTAGATGTTTACATCGAGCGAGTCTATCCATGCTACTACATCGGGAGTAGCCAAATGGATGTCTGAGATGTGGCCATTGTCCCGTCGAATTGGACACACAGTTGCAATGTGTTTTATGGTTTGTTGTGGAGCGCTGCAGTCACACCCAGGGGACTCTGAAATGCCCCGCTTGTACAAGAATCAGCACAACGTCCATGATTCGTTCTTATTCGGTTTAGTGTAGTCCAGGTATGACGTGGTAGATCGAAACCAGGTGGAGTAGAAGTCGGGTTGGTAATAGAAAGGCTAGTTGTGTTGTAATGATGCCAGGAGGTATCCCAGGAATCCAAGATATTAAAATTAGTTGCCAGCAGGTTGCTGGCAGTTTTATGTGGAGGCTTTCTTGACTTCAATCGACAACGAGTGTGGTCACCGTAATATTCGAGCAAGGGTAACGTGATGTTGTTGGTTACCTTTTTATGTTCACGCATGAGAGCATGTGAGCGTCTGAGTGCAGGTGGAGCGATATTGCTTTACACAAGGAGCCAAGATAAAGGGGTGGATCTGATAATACCACTTATAGTACGCATCGTGGCATGCAGCTGGCAGTCAACTTTTTGAGTATGTGTGCTATTCAACCAGACTGGTGCGCCATACTCAGCCACTGAGTAAACCAGACTTAGAGCAATTGTGCGGAGGGTAGCTGGAGTAGCACCCCATGTAGAGCTTGCCAGTTTGTGCAATATATTCTTTCTCGTTTTAAGTTTTTTTGACGTATTTCCTAGGTGGAGTTTAAAAGAAAGAGTTCTATCGAGAGTAATGCCCAGGTACTCTGACTGTTGATTGTATTTAATGGCAGTGCCGTTAAATAACACTGATAGTTCGTGTTTTGCCAGTTTGTTGTTTAAGTGGAAACAAGAGCTCTTGGTTTTACTTAGATTAGGAAATAAGCTCCACGTTCAAAAATAGTCATTCATTATCGCCAGGTCAGTTGAGAGCAAATCTTCCAAGACACCCATTCCTTTGTTTTGAGTGGCCAGGGTCCAATCATCAGCGTAACGAAATTTCTTTGATGTTGTGTCAGGAATGTCATGAATTTACAGATTAAAAAGTAATGGCGCCAGGACGGAACCCTGTGGCAAACCATTGTTAAGCATTTTAGACCTACTACAGGAATTATTTAGATGAACTTTGAATACACGATTACTCAGCATGTTGTTACTTAAACGCGAGTTGGTGCTACAAGGCATTATATATAATGCTTATATATTAATATAAGCAACAGCTTATATATAATTCCAATTCGCCAGACCGTGTCATATGCTACAGTAACATCGATGAATATTGCCTGTTTTTAGTTGTTTTTGATACCCAGCTTCGATATAGGATGTTAAAGCGAGCAGTTGGTCAGCGCAATTGCGATTGGGACCAAAACAGCTTGTTTGACTATTCAATATCGGTGCGATACGATTGTATATGAGCCGTTCTAGTTTATGGCAGGTGCTCAAAAGGGCAATCGGCGATAGCTTCCTGGTTCATTGGATTGCTTACCTGGCTTAAGTATCGCTATCACTTTCGTAGTCTTAAAATGTTTTGGTAGATTGCCGGTTTCTAGGTCATTCGAGAAAAATTTAGTTAGCCATTGTTTTACATTTTTTTCAGCATTTTTAAGAAAGTCTGAAAAAATGCCATCGTAGCCAGCTGATTTTCCGTTTTTTGTTTGGGACAGTTAGCTCTAGTTCTCCGCTACTAAAAGAGTTCGCAAGTTTCGATGGAGACGAGCAATTGCGCTTAATTTCTTTTAATTTACTTTTAATTTTTCTCTTATGAATGTGAGTAATAGAAGAACGAGACATGTTTACTATGTGATTTGCAATGTCCTCTGGATTTATTTCATTGTTAGCACGAGTTGTTATTTCATTGAGTTTGAGCCACCCAGCTTTCGAAGGAGACTCCATGCTTCCCTGCTTGAATGGGAACAATCAATGTTTTCAACAGCGTTAATCCTGTTTTGTCCATGTTGTGGACTTTGAATGTTTCTAAAGGTATTCACTTAATAAAAAACGCTAGTACTACGGTTACAACATTTATTATATATTTAAAATTGGTTCACTATAACGAATACATTTATGTAGTTCTTTATTGAACTCCTATGCACTACTGTGTTATTTTTATATCTGTTTTAATTTAGTTTTATTATTTTATATTGAAATGCGCTGACGGAGCAGCTTGATATTTGATATATAAAATAACGATGAAATGCTTAAACAGCATTTTATGTATTGGATACAGTGCTACCCTTATGATCACTACACCTCCCTTTTTAAAAGAATGACGTACGCGTCATTTAGTATGAGGTTAAACTGTTACTAATTAGGTTTAAGAATTTTGATTCGTTACCAATTCAGAAATATTCTGGGCCCTAGACATTTCTAAATTCGTAAGTACTCTACTTGACATTAATTTAATTCAATCACACTTATACAATTTTAGTTGATATTTGAGAGAAGTTCCTTTTTTTTTTTTCTATAATTTTTAAATTTATTTTTGTTTAAATTATTTAAATTTTGTTTAATTATTATTTTTTTTTCATTTGGTTTAACATTGAAATGATCTCAGGATACCACCCCTTTTAAAAGATTGCGGTGCATTCCTCATTTTTAACAAAATACATATACAAAAAAAAATTTAATATCAATTCGATCATTCTTTTCATTTTTTTTTTGAATTACTAGAGTTTCAAAGTTAACATTCTATAATAGAAAAATTTATTGTAAATTAATATTATTATTAGCAATTATTAAAAATATGAAGCAAACAGTAAGCGTTCTAGCTTAAAAATTTTAATTTGTTCTTTTTTTTTAAATATCTTGTAATAAATTCATAAAGTTTAATTTTAATATATTATATTTGTATCTATTCATATATAAAAAAATTTAATTATATGTTTTTGAAATTATCTTTATGTATTTTATAAACTTATATAAAATTAATAATATATTTTTTTTTTTCAAATTATTATGTTTGTATAAAATTAATTATATGGAAGCTTTGAGATTCCCTATTTATAAAAAATTAATTAATATTAATTATAATTATTTATTCATAATCATTTATATTCATTTATTCTCTTTTTCTTTTTCTTTTCCAGTTTTAGCAAAATAATAAGTGTTTGTAATCGATATTCCGGTTCATACTTTAAATAAATTATCTTTATGCAAAATTTTTATGCTGTTATTACTTGTATCTCTTACTTTGACATTGTTGTTTTCCAATAATTCTATAATTTTCCATGGTCCTAAATATCTTTTCTCGAATTTCGTTTTAGCTGTATTATTCAATGTAACTACCTCGTCACCTATTTTAAAATTTTGTGGTTTTGATTTCTTATCATAAGCTGTTTTCTGCTGCAGTTTAGCAAGGTCTAAAAATTTTCTAGCTTGTTGACTAGCATATTGTAGTTTGTACTTTAGATTTTTACTGTAATCCTCAAGATTATACACTGGTTCTATATTGGCTGATGTAGGAATTAATTTTGCTTCTCTGCCGAAAACTAGTTCATACGGTGTATAGCTATGTACTATACTAGGTTGAGTGTTGTAAAAAAAATGAATAAATGTTTGACCATTTGTCCCAATCTGCGTAATAGTCGTTTTTCAAGTAGTTTCTCAGATAGGTGTAAATTCTCTATGGTTTCGTTCTATTACTCCAAGTGTTTGATGATGATATGCTGTAGACGTAAAGTGTTGAAAACTCAGCAGGTCTTTTAATCCTGCGAATATCTCATTTACATATTCTGTACCAAGATCTGTTTTTACTATTGTGAAGTTTCCATAGGTTAATATAAAGTTATTAAATATTGTATCTGCTACTGCTTTTGCCGTTTTATCCGGTATTGGTAGAATTACTACGTACTTGGTTAATTCACACTGCAATGTTACTGCATACTTGTTACCTTGACTGCTTGTTTCTATAGGTCCGATTGTGTCTATCTGTATAGTATGGAAGGGTTCTTCAGGAGTTTTTGTTGATGTTAACTCCTCTTTGTGATATTGCTTTGCTTTGTTGATTTTGCACTTGTTACAATTTTTAACATAGTCTGCCACTTGCGTTTTTAAGTAAGGCCAGTTGAATTTTTCTGCTATTTTCATGTACGTTCTTCTTATGCCTGTATGACCTCCTGTGATTGGATCATCGTGATATAACTTGATTATTTTTGCTTTTTCTTCTTCTACACTTATTTTTACTGGTTTTTTAAAAATGATTATTTTGACGTCATTAAGTACTTTATTACCTAGGTTTATAAATGTTTCTAAATTAATTTTTATAAAAATTCTATCATTACGCGCGATTTTTAAACAATATATATTTTTCGTGACGCTGAACTCATTCAGGTCTTTAAACAAACGTTTTAAAAATTCTATTTTTTCATTAATATTCTCAATATTTTCCTTATCTTCACTTTCGCGGACATTTAACTTATTAAATTCCTCGTGAAAACTTACGTTATCAATCTCGGTATTTTCGCGACTATCCACCTTAGTAGATGTCTTATATCCTTGATTATAACAATTATTACTTTCCTACAAATTTCTTTCATTTCTTATTAATTTCATTTTATCAATCTCGGCCCTCTCGCGACTATCCACCTTAGTAGATGTCTTATGTCCTCGATTATAATTATATTTATTTTCATATAGAATTCTTTTATTTTTTATTACTTTTACTTTGATATCATTTTCATTTAATTCTGTTATTACTATAGGTATACCTTTTAAATTTCTATTATTAAAATTCTCAATTACTTTACAATTATCATTACTATTTTTTATATTATCATTAGTTATGTTATTATTTATTGTTTCTACTTTATTTTGAATTCTACTATTGTTACTTTTATTACTTTTATCATTAATATTATTAATGTCAGAATTGCTTTTATTATTATTTTCATTACTACTTAACTTTTTTGTAGTTGATCTCGTTTGGACCATTCGAATTTCTTTTAGATTATCTATGCTAATTCTTGACAAAGCGTCTGCTACGACGTTTGCTTCTCCTTTTAAATATTCTATATCAAAATCATATTCCTCTAAATCCAATCTCATTCGAGTTAATTTTGATGATGGATTTTTTAATGAGTACATGTAAACTAACGGTTTATGATCTGATTTGATTAGAAATTTTGTACCATATATGTATGGTCGAAAATATCTAACTGCCCAATGTATGGCTGTTAACTCTTTTTCTATAGTAGATTTATTTGATTCTCCTTTTGTAAATGCTTTCGATGCAAAAACTATCGGCAAATCGACATTATTATGCGTTTGACTTAAAACAGCTCCACAAGCAGTGTTGCTTGCATCTGTAGTAATTATAAATTGTTTAGAGAAATCAGGGTATTGTAACATTGGCATTTTTGTTAGGCAATTTTTTATCTTATCAAAAGCTTGACTTTCTTCTTTTTCCCATTTAAATGTATTATTCTTTCTCGTAAGTTTATTTAATGGACTTGACATATGAGCAAAATTTTTTATAAATCTTCTGTAATAGTTAGCGAAAGCTACGAAACGTTTAGTTTCATCCGCGTTTTTAGGAATTGGATAATTTTTTAAAATATCAAATTTTGATTTGTCTATTGTTATTCCTTTATCTGTGCATGTGTGACCTAAATATGTCACTTCCGTTTTGAAAAAATTACATTTGTCCGGATTCAGCTTTAAATTCTTTTCTCGACATGCTTTGAATACAAATTCTAAATTTTGTAAATGATGCTTTACCGAGCACCCGTAGACTATTAAATCGTCCATATAAACGAACGCTCGCATAGGCGATGTATTAGCAAAAGCTAATGTCATCATCCTTTGGAAAGAGTTTGGACTAATAGATAGTCCGAAAGGTAATCTAGTATACCTATATGAATCTGAATCTGTACTGAACGATGTTATGTTTCTAGATTTATCGTCCAATGGGATTTGATGAAATCCTGACTGAAGATCTACCACACTGAAATATTTAGCTCTACCCAGCTGATCTAAAATGTCATCAATTCTTGGTAAAGGAAATTTGTCTGCTATAACTTTTTTGTTAATGTTTCTGAAGTCTACAACAAGACGAAATTTTTCGTTATTGTCAATATTTGGATCGATAATTTTATTATTCCGTTCTACTTTTTCAAGAATTTCTTTTGTTTTTTCAGCTGTATTTAGAATTTCTTTTTTTATTAAAATGATAGACGTGAAAATCGTCTAAAGGTTCTAAAACAATAGAAGATTGTTTAATTTCTACTCCATAATTATTTGTATTTATTAACTGCACATACGGTTTATTTTGATTTATAATAGCTCTACCTATGAGCACACCAGGGATTAATTCTCCCTGTTGAACAACTGAATCATTTAAAATTTTTACATTTGATAGTCTTTTTATTATTTCGCATCTAGGCGGTATGAAAATTGTATCGGTATCCGTACCTGATAAGATCGGAATTCTGAATGATATATGTCGTTCATTGATTTCTAATGTGAAATCGTCGTAACTTATATTACATGAAAATTTGGTGAAAAAGTCTCTACATAAAATACCTGACGTTGGTATTGGAAAGTCGCTTTGAACTATATGAAACTCATGTTTAATTGCATAATTGTTTGAACAAATTTCAATCGAAATGGTACCTACTGTTTTCAATTCTTTATCTGAAATTCCTTTTAATAAAATTTTATTATTATAATTAATTAAATTTTTAAAACTATCATTGTATTTCAACAATGACACATCTGCTCCGGTATCTAAAAGAAAACTTACATTAGCTTTGTTTATATTATTTAGTTTAAAATTACAAAAATGACAAAAATTAAGGTTAATTGTTAAAATTTTTAAACATTCCCCTGTGCACCGAGGTCTGCTTCGTTTCCCGACTTGTTAAATTCTATCATTCGAGTCCTCATGTTCCTTACGTTGTAGCTCTGCTGACTACCTATATTATTTTGGTTATTATTATTTTTATTATTATACCGGTTACCAAATCTATTTTTACTATTAAAATTTCTGTTATTATTTATCTGAAATCTTCTAAAATTATTATTATTATTATTGTTGTTCTGAAATCTATTAAAATTGTTAATATTGTTGCGGTCATAGCTGAAATTTCTATTAAAATTTTGATATTTGTTTCTCTGCGTATTTACTTGTCTACCTCTGAAAGATAAAATTTGAGCATTTCTTTCGTTAGACAATGACTGGAACCTATGTATGAGTTGATCCATATCGCTGAATTCACTTGACAAGGCACTTTGTAATATAACATCATTTGCGTGATTTTGTTTTATATTTTTCACAGCAGCATGGACTACGTACTGCGTAGCAGTTGCTTGGCTAACTCCTTCGCTTATATATGCGTTTTTCAACTTATCTGTTAACTCACTCAAATCCTTTATATATTTGTCCTTATTTCCGCTTTTTAATCCTTCCATTGTTGTATTGATCATCCAAGAGGGTTGACCCTTACAACTTTGTTTTAGTTTCTCGATTATTTCTGTTATGGATTTACACTCCGCGGTTGACTCTCTTGCCTTTGTTGTTAGCTTGGCTTTAACCAGATTTGTTAACAGTTGCTGATTATCAGCGTGAGTTATTGCTAATACTAAGATGTTTAATTTGTCTATTATACTACCTAATTGAAGAGGATTTCCATCGTAGTCGTCTCTTAAAATTTTTGACACCAAGTCAATAACCTCTGTTGCTTTTTGTGATGTCATTGTGTTTTCTTCAAAATTTTTTATTGGTTGGAGAAATAAATCTTTTTCTAATCTTGATATGGTTTCTTGTATGTTTTTGATTTCCAGTTCTATATACAAATATTGTTTCTTTTGTCGCTTTGCTTTCTCATAAGAAGCTAATTTTTCTTTTAATATTTCTCTAAATTCATTTAATTTTTCGTCGCTCATACGAATTTGTTAAAATTGTTTGTTAAAAAAAAAAATTGCTTTCAAAAAAGATTATTATTATGTAAAAGTAAATAAAACAACATTAAATTACGTTTTTGTTTTTTATTTTATTATTAATGGTTCAATTTCAGATTTCAGTTTAAATTACATAAATTTATTTTTATTATTATTATTATGCAGAAAAAATTTTACATTTTTACATCAATATAGAAAAAAAATTTTTAAAAAAAAAATTATTGATTTATACATGCAGAGTTGATGCATACCTGCGCTTCAGGCTTCTGCGATGTCTATCGTAAATTACGAAAATTAATTCTATAATTTTTATTGCGCATATAATGGCAACTAGCACTAACAACTCTGTGCTATAAACATTGATCGTATCTTCTACGTCAATTTTCAAATTGTTATTCACTTTGACTCAGACGTTTGCTCAGACTGTTTTGTATTTGAACTGCCCATTTTAACTTTTATTCAAAATTTTATTCTTTACCGTCGAATATTTGTTATTTCGGTTTTGATTTTGTGTTTTTTTTTTTTTTTGTAAAAAAACTTATTAATTTAAAATTAAAAATTTTATAACTTTAATTTAAAAAAAAATTTCAATTGATTTTATTGTAGAGAAAATTAAAATAAAATTATTTTCCTTTATTTTCGGTTTTTTAAAAAAAAATATATATATTGACGCATTTTATACTTTCTATTTCTATCTAAAAAAAAATTTTCATTTGAAAAACTTATTTTCAAATGTGTATACATCGGTATATAAACCTGTATTTAGTATTAATATGTTTAATATATTATGTGGTTTGCGTACGGGATTTTTAAAGTTTTCGAGTAGTACTAAAAACTTTAATATATTATACGGTTTGCGTACGAGATTTTTTTTTTAAAACTTTTTCGAGTAGTACTAAAAACATTAATATATTATACGGTTTGTGTACGAGATTTTTTAAACTATTTCGAATAGAACTAAAATTCGATGCTTTTATTATTAGATTTTATTTGGTTATTTGTTTGAACATTCCATTTTTTATGTTAATGATTTGATAAAAAAAAATTTTTATTATGAAATTTATATTACAAAAATTTTTATTTAATTTTTATTTCTCGGAAAAACTCACTTATCAAAAATTTACTTTAATAAAAATATTTGTTTAAATTTACTTTAAAAAAAAAAGACTTTAACACTAAAGTTTTGATACACATATTACTGCACTAATACACCAAATAATGAAATTTCTACTCACAGTTTTTTCCGATGGTCAATTCCTGGGAATCAGACAGGAATCTGTCACGGTCGCCATGTTTTGTCCATGTTGTGGACTTTGAATGTTCCTAAAGGTATTCACTTAATAAAAAACGCTAGTACTACGGTTACAACATTTATTATATATTTAAAATTGGTTCACTATAACGAATACATTTATGTAGTTCTTTATTGAACTCCTATGCACTACTGTGTTATTTTTATATCTGTTTTAATTTAGTTTTATTATTTTATATTGAAATGCGCTGACGGAGCAGCTTGATATTTGATATATAAAATAACGATGAAATGCTTATACAGCATTTCATGTATTGGATACAGTGCTACCCTTATGATCACTACCATCCACTTTTGTTTTCTCGCGGCGTCCAGTGAGTATATTAAGTAATCAGCCACGTCTGCCTCCCAACTACTAAGGTACTCCTCATATAATTTATCGCTCTCTCTACTCCAGCCAGGAATATATTTTTCACGGAAGCCTCTTGGGATGCATTTCTTTGCAGTTGAGATGATGGCTCCAACAAATCAATCGTAATTTTTAGGAATGGGTTGGATCCAGCGAATCACTGTATCCAACTCCAACCCATAATTATCCCAATCAGCTTTGTTAAAATTCCATCTAGGTTGAGGAGTAGAGTTAACGACTGGAATTTGGATTCCTACCTCAAGAATCACTGGACGATGTTGCGAGCGTGGAAAACCTTGTAAGACAGCCCTAGATATTGGTTGTTCGTTTTTTGTGGAAAAAGAGAGGTCGTGATTGTAATCGCTTCGCCATCTTGCAGATCTAAAGGTTTTCAAGTCTTTCGCATCATATACCAGGAACATGTTGTTATCATCCACCCAGTCGGTCAGTTGCACGCCATTACTATTATTATTTGAGTAGGACCACTGAGTGTGATGGCTATTGAAGTATATATTGCTGGGTGGTGAAATAATGGTAGAGTAGCAGCTGGCCATCCTGTATTTGGAGGATTGTATACGTTTACAATTTTCGTGTCCGATATATCAACAACAATAAGATGTATATCGTTGTCCGTCTGTGTAAGTACGTGGGTGCAGTTCAGGATTTCTGACCTAACATACGTGGCAGATCCATATGATCGATGGTAAATGTAAATAGCACTAATTAATTTGTAACCAACAATGTTTCCTGTAGAGGTAAGTTGCGCTTCATCTGCTGCATGCGTTTCTTGCAGAATTACAACGTCGATGTCGTAATCTTTTAATAATCTTTGAAAATGTTCAGTTTTTGACCTGCTTATGCCTTCAATGTTCAATTGCAAAATACGGACTGAAGGTCCAATATTTTTTGTCTTATGGTGCTGAAAAGTACCGTTGTTATTGTGATTTTGATTTTGGTTCATATCTATTTTTTTTTGTATCACAGCCAAGAGTTCGAAATGAAATGTTTGGCTACCAAGTTGAAATAGACTATTCGCGTAACCCAGGGTGAAGCGCGAGGAGCTTATCTATTCAACACACCCCGGTCAGCATAGTGCTCAGATTGAAGTGGAGGCATCATCCCTTCAATATACTATTGTCACTCGTCATTTGGCTAGTACAAAGGGCAAAACTGTCGAGAGTCCGCGCTGTAAGGACTGACGACAGAGGGATTTCTTTGCCAGATTCAATAGTATCGGGTAACTTTAATCAACAATGGCTTAAAAGAGCATCAATCAACAACGATCAGAAAGCATGCTATTATGGCACCTATGTCTTATGTGATATGTGAGCTTATGTAACATATAATTTTATTCTCATTATCCAGCATTTTTTAATGAAA
Organism: Diogma glabrata; assembly: GCA_963693315.1. NCBI lineage: Eukaryota > Metazoa > Arthropoda > Insecta > Diptera > Cylindrotomidae > Diogma > Diogma glabrata. The sequence goes on along the minus strand of OY856186.1, from coordinate 125,085,339 downwards.
GTAATAAAAAATTGCGAAAAATAAAAAAAATTGAATCTGTTGACGTTGAATAATGGAACTAGCGGTAACTACTGTGCTACGTATCAGTACAATCAAGAATGTCTATAAATCAGAGGTGGCCAAAGTCCAGTGGCGTAGCCAGGGGGAGCGGGTGTTGCGGTCCGCCCCGGGTGTCACCCGTTTTGGGGTGACACCCGACCGTAAAAAACTTAAACCATCACAATGTTTTCAACGCTAAATCACTTAGAAACCATTTTAACCAGGTTATCCATATAATTTTAATTTATAAATTGTGATATTTATAAATGTGTCCTATAAATGTGTTGGTTCAAAAAGAATCTATTCTACTTTTTTTTTTAAATTTTTAAGTTATTATGTGAAATAAAATTTTAACAATATTAATCGAATCAACATGTTGAGCATTGAATACCATCACCACAATTACTCAATAGCTCTGAATATTCCTTTAGATACCATATTGACTTTTTTTTACGGTATATTATTTAGTGTGCAGTAATGTTTCTTTAACGACCAGGTCTGAAAACACATATGCTGAATCGTCGATAATGCTTCACCCTTTGTCGATAGGGTGGCATCCTTGAGTTACAATGTCTCTATTCCAAAATTATTTCTAAAATATCAGCTTAACTTTACTATCTAATATATGTTTTGCATTTCAAACAAATTAATTGCAAACACCTAAGGAAACTAATAAACAATCAAATCACCGTGTTTGTAAATGATCTCAAAATAATTTTGTTTTCCTTTATCAAAAGGATAAAGTTTCAAACTCAAGGAATAACCTCAACCTTTAGTTTCAAACTCAAGGAATAAATTGGAATAGATCGTTTTTCAATGGACACAAAAATAATTACTGTGGAATAAAATGGCAGTTGTGCAATTACTGCAGTTGAAAGTTTATCATTTAAAATTATATTTTGTTGGGTTTTAAATCCTTTGTAAATTTCAAACTCTTCAAATGATTCTTTTAGAGATCCTTGGCTACATAATTGCCTTCAAAAAAGCCTTCAAATGTTTTTTAAAAGTGGTGTAGCTATTAACTATGTAAATGTTTTTCAAAAATAGACTTTAAACTTTGTTTATTTTTCTTCTTAGGAAGGTATTCCTTAAATCAGTCTTTAAAACATTTTCCGGTTTTCCCGATATAAAGTTTTTCACAAAAATCACATTTAATTTTGTAAATTATTGAGCATGATTCTAATAGGATATTTAATTTTGGTTTCAATTCTTTATATAAAATATCTTTTAGGATTTTATACTTATATTTTTTTAAATAGTTCCTTATAAAATTAGGTATATGATTTGTATATTCCATTTTATCAAATATTATTTAATATAAGTTGTTACAAAAAAATTTAAATAAATTTTCTTGGCGGTGTATTTAGTCGTTAACACAGTGTACTTATTATGAACTAGATATATATGTATCCTACAAATATATTTAGAATTAATGCTTTGCTGATACCTATACTATAATTAAAAATATTTTTTTAGATTTTGTTTAGCAACTATCCCAAAAAATAAATATGCCACGAAGAGTTCATACTTCTTAAAGAAAAAGTGGGTTCCAGCAGAGAAAGACCAAATCTATAAATATGTTACAAAACCTGATGATATCCAAGGTTCATCAAAAGAAACTGATTCTCACGTTGATGCAACGAATGTTTCAGAGAATATTGACTCATCTTCGGAAAGTAACAGCGACAATACAGAATTAATAATGATAACCTATGATGAAGACGAATTAGAAAGAAATACTGAAAATGACAGTGATAATGCTCCTAATGCTTCTCCTACCGAAGACACTTAAGGACTTAAGAGATGTATCACATTGGAATATACTTGTCTCTGATAATATTCGCATTGAAATCATAAAAAAAGGAAGTGAACATTTTCAAAATAGAGAAGGGTCGTTTGTTACTGTATCTAGACACGGGTTAGACATAAAAGGTGATGTTCGCCATCTTTCTAAATAATGGTATTATAAAGTGATGCCTTATGGTGAAAAAAGTCTGCGGTCATGGATGGTTTATTGTCCTTTAAATAGTAACCTGTACTGCTTTTTCTGACGTATATTAGCTGTCACCAATAGTAATAATACAAAATCTACGACTGGATTTCAGAAGTGGTGGAAACTAAAAGAGAACTTTTAAAAGTGGCAAACTTTGGAAATGAGGTTAAAATTTCATAAAACGATAGGAGACTCAGCATAGCAATTAATATATAATGAAAAACAGAAGTGGAAACATCTTTTATCCAGATTATTGGATATAACTTTGTTTTTATCTAAACAAAACCTAGCATTTCGTGCACATGATGAAGGATAAAGTTCTTCAAATAAAGGCAATCTATTGTCAAAGTATGATGTAGTGTTAAAAGAACACATTTTGAATTTAGAGCATGGTAAATCACCAAAAGTATCATATTTGTCACCAGATATACAAAATGAGTTCACAAATGTTTTAGCGAACCACGTAAAGTTTAAGCTTGTCAACGAAATTAAATCGGTTAAATATTTTGGAATTATGTTTGATAGCACACCTGACATATTTTCACATATTGATCAAATGTCAGAAAAGATTCGTTATGTGAAAATTGATGGTAGAAAAGTGGAAATCAAGGAAGTATTCCTTGGATTTTTTCCTTTACATGGCGATGAAAGCGATGAAATTCTTACACTGAAAAAAAAATTGAAGTAATGACAACCTCATCTCAAAGTTGGCAGCTTATTATTCATGCAAAGAAAAGATATTTACAAACAATTTCACCGTGATTGGGACAACTACTTAGTACTCAGTAACATTTTCCTGACAACAGAATGAGGTTTATTTAAAATATAAAGTGTTATATCCAATATAACAGTAGTTGAATAAAGTTAATAACTATTTCCATGAAAACATATTTCTTTGGCCTTATATCATGAATTTTTCATTTTAAAATTTAAGTATTTGAGATTAATTGAACTATATTTTATTTTCACATAAATATTTCATGTGATTGTCTCAACTACATCGGCTTATAATTGTACAGTTGTTGAATCAATATCGTAGTTCGATTCGCTATATCTGCCCGCACGATGAGGTTGAGACAACTGCATTTCGATTGGAAATAGGACATGTTTTTTTCAGTGTAAACATCTTGAAAATGACGGTATAGATGTTATGAATTGTCGTTCCCAAGGTTATGATAATGTAGCTGTTATGAGTAGTATACATGGAGAAGTGCAAGCTAATATTAAAGCAAAAAATAACAAAGCAATTTTTGTCCGCTGCATAGATCATTCAATTAATTTATGTGGCCAACACTCATTTGCACAAAATGTAGCTTGTGTAACGTTTTTCGGAACAGTGGAAGCCATTTTAACATGTTTTTCTGCTTCGACTAGCCGCTGGGAAGTACTTGTTAAACACAATAAAGCAACTGTTAAAAGACTCTTAACAGCGCATTGGAGTGCTCATTATGCTGCAGTAAAAGTATTGGCTGAAAATTTTGATGGGATTGTGGCTGCAATTGAGAAGTTAAGTGATCAAAAAGAAAATGTAGACACTAGAGGAGCTACACAGAACCTTATCAATGCTGCATGTGATTTTACTTTTCTTTGCTATCTTTTGTTTTGGAATGATATTCTAAGAGCAATAATATCTGTGCTCAGATTGGATTGCAAAGCACGGGCTTGAATATTGATCAATTAGTTACAAAAATAGAGTCAACTCGTAACGAAGTCACATTGTAGAAGAGGCAATAGATCTTGCTGCGAAAAAATCGGAGGACTATGACATTCCAATGGAAAGCCGAATTCGTCGTAAAAACGTAAAAAACGAATGGCTGGTGAGTTTGCCCCTGATGTTGGACTAACACTGAGAGCTTAACTTAAAAAGGACATGTTGGAATGTCTTGACCGATTCAGTGTTGAATTCCGAACTAGACTGAAGTCAGTTCAAGATGTAGCTTTATTGTTCGAGGTTGTGCAGACAAACACTTAGCTTCTGGCGAACAGTGAAGAGTTGAAATTATCTGTATCAAAATTTGCCGGTTTTTATGATAAGGTATCGGCAACAGAACTTCTCATAGAGATACAAAGGTTGAGGAGGCATTTAAAAGCGGCCAATGTTACAGTTTCTAACTGGGTGTACCTAGACTTTTTGAAATTCATCGTAGAATGGGATTTTTAGAATTTCTTCCGAATCTTACAGTCGCACTAAAGTTATTTATGACTATTTGCGTATTAGTGGCTTCGTGTGAGAGGAGTTTCAGCAAATTAAAATTAATTAAAAATTACTTGCTGGCAACAATGACACAATGCAGCTTATTAATAATAATGCTTTTTTGTATTAATTAAAAAAAAAATTATAAATTACGTTTACCGGCTTTTTATTATTATTCACAGTTTTTATTTTTGGGGTGACACCACAATATCCGCCCCGGGTGCCACCCATGCTAGCTACACCGCTGGGCCAAACTTCGTTACACGTGGAGCCGGATTTAAATAAATTCTCGTTACGAGAGCCAACAAAAAAATAAAATATCAAAGTTGTTATGGAATTTTTATTTCCTTGCAAGTTAATTGCATACACCGTCTTCAAGCAAATACTTTTATTATGAATACATACACATATTGAAATTTTATAACATGGCACTGACAGCTATTGATTGCTGGTAGATGGCATGTGTGTTTGCAGCTTGTTTGAAATCGGGTTCATAGTTCGTTGCTTGTAAGTTGTGAACGGTGTTATTTGTAAGTTGTGAGAATGTTGCTTTGATGTTATAAATTTCATTGTTGGAAAAAGTGAATTACAAGAGTGTGAATGATGTGCCGAATATGGACAGTAATCTGCAAGCATGTAAAATACTGCTTCTAGTTACCTAGAAGTCAGCTTTTAACAAAAATGTGTTATCTAGACATTGGCTCTGACGACGGGTATCTAAGGCCGACTAGAACCCAGAGGATGGGAGTGAGTGAAGTGTCAGAGCGTGTCTAGATCTTGAATTCCCGTCAAGAATCACAAACCAGACAATAAAGCTTTCCATTCGACTACATGTATGTTTTGCACTCCTCCGTAACGTGCGTTAAACTAATACATAACTATAACTTATCGACTATCGATATGCCGTAAATAAAAGTAAATACATAAATAAAATATAGACAAAACTTACATTACTACAATCCATTGAACCACTCATCAATTGGTGTTAATAGAGATTTGTTCCAATCCTAATATGTATGTCTTCAGTATGTTCCCAAGGATAGTTGTGTAATTCCAAACAATTGACGACGATAAAAAATAAAATATTCACCCTTGATATATGTTAATTTTGTACATACTTTACTTCTAATTAAATCTTTCAGTTAATGTTGAATCAGTTATAAATCCCTTTAACAATGTGATCATCGATATAGTCAGATAATCTATGAATATCGATAGGGCAATCCCTTTAACAACGTGATCATCGATATAGTCAGATAATCTATAAATATCGATAGGACAATCTATGTATATCGTTTCCAACATACCATTCACTATTACATATTCCTTTTATAGATCACTTAACTTGGAGTTTGTTGTTTAAATCATAATTCATAAAATCGTTTTATAATTAAGAAATTCTGTTTATAAGTTTATGTAGAATTTTATTTTGTAGGTAAATCGACAAGTTTTTTTTATATAATTAAAATTGTATAATTTTAATTGTATAATTAATTGTAAAACATAAACTAAAATTGTTATATTCTTTATTTAATTCACTTGAATGCAAATTTATTTATTTTAAAATGAACTAATTATTCACAATCAATTTTTAAATTATATACTTTCAATTAATTTAAAGAACAAATATCCAATACTTATTTTTCTTTTTATTTGTATTTTACTTTGCTTTAAACTTTTGGTTTTGCATTCAAATTACCAACAACAACAAATACAGCACAAGACAAACAAAACAATTAGAAAACTATCCCAACAAATCAAACATAAAATAATTATCCACTCGGAAAACTGAGTGACCAAACAAAAAAACAAAACAAAAAAAACTGAACTGCCCGATCGGCTATCACTAGTCACTATACACTCAACTGTCCATCTCAAAAAAACCAACTACCTCTCTCAAACAAAACTAAAAACCGACTGCCACGAACTTGGATAATGGAAAAATTTCGCAGTCCAGAAAATTTGAATCAGCATAAAAGTATTAATATATTTTCTTGTTATCACAAGAAAATGAATTTTTATTTTTTATATTATTTTTTTACGAAAAAATTAACTGTGAGAAACGATTCAAATTAACTAGAAAAAGTAATGTGATATATATTTCACTCATATATACTGAAAGTAGAAGGAAAATTTTAAATGATTTGTAAATCATGACGAAAACATTTGTCTTTTCCCAGACAAATGGAAAAGGAATCAAATTATTACAAAATTAGTTGACATCGAAGTTTTTTACATGGGACTTAGATTTGTGATTGTCAACATGAGAATAATTTGGGAAATTTGGAAAAGGGAGTAAAATTTTGATAAGAAAAAATTAATTAAACGAATTAATGAAACGTTAAAACGTTACAATCGTGGGGACGACCTACATGACCCGAAAGATAAGAGATCTCAAGCCGGGCTCAAAACTGAACAGAATATATGTGAAGCTATCCAAGGAAGGTTAAAAGTAGCGAATGTCTTTAGTGTGATAGACACCAAGATATTTACCTTGTGGGTTGCAGATCTTATATCCCACATTACCCTGTTTAGAAAGAATGCAAGCTTTAATGAATTTATTCGTCAGTTTGGCGTTGAAATGCTTGGATGCGTCACTTTGAATAAAATTTCGAACAAAAACTTCCTGACCTGGTTTAAAATCGCGAGGACGACTCCGAAGATTGTATTGGTTTTCATTCCTACGGTGTGCAGACTTTAGATGTTTAAGCACCAATTGTCTTGCAATGCTAAGATGGTTATGTGGTGGTGTAACTTTTATGTCACTTTCGTTCAACATATCGAAATCACGCAGTAATTTGTAATTTGCACCATGCGAGGCCATATGCTGACCAAACACCAAGTAATGAGGAGAAAAACAAGTTGACGAATGTGTTGCATTCCTTAATGCGGAAGCAATTTCATGAATGTGTTTGTCCCACTCATTCTGATCATCGACCACATAAGCTCGGATAGCAGAAATTACCGATCTGTTGACTCGTTCTGAAGCGTTTGCTTGTGGAGAGTATTTGGGTGTAAAAATATGATGGACACCATAACGTTGGAGTAGATCTCTAAGAAGGTTGGACTCAAACTGACAACCATTGTCGGAAAACAATGTTTCGGGAACACCGAACATAGAAAAAATTCGATTTTCTAGATACCGAGTCAATGTCACAGCAGTAGCACACTTAAGTGGTTCAAGTATGACAAATCGACTGAACTTATCTAGGACAATTAAAATATATTTGCTCCCATTTTAGGTCTTGTACTAAAGTAGACAGGCTTAGTCATCTTACACGTATCGCATGAACCAATGTAGGTTTCAACATCTTGAGCCATCAAGGTTCGTTGTAAAATGTTCAAGGTTTTTGCAACACCAAGGTGGGCTGATTTTGGTGAATTATGGGCTTGGAGAAGAAGTTCTGGGATTAAAGACGAAGGTAGAAATAATTTCCAAGAAGAGATATCAGTGTTCGACTCAGTGGGAATTGGGCAGAAGAAAACTTTACCATCTCGTCCACACATGTTGATATTTTCTTTTGTATTTTGTACCCTATTAATAAGTGATAGATAGTCATCACTATTAAATGCCTCAGAATTTAAATCTACATGTAATGGCAAAACGGTCTCATCGGGTGGTGTGATGGAATCTATAAAAACTCTCGAGAGTGTATCAGGGACAATATTATCACTTCCTTTGCGATATTCGATTTTAAAATCAAAACCTTGGAGTTTTAAACTCCACCGTGCTAAACGACCGGATAAATCTTTTTGATTCATAAGCTGTTATATCTGGGGTTAGGTTGATTTAAATAAAAACACTTAGTTTGAAACACTAGAAACACTGTTATATCTGGGGTTAATTTAATTTAAATAAAACACTTAAGTTTTGGTTTTATTTATAATACTTGATAAACTTTATTTAGTTTCTGTTTTTATTTATTACAAACCTGTGATTTTTTAAAATTAATTATTTTAGTTTCATTTCTTAGTTTTCACCTTTTAATTTCACAATTATTTTCAAACTTATTAATTTGACAATTTTTTATACAGAACACTGAATATATTTTGAGTTATGTATATACTTAAACTGTAACTGTATTGACTTCCTTAAAAACCTTCTTAAACTATATTTTTTATTCACTAAACTGATTTATGACCGTTTTGTTTTGAACTCAAAGATTGACTGTTAAAACTGTTAGGCTGACTGAATTTAAAGTTTCTCTTAAACTTACTAAAGACTGATTGTCTTAACTGAATAACTTACTTAAAACTATTCGACTTGAATTATATTATTAAAACTACTTATTTAAGACTGATCTATTTTCTTAAAAACTAAATCTTATATACTAAATTTTGCTTTTATTACATTACAAAAAACAACAAAAACAAAATAGGAATAATTTTATTAAATTTTATGTTTTGGGAAAAAGATTTAATTATGCAATATTGTAACTTATTTCTAAGAAACAGAGAAACAGAAACAGAGAAGTGTGAAATAAGCATGAGAAATATTAATGTTATAGTTATTTTTTGTTTGAGAAGGTTTATTTGGAAAACATATTGATTCAATATTTTAAAATGATATGTGAAAATGAAAAAGGATTGTCGGAAAAGATAAAAAGACTTATTCTTAGTATGAACTAAAATTGTGATAACTGAAATTATTTATTAGTTTTATCCTTTATAAAACTATCGGCTAGAGATTAAAAGAAAATTCTTAGTAACGACTAAAATTGTGATAAATGATAATATTTTATAGTTTTATTCTTTATAAAAGTATCGGCTAGAGATTAAAAGAAAATTTCAGTTTTAAAAATGTGTTTAGAGAACATTTATTGGTATGTGAAACTAATATTGCGATTTTTAGAAAGATTTAGAGTTTGTATTTCTAGGAAATAGTGATTGAAAATTTGTAATGAGAAATACGGCACAACAAAGCCACTTAAGGCTGGCATGATCGGTGATAATAGTGAACCGATACCCTTCGATATATGGACGAAACTTTTTGACAGACATTACGGCAGCTAAGCACTCTAGTTCGGTGATGCTGTAATTTCGCTGTGCTTTGTTAAGCTTATGAGAAATGAATGCGATTGGATGTTCAACATTTTCAGCCGAACGCTGGAAGAGAACACTTCCAACTCCTGCTTTAGAAGCATCGCATTGAATGAAAAATTCCTTGGAAAAATCTGGGTTGGTTAGGACGACCTTTACAAAAAAAGCGATCGTTTATTAAAAACTGTAAAATTTGCCACACTATTCGCCAATTTTCTTTTTCTTTATCTTCTACTAAAAGAGAATAGACGAACAATGTAAATTTTATAAAAATTTTCAATACATTTTATTAAATACATTTTAAAATTATTTTTTTTTATTTATGAATTCATAAAAATATTAAAAATTTCTTTATACGAATTTTAAAAAATTGATCTATAACGCAGTTTTTTAAAGTTATATTGCTACTGTCTTTTGCAATTTGCATTTGAGTCCTCAAGCTAAATAAATATTGAATTTATGTATATGAAATTGAAAGTATGTATGGCTGCTTATCCTTTATGCATGAATACATTAATCATCATGACAATTATGAAGTTGTTGTGTACGCTTAATTTTTGCTTTTTATTTAACTATCGTTTTAAACGGTAGTTTGCTTTGATTAATGTTTTTTGTTGAGCATAAAAAAAATAAAATAACGTAAGAAAGATAGTATAACCTGAAGGCTGAAACAATTACATTTGTATATCAAAATTATATTAAACAAATTGATAGAGTTTAAGGGTGTCGGGCAGGGGGTTGCCACGATAGTAAGTGTCTGGCAATGGGTGACATGACTTCTAATACTATCCCGAAGAATACCATAAAAAAATTACCTTTTATACTTTCATGAAACTTTGGAGGCCCCTTTGTTAGCTGCTCCCTGCCAAAGCCACCATGATCCAAACTTTATATGTCGCTTATCGTTCCTACCTGAGTAGAGGGTATGCGCAGAGAAACTTTCAGCTTTAAATAACGAAGGTCTGGCCGTCGCGGGCTCTTAGTCTATGTATTGGAATCTTATCATCTTCACTAAATATGTTGTCGGCTTAGAATTGTATGTAATACATGTTTCTAAAATTAAGTGAAGACTTAATACTTGTAACTTGATACTTGATAAAATCGATTATATCGATTTAAAGCTCACAAAATTACGAGATGGAAATCGCATAAATTCTATACAAAGAAGCATAGCTTATGTATGATTAAACATGGATGGCAATCATGATAAATAAAATAATTAAAAATGGTGGCACTTAGCCGATAGTGATTTGCAAACGGCAACAATGCGCATTAATACCAATGAATTTGCTTAGCTTTCCGCAGAAAGATTTGTAAAATTTAAACTTGTTGATCTATGGGTGTGATAACCACGCGTACTTTAGTCCCTGCTATTGGCATATGAGTGCTATTTTGACAATTATTTGGTATACATTGTGAGGTTAGTGTGTGTAGTTAGCGGTTTATCGTTCTGACTTATTTCTCATTTATTCTGCTAATACGATCCAAATACTAATAATACGATATCAATTGATTGCGATTGCCAATGAAGTTTTCACTTCTGCCGTGCGGTCTTAAGCACACTCTCTGTTTTTTTTGTTTTAGGTTTTGTGTTAAAATTTAGTGCTTAAATTATTCTTACATTTTACGATTTGCAATTTTTCTTAACTAGTTTAAGTTTTATATAAAAAATTATTTTCGTTTTCAACCAGTTTATTCAGTTTATATTAATTTTTTGATTGTAAGTTTTTTAACCTGTTTTTACATATGTTTTTTAAAATAAAAAATCGTCGCCTTGATAAAGGAGCAAAGCCAGCTTCCTATTGATCAAAGGTCTGCAGGGTCGCAGAAGCGAGTGAAAAATAAAATAATATATCATAAAATATTTGACCGACAAAACAAAACAATAATCTATGAGATGAAGAGATAGGTGATGGGGGAGGGGGAGTGCTATTGATCGAAGGTCTGAAGGGTCGCAGAAGTGAGTGAAACATAAAATAATATATCATAAATAATATTTCTTTATATTTAAATAAATAATTAAAAATAAAAAAAAAATTTTATAAATAGCTCCTAAAGTAATGTTTTCCGCGCCCTATATATATGTATATTATTGCTCAGTATAAAAAGCTGTACAACATACTCCATTTTCAAGGTCATCGGAAGTGACGGAAGAATTCTATATAATTACCCTTATATAGTCAACATTTTGGCGAATTATTAAAAGTTTCAATTTATTAAGACTGCGTTCCAAATGCAGCTATTTTATACTAGATATGTTAAGAACTTAGTTTAGTTAGCTATTTATTTGACTAAGTAACATTTTGTTTCTGAATATTGGAAAGAATTTTATACCTTTACACCGTTTATATCTCACAACCTTACTACATTAAATTAAATTAAAACTGAACGATTTTAGTAAATCAAATTTATATTGATCACATATTAGTGTAATTTTTTTTAATAAAATGTGTTGTGAAGTAGGAATTACAATGATAGTGTTCGGCCGTGCAATATCATAATAAATATCACAATATTTTACGTCAAATTTTTTTCTTTTAACTTCACTTCGTTGAATATTATGTCAAACCGGACTGACCAGTACCTCGATTTTGGTTCTATGGAAAAAAATTAAGTGGAATGGAATTATTATTCATCTCGAATTTTGATTTCTCACTAAATAATTCCATTCCATTCTCGTTCTCTTTTCTAGATATCATTTTTAGTACAAGTCTAGCACAAATTTTTGAAAATGGAATTCACGTCAGTTTATTGACTTGTTTTTATTTGTGTTTCTTTCGATAGCTATAGTTTACAAGTTGTGCTATAGAGTTGTAAAATTATTCTTTAGAAATAAATAAATAGGGTATTTAAATAAATCCCCATTTCCGTCTGCCTTATCAAATCTGCGAGAAGCATACAAAACAATATGTGTTGTATATAAATTAAATAAATATTTTAAGTTTTCTAAAATAGTTATTGATAAATAATAAAATAAAATTAATAAAATATCCTTAACTCATACGGGCCAAATCCATATTCTCCTCTAAATAATTAACTAAAATTTCTTTTGGCATGATTACTTTAGGCGCAAGCGGATTTTTAAAAATTTTTTTTTAGGGCAATTTAAGTAAATTTAGTAAAAGAGACAGTTTTGATCTGTTTATCTTATAAGCACATAGGAAATCGGGATGGTAAATTTTGTAGAAAGAACATATTTAAATAAAGTTTGGTCACAAAAGTGTAATTTTGTGATTCTATATCAAATAAAAAAAAATCTTGGCGTCTAAGTGGATATTCCCTTTCTTTTTGATTTATCGTGCGTCCATACAAAATTTCAAAGATTATTTAATCACATTTCGTCTATAAATTCGTTGACGAGATAATTTGACAGTTCATCCCACAAATGCGGAATGTATTTTCTCATTCCACTGAATCTGAATGCAAAAATCCCATTTAGTACGAAATCTCATTCCACGAAATAATTCCATACAACCAGAATCTAGCTACAGTCAACAGATAAAAAAATGGATTTATACGTCAACCTTTATAGGTCACTTTTATTTCAATTAATTTTAACACAAAAGATAAATTTAGCCCGAAAACCACAAATCAGTTTTATCAAGAATAGTTATCACAAAAATGTAAGCATAAACAAAACAAACAAACAAACTAAACAAACCTAAGGCGACATTTTAACATTTAACCAGCAAAAAATCTGATTTTTTTCGTGATAAATTGCTGCGTATAGTACTTCGAAAAATCATGATTTTTTTTATCACGTTGTCTCGACCGAACACTAGGAATATGTATCACAACACATAACAACCTTTTATGACCTTTTATAGATCCTACAACAACATGCGTCCTAAGATATTGATTAACACAAATCTTTTTTTTTACTTTTTTATATTTATTGTTAAAGAATAGATTTGTCTAAGCAATAAATCCTAAATTATAGTTATTGAAATATGACATAGACCAGTATTTCATAAGACAGAGAAAATAAAAATAAAATAAGAGGCAAAAAGTAAATTTGTTTTAAAAATTTGTACGGACAAAACTAAATTTGCTAATAATCGAGCTAGTAGCATACACCTTGATCATGTGACGCACTGTCTTCCTCAATGATTAAAGCCTAGATATAGAGTTGTATGAAGGCTCATTTTTCTAGATAGCATCAAGGAATATTCCACAACTAAGATTAAGGATACTACTGTTGACTGAATACAGTACATCCGCCAGTACCCTTAGGATATTAACTTGGCTAGTGATATCTCTCTGCTATTGCCGTGGTATGTATTTAGCGTTAACTTGCAAATACTGGAGTACGCGAAGTTGTCACACCCTTAGATCAAAAATAAATATTTGATAACAGATTGAAACACGGTCTTACAATATTAAGATTTAACACTTAAATAGATGTTTTACACGTTATCTGTACACTAAATAAAACCAATAACAATACAAACAAATGTAAGCCCTGCGTAAGGTTCGCGTCTTATCGTCAAACTAATGATCAGAACGTACAAACGGAAAGAAACACTGCAATAAAGATCCAGTCCCGAGAGCATTTGGTCCAAATATGAGCAGCATGCCAAAAGTTAAGTTAAACAAGAGAACAACCCTTACTATTTTTAGACCAGCCTGGAGAGTTGGGCTTATCCCTGAGGTAGGGACTCAGTGGAGCTAGTAGCAAGTGTCACTAGAAGTTACTTGCGAAGGGGTAATTAAAGCCTTTGATTTTGTAACGACTGACTATTTCGAATATTTCTCTAAAAGTAACAATATTCATATATAAAGAAATTCGCTAATGATTTGCCAATTTATTTCAATTCCGGACATTAAAATGAAACAGACTTTAAAGCATTTATATTTAGCAATAATATTTTAACATTTTTTTAGTTAATTACACTCCATACTAATTAATAATACTTGTTTGTGTCTGCATAGAGGTTTTTGCTATGTAGGCTTATTCATTGTATTACATGTAGATGTAATACAGCTGTTCAAAGTTTTTTAGTTTTAGAAAAGTTGTTTGATCGGATGATATATGGAGGGAGAAATTATTAATTTATATATGATGACAGAGACAATAGAAAAAGAAACAAAAAACTGAAAAACTGAAAAACTTTATATCATTTTGATCCAGGTGATCACATAAAATTAAATCAAAAAGATGGATATCACATTTTACTTGTGATGTGTCTTAACTTAATTAATTTTAATTAAAATTGAAAAAAAAATTGTTTGTGTTATAATGTGATTAACTCATTTTAATTATTTTATTGAATGTTGAGAATTGAGTTATGTTTTTGTTGAGCCAATAAAGTTAATTTGTTAACAAAAAATTAGATTGGAAATAATTATAGATTCTGTTGATTAGTCCATATGGAGTTTATTGTTTTACATCAAAAAAAGTTAAACGTCTCATTTTGGTAAAGCAACAGTGGCTGGAATAGAGGAAGCTAGTAGTGAAATTGATAAAAAAAACAAAAAAGATTGTTGAAGTTAGTGGATTAAGTATAAATCAATCTGGAAATCCAGTTAGTAAAAGTGTTCAACTTCGAAGATCCGTAACTTATTTAACAGAAATAATGGGAATAATATGGGATAAAGTGGATGATGACGCTAAAGCAATTTATTTACAATGTTAAAAATGGTTACAAGTGCTGAAGTTCTTGACAATTATGTAGAAGTCGCAACAAAATTTTTTATGGATGAAAATGAAACTGATAATGATTTTTAATTATGTGGCGAGATGGCTCAATATTGTAATCAATCGGCAACGGTAGATTATAGTTTGGAGCAAATGATTTCACTCAATTTACAGCGGATCAACATTCAACATTCAATAATGTAAGCTTGTGTATTTCAATTTGTATAATTTTTATTGATTTCATTTTTTTTGTTGTTCTGTTAAATTATTTTCGAAAAGATGTAATGAATACAACATTGTTTTTTTTAAATTTATTTGTGATAAATAAGAGATTTCCAGGGTCAGGTCAGGCATTCGACATGTTTGTTTATAAAATTCCAATCGTTTCAATGTTTTTGCGAATCTATTCAATGGGAAATTTTTTATCATACCATTATAAGGATGTTTTTATTGACAATATTCTATTAAAACATTCAAACTATATTAAGCTGCATATTTAACATTCACAATTCGAATACTAAATTACTAAATGATTACATAAAACGTTTTATATTTTTTCTTATAAACATTTTCAAAACTTATACAATTTTATAAAAAGAATTTTTGTTACCTCATAAAATTTGCTTAAATTAAAGTATTCTATCGTACACTTAAAATTCTTTTTTGCTAGTCGGAGGTTAATTATTGCAGCTTAAATTATGTTAAAAAAGATTATTAACAAATTAAATTTATTGTCTAATAAAATTAATATTTTATATGTTCAAATGGGTAGATAATTCAAGATTAATATATTCAGCTGTAAATCACGTAAAATTTTTTCTGTTTGTTGTCGCACATGAGATGAACCAATCCACCTGCCGATCTGTTAATTTTGTTTATATATTTACAACAAATTTTTCGTATATAAAATAAAAATTTATTTTTAGATTCAATTGTTTGCTATCAAATAAATATCGATGTCAAATTTTGTTGAATACTGTATAATTTAAAAAGAACAAAGAAAACATTTAGTGGTACAACATAATCAAACGTCTCCATTAATGCATGTGTACTCGATATATAAATGGATTTTTTTTTTTTAATTGAACAATTTTAACATCTTTTAAATATTACTTCTAGATGAGTTAGACAACTCAGCATGCTTTGGAATTCGTGATCTACGCTACCGACGTTGAACCCGACCACTTTTCAATTTTCATCAACTTCGTATATGTACTTGACGTACAACGTGAAATAAAAAATGCGCATGTTCTTACAAAAATTATAGCAACTATAGCATTTAGTTTGAGAACCCGGTTGGTCCCATAAGAAATGGTTTTATGTGTGTTGGGAAGGTACTTGAGCAACCGATCGAAAAAATACACAGCAAATTTTTTGCTTACACTGTTATAAATATTGAGAAACGAAATTTTTAAAGATGTCGTTGATCCTGTAGACCAAAATTTTTTTGAATTTTTTTGCACAATCTGAAAGTTCAAGCCTTACCATAAACATGCCCAAATTCAAAACCTTCCATATTTACAAACCTGATTGTTTTTTCGTGCAGAAAAATCATAAAACTTGAGCGCCATTTTGAAATATATAATTTTTTTTCCAAAAATATAGCGGCATTTTGTCTTGAACCAAAATAAATATTAATCAATACACTAATACATCTTTTTGTATAAAGCAAAGTTCATTAGCGTCAAATAATCAGGTTTGTAAATTGTAATATAGAAAGTTTGGTCAAATTCAAAGATGGTGTTTTTTTGTTCTTAGGATATTAATTTTAATAGATGTGCATATTATTAGGTCAATAATTTTAGTTTTCTGAAAATTATATGAAACTTTTTTTTTTACAAATCTTATATTTTTGCCTACTGGAGTGTGCAGAAACTTCATTTGGATAATTGAAAAATGAGCAAACATATAAATCACTTTAAAAAAATTTAAGAAAACGAATTTTATAAATAAAAAATAATACATAACGCATAGCCCACGTGGAGGGATCAGTTTATGTGATAACTATTCGTACTCCAATCGCTGCTATTGACATACGAGTTGACGTGAATGAGAAATCATGTACCACTGGCAATAGCAGTGAAATGTCACTAGCCAATGTGATATCTTAGCGATGCTGGGGGATGAATTCTATACAGCCAATGAGAGCGGCACCAATCTAATTATTTAATATTTTTTGATGATCGCTCGTTCCCGTCTAACAATTTCGAAAAAATGCATGAAATCTGCATTAATTGTTACAAAAATCCCGTGCACAAAATTGTGCATAATACATGTCATGCAAATGATGTCATCATACCGTGCCCATGTCGTAAAATGCCTTAGCACATATATGCACAAACATGTCAGCCGCATGAATGATTTAAGAATAAAACAAAACAAAGCGAAACGAAATTTATTTAATGGTTATAATAATAAACAAAGGAATAAGTGGATAAATAAAATTCGGAGTTTTTGTTTTCTCGAGATATTTAATTTAAAGATTTTTAGACCGACTGAAATTTTAATTTTTAGGTAGATTTCATATAAAAATCTACCTATTGCAATGGGCTCCATCTCGGAATTTCGGAAAAATTTTTGTGCCAAACGACTATATATGATAAGCGGAGACGAAAAAACAAAAAAAAAAATTTATATATATATATATATATATATATATATATATATATATATATATATATATATATATATATATATATATATATATATATATATATATATATATATATATATATATGTATATATATATATATATATATATATATATATATATATATATATATATATATATATATATATACATAAACGATATGAGATATAACGAAAACGACCGGCACTCTCACGGTCGCATTTGTAGAGCTAGATCAAAAACATTTTGATCAAAAATGGTCAATTCAAATTTCGACTTTTTCACCTATGTAGATAACGTTTTTCATCCTTTATGTCTTGAATCAATGAGTAATTTTCGTTTAAATCTAACAACACCAACAGCTTTCCTAATTTTTTTGAATGTTTCTTTTCACTTATAAATTGTGATTATTGAAAGGCTATAAAATTGTGTGGTTTTATTCAAATGGTTCATAGACCTCTATGTAAAAAATTCGCGACTATCGATTGCTGTATCCAAATTGCATCGATCTACAGTACCACATTTTTTTTGAAGTGAAAAC
Organism: Diogma glabrata; assembly: GCA_963693315.1. Taxonomy (NCBI): domain Eukaryota; kingdom Metazoa; phylum Arthropoda; class Insecta; order Diptera; family Cylindrotomidae; genus Diogma; species Diogma glabrata. The sequence continues at coordinate 125,067,265 of OY856186.1, read as the reverse complement.
TTCTTTTGGCGCACCACACACAGATTTTTCCGTAGGTAGTAAATTAAACTGATTCGTCAGCATTTTTATTATTTATCAATTTATCAATCTATCATTTCTTAACGTTTCAAATTGCGTTGTGGATATCGTGCTCGACTGATGTGCTGTAGGTTGTGAGTTCTCAACTACTGGTATGGTACATATTTTTTTATTGTTTTTTTTAATTTTTATTAAATACATTTTAAAATTATTTTTTTTTATTTATGAATTCATAAAAATAATAAAAATTTCTTTATACGAATTTTAAAAATTTGATCTATAACGCATTTTTTTTAAGTTATATTGCTACTGTCTTTTGCAATTTGCATTTGAGTCCTCAAGCTAAATAAATATTGAATTAATGTATATAAAATTAAAAGTATGTATGGCTGCTTATCCTTTATGCATGAATACATTAATCATCATGACAATTATGAAGTTGTTGTGTGGGCTTAATTTTTGCTTTTTATTTAACTATCGTTTTAAACGGTAGTTTGCTGTGATTAATGTTTTTTGTTAAAAAAAAATAAAATAACGTAAGAAAGATAGTATAACCTGAAGGCTGAAACAATTACATTTGTATATCAAAATTATATTAAACAAATTGATAGAGTTTAAGGGTGTCGGGCAGGGGGTTGCCACGATAGTAAGTGTGTGGCAATGGGTGACGTGACTTCTAATACTATCCCGAAGAATACATAAAAAAATTACCTTTTATACTTTCATGAAACTTTGGAGGCCCCTTTGTTAGCTGCTCCCTGCCAAAGCCACCATGATCCAAACTTTATATGTCGCTTATCGTTCCTACCTGAGTAGAGGGTATGCGCAGAGAAACTTTCAGCTTTTATAAAATAACGAAGGTCTGGCCGTCGCGGGCTCTTAGTCTATGTATTGGAATTTTATCATCTTCACTAAATATGTTGTCGGCTTAGAATTGTATGTAATACATGTTTCTAAAATTAAGTGAAGACTTAATATTTGTAACTTGATACTTGATAAAATCGATTATATCGATTTAAAGCTCACAAAATTACGAGATGTAAATCGCATAAATTCTATACAAAGAAGCATAACTTATGTATGATTAAACATGGATGGCAATCATGATAAATAAAATAATTAAAAATGGTGGCACTTAGCCGATAGTGATTTGCAAACGGCAACAATGCGTATTAATACCAATGAATTTGCTTAGCTTTCCGCAGAAAGATTTGTAAAATTTAAACTTGTTGATCTATGGGTGTGACAACCACGCGTACTTTAGTCCCTGCTATTGGCATATGAGTGCTATTTTGACAATTATTTGGTATACATTGTGAAGTTAGTTTGTGTAGTTAGCGGTTTATCGTTCTGACTTATTTCTCAATTTATTCTGCTAATACGATCCAAATACTAATAATACGATATCAATTGATTGCGATTGCCAATGAAATTTTTTACTTCTGCCGTGCGGTCTTAAGCACACTCTCTGTTTTTTTTAATTTTTAAAGTTCCAGTATTTTCAAAATTCATTATGTTTCCGAAATTGTTGAAAATTGTAACTTACACTACAATTTTATTTTTTAATATTATTATTATTTTTATCAATATGAAACAGTTTTTTGTCACGCGTTCGGCACACATCACGAATTAAATTACATGCTTATAAGCATTCATTATATTATGATTAAAGTCAGAACCCTTTAAAGCATATCTCTTCTCTTTTCTATACCAAATACCAATGATGCTGATGATCCCGGCACAAGAACTCGATACATCAAATAACGAAATCGTAATTTTAAAATATCGATTTATCGATATTTCAATACATATCAATATATCGACACTTATCGAAATATCGACTTTATCCATATTTTTTATTGATATTTTCTATAACTTTATCAATATAGTCCAGCCTTAGTAGCAGTAACAAAATACGCTAAATTTTTAATTGATGTTGAATTACAAATTTTAAATCTTCAGGGGTTGTGACTTTCTGGGTAAGCAAAACCAGCAATGACGAACCAATAATACACTTCAATATTTAATAAAATGATTATTTCCTATTGCCGCCCTACATTGTAGGACAAAAAGTATATTTTTTAAATATTGCATTTTAATTTTAAATATTGCATTTTAATCCTACATTGTAATTTAAAGTATTTTTATTATTTTATGTTATTTAATATTTTTTTTTGTAAAACAACTTATGTTAATATATGTTAATAACAAAAACGCTTTAATCTTAAAAAATATGTACTTCTGTGTTGAAAAATATATAGCAAGGGGATTCATTTTTCACTAAAAATATCATTCTATTCGCCCATAAATAGGGAATTTTCTATCTTTCAGGTATAAAAACTACATAAGCCAGAATCCCTGACCTGAATAAAAATTATATGTAACTCAAAATTAATCAAATATTATATAGGTATTTTGTTACTATCACTAGGAGGAGACGATATTAAAAAAGTTTTTTAAAATATCGATAACAAAAAAATACGGACAACGCCAATACATCATAAATCGATAACTGTGGGTATGTATCAAAATATACCGGCATATATTGATATATCGACATTTACCACCAATATATCGATATATCGATACTTATTGATATTTCAATATTTATCGATATATTGATTCATCGAAAAAGTGTTCGCCATTAATAATTTTTAATTCACTAGACTTGAATATTGAAAATTTTGAATTCTATAGAGATTTTTTTTTCTTGAGCACTTAAGCCCAAGCAATTAAATTATTTGAATTTTTCAATTCGAAAGTATATTTTGGATTTTTCTCAGAGAAAAACTCCATTTTTTTCTTATACATGTTTCGGATCGGGATTCGAACTATCCTCGTCAGTGCCATGGTTTGAAAACCACCTTCGAAAACGAAATGCGTTCCTTAATGGAATGATCGGGTGAGAACATGGTGTATGGAACAGCAAGGTAAGTAGGGATGGTAGTCTAATTTAAATCAGGTATATGTTGTTGTAACCGCTCACTTTTAGGATTACCTGACTTCTGGTTCAATCCCACGACAGAAAAAGGCTGAGCCAAGCCGATTGAGCGGGAATCAGATGCGGTCAGGTAAACAAATCTCTAACTTCAGTAAGTGCCATCTTTTCTCACACCTGGGGGTCTAGATGGCGCTGCTAAACGTTATAGTGTATTTCAAAGTAGGGATGGAAAAGTCGATTCCGATTCTACTCGAGAATCGACTTTTCTGTTAAAATAATCGATTCTTAGTATTCGATTTTCTGACATTAGAAATTATATTTAAAGTTATATGCTATTGCTCGACTCCCGATGTAAAAACTAAGATTTAAAAATATTTGCAACTCTGCGCGCGCTGTGACTTTTCTCGGTATGTGTTCATCACAAGGAATACTTGAGTTTAAAAAAACATTTCTTCGTCGTGGTTTTTCAATTAATTTGTTCAAACTTTATCTACATTAGTGATTGCTTGAAAAAAGAAATTCAGCTAACAAAAAGTGTTGCGGTTGATCATGAAAGTGAATCCGCTGCATATCATCAACGCTCTTCAAATGGTAATGGTATTTGGGATTTTTTAGACGACGCTTTGCAACAAAACCATCAAAATAATGACAGTGATGAAGTAGGCGAGTTGCCGATTGAATTAAGACAATTCATTAATCGGCCAACAGTCGACAGAAAAATTAATCCGGATCCAATTTTCACATGGAAAACACTCGAAAATCAATACCAAAATTTATCAAAAATATAACCACGCCAACCATCAACCATGTGAGCGTTTATTTTCATATTATGGTCTGATTGCAAATCAGATTCGAAGTCGATTAACGCCTGATCATTTGAATATGCTACTTTAAGATCAGTTGCAGAAAATATGTGATTTTCATAATAGTCCAGTAACTTTTTCGCCTGAGAGTATGGGGTAGTATGCGTCAATTCTGGTAGTTCTGATTCTTTGCAGGCTTGTTTATGATGTTAATGTTAGCTTAATGAATAATCCAAGTTTGTGACCTCGAGCGCCGAAAGCAACTTTGTCAAAAATCGAAAAAACCGCGAAAAAATCGTTATTTTTTCAAATTTTGGCGATTATAACCCTAAAAGACTAGTTTTTTCTTTATACTTTCTTAAGACGATTTTAATGTAGACTAAATTTGCTACAATATGATACTAGAAATGTCTCTGTAAACCCAATATTTTCAGAGATTGAGCCTTACAAAGTTTATCATTTTTTTAGCTTCACAATATTTTGCAATATTTTAGACGGTACCCGGCTAATTCTACGCAAGCAATTCGTCGCAAAGCAATTCATCGCAAAGCAATTCATCGCAAGCAATTCGTCGGAAGCAATTCGTCGCAAAGCAATTCATCGCAAAGCAATTCATCGCAAAGCAATTCATCGCAAGCAATTCATCGCAAAGCAATTCATCGCAAAGCAGTTCATCGCAAGCGTATAACAAAATTTGTTAATAAAATTTAATATTCCCGCTCTTGGCGTTACCCAAAACTAACTACGAGGAAGTGGTGAGATAAATGGTTTCACATTTTTTTTTTTATTTTTTTTTTTTATTTTTTTTTTTTTGGTTTTTATATGTTTTTTACATATATTTTATTTTTTTATGTTTTTTTTGGTTTTTTTTTGTGAATTTTTTGGGTTTCTGTTTGTTTTTTTGTAATTTGTTTTTGTGTATTTTATGTTTGTTTTAGTTTAATAATTAATAAAACATTAAATTAGTTATGTTATGAATTATAAAATAAGTAAGAAGGAAAAATACAATTAAAGAATAGAAAAAAAAATGGGATTATGAATTATATTTTATGATACTAAATTAAATAGCACCAATATCAAAATTGTAAGCTATACTTCGCAGATAACTAATTGGAGGCATAGTTTCAAATTTTTTTTACTGCTGCTGCATTACGTATGTATAAATCTTTATATTTTTTTTGGAGGTTCACTTGAAGCACCTGCGAGAAGCTGCTCACGCTGTAATTCATTTTTAGCCTGTTCGCTGTGTATGGTCTTAAAAATTGCCAAATATTTGGATTATCTACTTTAATCATTTGCCTAAATCCATTATTCCAGCCTTCGCACCGATTATTTGTTTTATCACCTGCATTTTTCGCTTCCTGATAACAGTTACAATCTTTAATTTGAAATCTGGGAGGACGCATTGCACCTCCAATATTTATACGACCTATGTAGGTGTCTTCAAAATAATCTACTATAGCAATAGCACTCTCAGGAATTGTGTTTGATTGTACCAATATATCAAAATATTCAATTACTTTTTCTATTGGCACATATGCAAGTGCTGCAAGATGTTTTACATTAAGTGCAAATTGCGAATCAGTATCATAGTTGCTTTTAAAACCAAGAGAACAAATCTTTCGGTATACTGATTTCTTGAAGTGGAAAAAGCACAGCTGCGTATTTATTTTAGGAAAAATTGACTGAAAAGCAGATATTGCAGCTTGTTCAAAGTCAAGATGAATCTTTGATGGATTCATTTCACTATTTTGTGACTTCAATTGAAACAGCATTTTATCATACGTGGTTTTCATTTTATTGGGGAGTAATGCAAATACAAGAGGCATTGGGTGGCCATTTATTAAACCATGTATAACGTACAGTTGATAAAATAAATTAGGAAAAACAGAAAATGTTCCATCAGCGTACCATTCACATGACTTAGCTAACAAGCTTAAATTGGAAGGAGTTGAAAATATAATCATGCGATTCTGTCCAGTCGCGTCCTCACTCAAGCTATCAAAAAATATGAACGATTCGTTTTTAGAAGTTGCACGATATTTTTCAGGAATGGCAAAGGCTTTTGAAAAAGGGATTGGATCATACTCATTAGCAACTGCTCTGATTTGTTGGATGTTGCGTTTCATAGACTGCAACTGGGGTAATTGAGCAGCAGCAGCAGGAGATATATTTTTGGCTTCTGCAGCAATTATACCTTGGGTAGAACCAGAAAACGAAGCCTTAGCTACCTCACAAATATTGCTCATGTGCATGGAAGCATCTAATTTTGCAGCCTCTGCAGCATGATTGTGTTCCTTAGGTACGAACAATATTTTACCTTCAACAAGGTGCAATCTAGAGCCACACTTGGTTTTATAATTTGCCGAGCATTTCCATATTGTCTTTTCAGCGTATGTCCTTTCTTTGTAAAATGTATATCCATTCAATATAAGTAAGTCTTTATTTCTTTCAGTTTTAGTCAAAGTATAATCCATTTTAAAATCAATAGAATATATCCAACAAATAATAAAATTCAAAGAAAAAGAAAAGTTCACACAACTTGAGATCAAAACTTCAAGTGATAATTTTTGGAACAATAAAAATAAGAAACTTTGTTTTAATTTTTATGTTTGCATGGACTACTATGATAAATTTTTTTATTTTATTTGCTTTTTCTTATTATCGCATAAAAAATGCATCGCAAAATAGTTCATCGCAATAATTTGTTTTCGCTTCGAAGAAAGGCTGCGCGGCCTTTCTTCGAAGCGAAAACAAATTATTGCGATGAACTATTTTGCGATGAATTGCTTTGCGATGAATTGCTTGCGACGAACTGCTTGCGATGAATTGATTTGCGATAAATTGCTTTGCGATGAATTGCTTGCGACGAATTGCTTGCGATGAATTGCTTTGCGATGAATTGCTTTGCGATGAATTGCTTTGCGATGAATTGCTGTGCGATGAATTGCTTGCGACGAAGGGCTTGCGATGAATGGCTTGGGACGAATTAGCCGGGAATCATTTTAGACGTCACTCGAAAATTCATTCAGAACGACAGACTTGCAAAAAATTGTGAAGTTCGAAAAAAATGATAAACTTTGAAAGGCTTAATCTCGGAAACTGTTGGGTACAGAGACAGTTCTAGTATCATATTGTAGCAAATTTAGACTACTTTAAAAACGTCCTATGAAAGTATAAAGAAAAACAAGTCCCTTAGGGTTATAATCGCCAAAATTTGAAAAAAATTTTCGCGGTTTTTTCGATTTTTGACAAAGTTGGGTTCGGCGCTCGAGGTCACAAACTTGGATTATTCATTAAGCCAACATCATAAACAAGTCTGCAAAAAATCAGAACCACCGGATTGGACGCATACTGTAATGTATAAAGTTGCTGGACTAAGTTGATTGTCTAAAATTTATTTGAAAAAATGTATATCAATGAAATATAAATTTAAATTTTTTCAGTTAAAGCTAGTTTTCTTAACATAGGAATCGATTGAAATCGAAAGAATTGACTCTTGCAGCCGGAGAATCGATTCTGAGAATCGAAATGTATAAAATCGAAGTAGGAATCGAGAATCGATTTTTCTATAATTCTTTCCATCCCTATTTCAAAGTAGAAATTTCATCATTATCTAACTACTTTAAGTTGAATTTTTCTCATAAGGTTTTTATGTTTTATGTAATTCAATTAGCCAATTCTAGTGTATTTTAGCCTAATTAACTCTACGAACATATGTTTATCATGCTCTAACTAAGTTAGCATTGCATGAATAACTTGTGATCTATGAGTTTGGAAGACAATTTCCAATAGATTAAGAGCCCGCGACGGCCAGACCTTCGTTATTTTATAAAAGCTGAAAGTTTCTCTGCGCATACCCCCTATTCAGTTAGGAACGATTTGCGACATATGAAGTTTGGATCATGGTAGCTTTGGCAGGGAGCAGGTAACAAAGGGGCCTCCAAAGTTTCGTGAAAGTATAAAAGTTAATTTTTTATATATTCTTCGGGATAGTATTAGAAGTCACGTCAACCATTGCCAGACACTTACTATCGTGGCAACCCATCAATTTGTTAAAGTTAAATGGTGTTTGGCATTGGGTTACCACGATAGTAAGTGTCTGGCAATGGGTGACGTGACTTCTAATGCTATCCCGAAGAATATATAAAAAAATTACCTTTTATACTTTCATGAAACTTTGGAGGCCCCTTTGGAACCTGCTCCCTGCCAAAACCACCATGATCCAAACTTCATATGTCGCTAATCGTTCCTAACTGAGTAGGTGGTACGCGCAGAAAAACTTTCAGCTTTTATAAAATAACGAAGGTCTGGCCGTCGCGGGCTCTTGCTCTACAACTAGTTGTTGTGACTTACACTGATTAAATTCTAGATGTTATTTGAATGTATATTTACTTTATACGAAAGACAATGTTACTGTACATTAAACTGGTTAATAATTTTTAATTCACTAGACTTGAATATTGAAAATTTTGAATTATATATTCGAGATTTTTTTTTGAGCACTTGAACTCAAGCAATAAAATTATTTGAATTTTTCAATTCGAAAGTATATTTTGGATTTTTCTCAGAGAAAAACTCCATTTTTCTCTTATACGTGTTTCGGATCGGGATTCGAACTATCCTCGTCAGTGCCATGGTTCAAATCCGTTTTGGCAGACACGCTATCCAACTAACCTATAGAGGCGATAATATTTTAATGTCCGCCATTGTCTAACATGTCGAATGGCACAATTCTGTGGAATCATCCAGTTATACCCTAAATGAATGCAAACTTACTAATATCCGTTAGAAATATCTGAGCTGTACGATAGTCATCACAAACTGTAACCACAATTTGTAAGTGGTTGTTATGCCCGCCAAATTACGTGATATTTAACAGGTAGCATTTTAAAAGAAAATACACACAAACTCTAGAACAACAAACTAATAGTAGAAACTAAATTCCTGTTCAACCACCAAACATTTCCATTTTCATGTATAAAACGGCTACATTACATTTTTTCATTAACATTGTTTGTTACCAAGCAATCAGTATACATAATCTTCGGACTTCGTGTAAAAAAACATCAAAGGCATCTATTCCAAACGTGAAAAGTCCTACGTTTCATGGTAGAAGTGGATCCCTTTAAAATGAATTAATTGTATTCAGCATTGTGCCATTTCATCTACCACAGGTTTATTCTCCTCAACCAGATCCTCTGTGCTTATTAATATCTAGGAGTAATTTTTCGCCTCGATACGCATGCGTAGCTTGTGTTCGACATTAAACGGTGAGGTTCTGCTTACTAGAGTAGCATTTCTTGTTTTCTTACCCAGTACCCTCCGCCTCTTGCTCTCTATAGAATCAATATTTATCTCTGAATACTACACTGAAATAAAAACTAAAGTAATATTAACCTCATCCTGCAGCCAAATTCTGTAATTGTGAAGCGGTGAAGTGATAAGTTTTTTAATGAAAAGAAACGAAGACATTTTTATCACTTCACCGCTTCACAGTTACAGAATTTGGCTGCTGGAGTTATCAGTTTATTATTTCAACAAAGAAAAAATACTTTCAAAAAGAATTTTACGGTGATTGGTATATTTACAGGTAAACATTTTCCCGACAAAAGAATGAGGTTAATTTAAAATGTAAAGAAAGTGGTACATGCAATTCAGTGTATCGGCTACAGTTTTTAAGCTGTCTCTATTACATATACATTCAGAAAGACTAATAGCGTTAAACACACAACCTGAAAGAACTACAGAAAACTTAACTCTGTCTCATGTTGCAATATTACCGTTTTAAGTGTTAAATTAGAACGGAATCGGAAGAATGATGATTATATATGCTAACCGGTTATCTGTTGCTTTTTAAGTTTTCAAAACCCACTTTATTTAACCCTCTTTTCAAAACCCACTTTAACCCACCTTATTATGTACTAATAGCTCAAAGACATCTCATAAGATATTAAGACATGAAAATATGCACCATAGTATAAGTGCCTGCTAATCCCAATAAGAATGTTTAACATTCCGCAGCATTCCCGGAGTTTTTTTGCAGTTAGCTGAAATTATAGCCCTTTTGAACAACTTAACACGAAAGAAATGAAGAAAAAAATGATTTGCATATTATATATTATAATTGTTATTGTTTAGTTAAAACACACTTTTTTGATATCTATATATTTATTACAACCGATCGATTTCGAAAGCTAAGCTCTCATTTTCAAGTATCGTTCTAAACTGGAGTTTAGATCGATCCTTGAAAATGAAAGCTTAGCTTTCGAAATCGATCGGTTGTAATAAATATATAGATATCAAAAAAGTGTGTTTTAACTAAACAATAACAATTATAATATATATTAATGATATCTAGTGCTCTAAATAAATAATAAAAAATTAACTATAATGATTTGCAATTTATATGTTTGCATCCTACACTCAGAAAAATAATTAATATATATCCCAAGTATAACAAGATGGAACTCAAATTTGAGTTCCTTTTTTTTAAATACAACTTAGTAACTTAAGTTGGAACTCAATGTGTGTCAACTTCATTGTACAAATGAGTTCCAGATTTTGGCGACAAATTTAATACAACTTCTTAACTTAAGTTGGAACTCAATGTGTGTCTAACTTCATTGTACAAATGAGTTCCAGATTTTGGCGACAAATTTAATACAACTTATTAACTCAAGTTGGATCTTAGTTACGGATTAAGTTCCAAAAAATTGAAAAAAAACTGGAAGTAGTGATACTTGGGTAGGCATAAGGAAAATATTGCGTCAGAATTATTTTAGATTTATATATAAGAATCGAAAATCGCGGCTTGCTACAAAAAGTGCTTTGATTATTTTTAATATTTATTATTGATTGATGAATTAAAAATTGACTTGCTTATTCACTTGCGAAACGTCATAATAAAAAATCAGTTTAAGCTACAGAAAAACAAAAAAACAAAATTCACGTTAAAATGAAACACGAAATGGAAAACCTCGCTCTATAAAATACTAATTCCATGCTCTAGAACTGCCCCAAAATTTGAGAGAGACTCAGCATCTGGTTTAAATTCCAGCCCAAACGCCTGTTTCTACAAACCAGATACTGAATCCACTCAAACCAAATCTAAAAAACTAAACAATAAAAACAAGAAATTAAAATTAATATCGTTGCTGGAGGCAGACCACGATTTCTAACTCCCAGCTTCCGATCCCTTCACCAGCATTACTATTACAATTGTGATGAATTGTCTTAAGGAAAATTAATATCGTGAAAGGAGGTTGGTGTTGAGCGTTTGCTCTTTCCAACAAGAATGTTGAGATTAGACTACCACTCCACTCTAATGGAAGATTGCCTAGCGCTGGAGAATGGCATTCAACTCCTTCACCAAACACTCCTCCGAGCGAAGATGTAGCTAGTCTAGGAAAGAAGGTAAAATGTAAAATGAAATTATGAATCTAGAAACAAAATTTGGTCGATCGCATGTCAGAGACAGAGGTGATCCAGCGACCAAAGAAAACCGATAAGAGGGTGAAGCCATCCTGGATCCTTTCTTAGAGGTACAAGATCCTTTTCTTTCTACAAAAACATTTCCTACAGTTTTTAACCTTCAAAACCAACAGTTTATAAAAAGATTCAATAAATTCAATTTGCCAAAAAAATATATCAAATATAAAATATAAAAATCAAGAAAAATATAAAATAAAACGGTTATGTATTTCGAGTTTTTGTTCGACACCACGTGAAACGTTTTGGTGCGTTAATATATTCCTGTTTCAGCGCCACGTGAAACGGTAAGACTTTATTATAAAAATATCAAGATTGGGAAATCTCTTATTTATAACCAAAAATTTATATCAAAACAAAAGTTTAATGTTGAATACAAAACAAATTAGTTTACCATAAAAAAAACTAGCAAAAATTATATAAATTAAAATCAAAAAAATAAAGCTTACATTATAGGTATATATGATGATCCTCTTCAATATATTGATCTAAATGTAAATTTTTAGCATCTCCATAGTTTAGTCCCACTAACAGTCAAACACATGAAACATTTACAGGTAATCAACGAAATGCTCCATTTTATATGTATTTTTTCCACTCACTGCATATTCAAAACTATCAGTCTTTGTTCCTTCGGTTGCTTGTGCAATCGCTTAACGTTTTGATAGTAATATTAAAACATTTATACGATATAATCATTTTTATAACACATAATAGTAGATAAACATTTATTGTAAGTTATATTTAAAGATATATTTTTTTCAATTAAACCACAGAAAAATAATACAATTATAACTTGATTTAAATTTACAAGATCTTCTTTGTATGATTATAATTTACCTAATCATCTCGATCAAACATTCAAATGAAAGTCAACCCATTTCCATATAAATCATCTCAATAAAAAGCTTCTCTACAACTGCATAAATTCGAAGATCCACATTACATCTACATGTAATACTATGACTAAGTTTTAAAATCGATTTAGACAGACATTTGTAATATTAATTGATATTGTGTGGTGACGCACCAAAGCAATAAACTGATAAAATGTAAAACATTAGTTGATTGGTCTGTGGTATACATAAATGCTTTTATGTTTGTTTTAATTTAAAGGTCAGCACCGAAATAAATTAGCAAATCATTAGCGAATTTTTTTAAATATTAATATTCTATTTTAGAGTACAATTCGAAATAGTCCGTCGTTACAAACTGATAATCACGTTTAAATGTACCAGGCAGTATACACAAAAAAAACATTTGCAAATGCATCTAAATATTTATTTATATAATAGAAAGTAAATGAATGAATTTTAGGCATTTAATATTATTAAATAATTCATTTAATTTATTTTAAATGATTGAAGTTTTGAAGTTTTAACAATTCATTGCTTCTTTTTATTGATTTTACTAAAATGTTTTTATGTTTTATTTAAACTTATTAGATGATTTACTTATCATAAATTATCATAAAATTGTATTGAATGAATTAAAGAATATAATTTTATGAAATAGATATTTATTAAAATTAATTGGCCAAAAATAAGAAGATATATCAACTAATTTTAATTATAAGTTTTAACGAAACTGAATGTTTGAAACATTAAAATGTTTTAGTATAATTTTAGAAAACTTTATATAAATCATAAATTTTCAACTCATATAAATTAAATTAGATGCAAATACAACGTTATTTTTTCCGTGTACCTAAAAGAAATCAATATTTCGAACATTCGAACTCCATCGCAACAGTTACATATATCAATGATTTAATCATTCAAATATTTTCTAACGGTAGTATAGAACTATAAACAAGGACAATTTGAATTCATCTGAATCGAACAACGATCTAGATCTAAATATATACTTGCACCATAATAACAATTAGTTCAATTGGAGATTTCTACTCGCTCAGATAATTGTAATATATAAAAAGTCCAAGCGGCACGTATATCCGCTAGAAATAGGTAGATTTCGAGATCAGACAGTTTTGTGTGCCAGTAGAATCTGATGTATCAGATTAGTTTAAACAAAACAAACTAATTTCAAACAGATATCGAACAAATTTTAAAAAGATAATTAGCTACCTACAAGCAAAATTATATCTATCCAATTTTGCAACAAACAAATATCAAATCTACCACAGAACATGTGTGTAACAATTTATGACACAAACCTACTCTATACCATATGTCGTGCAATTACTGCAAAATATCAAAATAGTTTATTTCCAAGAAAAAAAATTAATTTCTTCTATTCAAATCTTTTATTTTTTTGACTGTTATAAGGTTGACATTGACTGTTATAAGGTTTTTGGAAATTGTAGTTGGGGATTGTTGCAAACTTTTTTGTTGAAGCTAACAAGTCAAAAACGTCTAACTGCAGAGGTTTATATTTATAAGAAACGGATTAAAATGTTTCCACAGATTCTAAATTTATGAAGATTTTAAAAATATTAGTATCCAAACGGCCGTTATAACGGATTAAAAAAACTACTTTTTTTTCTAGTATAAAGCCTATAGTTCCTTAACCATGTGTCAGATTTTTCTGATTTACGAACTTGTCCAAGATATTAATAAAATACACATTTTTAAGAAAGGTTTTTTGATCTGGCTCCACAAATGCAACCGTGAGAGCGCCGGTTGATTCAAACGCATTTTGTGATTTACAAGCTTTGTTGTTGGAGCCGCTCACTCAGAAACCTCCAACTGCAGAGGTCTTTTTTTTAAAATAAACTGATTAAAAAGGTTTCAAAAATTCTAAATTTATGAAGTTTTTAAAAATATTAGAATCCAAACGGCCGTTATAACGGATCTAAAAAACAGAAGTTTTTTCTAGTATAAAGCTTCTAGTTTCTTAACCATGTGTTGGATTGGGCTGATTTACGAACTTGTCCAAGATATTAATAAAACGCACATTTTTAGAAAAGGTTTTTTGATCTAGCCTTATAAATGCGACCGTGAGAGTGCCGGTTGTTTTAAAAAAAAATTTTTTTCCAAACTTTTTTGTTGGAGCCGCTCACTCAGGAACCTCTAACTGCAGAGGTCTATTTTTAAAACAAATTGATAAAAAAGGTTCCAAAGATTCTAAATTTGTTAAATTTTTTGAAATATTAGTATCCAAACGGCCGTTATAACGGTTTTAAAAAATCAATTTTTGTCAGAAAAAAGCCTCTAGTTTCTTAACCACGTGTTGGATTTTGCTGATTCACGAACTTGTCCAAGATATTATTAGAACACACAAGTACAGAAAATTTTTTTGATCTAGCTCAACAAATGCGACCGTGAGAGTGCCGGTCGTTTTCGTTATATCTCATATCGTTTATATATATATATATATATATATATATATATATATATATATATATATATATATAAATTTTTTTTTTTTTTGTTTTTTTTTCTCCGCTTATCATATATAGTCGTTTGGCACAAAAATTTTTCCGAAATTCCGAGATGAAGCCCATTGCAATAGGTAGATTTTTATATGAAATCTACCTAATAAAATGAATTAAAATCATTTTGTTTAAAGTATAAAAAGGGGAGATTTATTGGAACAATTATCCCAAGGATTGATGAACCTTAGACGAACGTCAACAGTAAATGAGCGAGGGTACTCAGTACCCTTTCGTAACAAGATTCGTTCTAAATTAAGTGCGAAATCATTAAATGCCTTGATTTTCCTAAAATATTATTTTCTGCAAGAAAATAAATAAAAGTACAATAAAGTATAGTGTTATGTAATTCTAGATAAAGATTTTCACTGTCAAATACTTTCAATTTTTTTCAGTCGGTCAACCGGTCATTTTGAATATTTAATATTCGATACCCGGATAGTAAAAAAGTCGAATAATTGCCATCTTTGGTAGTGTTGGGCCATGCAATATCGTAATAACAGGTCGTTCAAGAAGTCCGTAGGATAAGTAAGAAAAAAACAACATTTTGACAAAACTCGATTTTTTTATTCAACATAGTTGCCTTCGAGGGCGATACAACGAGTATAGCGATTTCCAACTTTTCAATACCACTTTTATAGTACGATTTCTCTTTCTCGTCAAAATAGGCCTCAGTTTCAGCGATTACTTCATCATTGGACTTAAATTTCTTTCCAGCAAGCATTCTCTTGAGATCTGAAAACAGGAAAAAGTCGCTGGGGGCTAAATCTGGAGAATATGGTGGGTGGGTAAGCAATTCAAAGCCCAATTCATTCAATTTTGCCATCGTTTTCATCGATCTGTGACACGGTGCATTATCTTGGTGAAACAACACTTTTTTCTTTTGCAAATGTGGCCGTTTCTTTGCGATTTCAGCCTTCAATCGATCCAAAAGTTCACAGTAATACTCGCTGTTGAAGGTTGTTCCTTTTTGGAGATAGTCGATGAATATTATTCCGTTCGTATCCCAAAATACAGACGCCATCACCTTACCGGCCGACTGTTGCGTCTTTGCTCGCTTTGGATTCGGTTCGTCGACTGCTGTCCACTCAGCTGACTGTCTTTTGGATTCTGGTGTGTAATTGTGAAGCCATGTCTCATCCATTGTCACATATCTACGATAGAATTCCCTTTTATTGCGGTTTAACAGTGCCAAAGACTCCTCCGAAGCATCGATTCGTTGTTGTTTTTGGTCGACTGTGAGCTCACGCGGCACCCAATTTGCACAGAGCTTTCGCATACCCAAATGTTCATGTAAAATGGTAAAAACACTACCATCTGCTACCTTTACAATGTCAGCTATTTCGTGCACCTTCAATTTGCGATCGTTCATAACCAATTTGTGGATTTTTTTTATGTTTTCTGGAATAACAGCCTAATTTTGGCGTCCACTGCGCTTTGCATCTTTTGTGCTGGTACGACCACATTTAAATTCAGCCATCCACTTCTCTACCATTTGTCTCGATGGAGCAGAGTTTGGATAATGTTTATCAAGCCATTGTTTGGTTTCCACTGTATTTTTTTCATCAAAAAGCAATGCTTTATTAAAATTCGAAATTCACTTTTTTCCATTTTTTTTCAAAAACAAAAGTTGCTTCACACAAAATGCTATAACTCACGAATAAATAGTCAGATTGCTGTCAAATTTATACACGTATCGTTTGAAGGTTAGTACTAAATAAAAATCATATGGAAAAAATTCTAGTAACGCCATCTATGTGTCATCCTACGGACTTATTGAATGACCTAGTAAATATCACGATATTTTACGTCAAATTTTTTTCTTCTAACTTCACTTCGTTGAATATTACGTCAAACCGGACCGAACAGTCAAAAGATAAAAAGATGGATTTATATATATATTTTTTTTTAACTTCCCGATATGGGAAGTTATTGTTTTTGGGTCGATTTTCAAAATCGGAATTTTTATGATATCTTTACGGTACATGACCTCCTGAAGCTGTTTAGACTATTTTTAGCTGGCAGTCTGTATGTGTGTGTGTGTATCGCTGCATGTAGACAAATTTTTGCCCAACGCTTTCTCAACAACGGATGGGTCGATTTTAACGAAAATGGTCGCAATCGATGTATCTCGGCGTAACTTAGAGCCCAGTCCTTTTCTAGCGAAAATAAATCATTCGTTTTTTAGTGGTTTTCAAAAAACTGAAAATTATCTCTTGCAAATATCATGAGATTGAATAATGCTATCAAGATCATGAAACTTCCATATTGTTTGTCATCATGCCAGCCATGTATAATGACATTTGTATAAACAATTGCTATCTTCCTTTTTGAGTTTTTAAGAAAATGTGAAAAAACTACGTGTTGTTTTCGTTTACGCAAACCCATGATATCTAGATGAAACTTTGGTATGTAAATGAACTGAGTTGTTTTCAAAATTTGACAAAAAGTTCAGAGGTTAGTGAGTGGATCACTTGATCAACTGTTCATTTGAAACTTCAATAACACTCATTTCTGAGATTTAATTTGGTTGAAACATAGTGCATAAAGTTTTGGTAATGTTTATAAAATCACTTCCGGTTTATCACTTTCGGTGGAGTATCTTATTTTTGATCTTTCTTTTAATGATATCACAACAACAGCCTACAGTTGTGAAGTGTTTTTTACTAATCTTTGATAAAACGTTTCAGTTAATATGAGAAAAATTAATTAGCAAGTCAGGTATCTTGTACAAAGTGGTCGGTATCTATCAAACAAATGCTGATTTTTAACTGACCAATAGGTTTACATTTCGTTTGTTTTAATATTTTTCTTTAATTAATTTTTACATTTTTGAAAATAAATCGAAAACTCTGCTTTCGAAAATTACAAAAAAAACTCCTTTGCACTACAAGAAAAATTACCTTTCATGTGACACCCCACATGCCATGATAAAAATTAATTTTTTCTTTCAAAATTTCCACTTTAAACCTCCTCTAATAAACATTTGAAATTATAACAACCAAAAAAAATTTTTGTTTCGATTTAGTAAAATCTCTACACCCATGAATTTTTTTCTTTTGTAATGTTCGAAGTTAAGGGGGGAGGGACAAAAACACCACTCGTTTTTGGTAATAACTCAAAAACTGGCAGTCGAAAATTCAATGAAAATTTTTTTTGAAATACTTCCATTTTTTTCGATTTTTCTAGACCAAACTCGATTCCTCAAAAAAAACTTTTGTTTTACTATCTCCTTATCTATGTCCATAAAATATAGATAAAAACAAATACATGTTTGAAATTTTTTTGTTATCATCAGGTGTGGGTAGCTGTAGATGTAGGATTTAATAGCTGTAGAAAAGTTCAAGTTGATAGCACTTATAGTAGGTGAGTAAATTGATTATGTAGAAATTCGGACGGACACCAAAGTCTCACCAATAGGGTACCGTTTTTGCTTTTTCAAAGTACGGAACCCTAAAAAATGGTGATATTGTTTGAGAAAAATCGAAAAAATTTTAGCAATGTTGACAAAGTAGACTTTGAAACGCTAGTTTTAAATATATGGTGCAATGAAAATCTTCTTTCCAGTGTAACCAAAAGATGAAATGACGATTGATTGCAAGTCTTAGAAAGATAATTTCAATTTATTAAAATTTTAAGAAAATATCTTTATGTTTCGTATTTAACTTAACGCGAAGTTCTTGGCGTGGCCGCTATGGTCACACCCTACCCTACTAGTTAATTTTTTGTTTTTAATGGTAAAATCCAAATTCACTCAAAATATTTTTAATAAGTCAATTTAATTTAAAATAATCTTTACTACATGTTTCGAAATTCAAAATTTCATCCACAGGTATTTTCGTACAATTAAAATTATTTGCTAACAATGCCACTATATATACCTAAAATTATTATGTATTTGTAAAATGTTTCTATTTAAAAAAGGGGCGTAATAACAAAAATTTTAATGGGAAAAAAAGAAAAAAACTTTTATTTAATTAAAAAAATTAAGAGGAGGACGGGCTGAAAGTTAATTAAGTTGGAAAAAGAGGGAATATAAAAGGAAAGAAACAAAATAACAAAAAAAAATTTTTTTTATAATTAAAAATTTAAGCAAACGGGTTGAAAATGATCTGTGTAATTGTAAATGTTTATTATTTTATTAGGTTAAATAATGGATATTGGATGTTTGCATCTTCTGTATTCATAAGATTATTAGTTTTTAATATGTAAAGCGATTAAAATGCACCCAATTTCCATTTTTTATTCACAGGTTTTATTATTTTAGAATTAATGATATCTATTGCTTCGGTCTGAAAGACCTAAGTATTACATTCATGAGCTCAAAGTGAAATTCTTACTCCCACTTTTTTTGGCATTTCTCGACGTTTTAAGACCTACTGATTCTAGAAAAGCAAAAAAAAAAATGTATGTCTGTCTGTCGGCTGTCTGTCGGCTGTCCGTCCGGCCGTCACAACCTACGAAATCTAGAAAATCGCTGGACGGATTTGAAAATTTTTTTTTTCTAAAAATAGGTTTACTCGAATCTTCCCGAAAGGACGATGTGTTCGATAACTATACCGGAAGTGTGTCGAAAAAATCGTCAAGTATGTCAAAACAAGGAAATTTGCATATTTTTGCTAAAAAAACGTTCATTTTAAGTGATTACGAGTAGGAACATTGAATTTGGAGAAATCTTGATGGTCGGGATTGGTATGTAAGACCAAAATCTAGATTATTGCATTATAAGTTTGTCAAAAAATGTTGTCAAGTATGTCAAATGATAGATTTTTATTTATTTTTTTACCCAATGTTTTGGAAAGAAAACAAAATTAATTATTTGTTTGAAATGAAATTTTATTATTATGGTTGAGAATTATGGCATTATAAGTTTGTCAAAAAAATGTTGTCAAGTGTGTCAAAAGATAGATTTTTATTTATTTTTTTACCCAATTTTTTGGAAAAATACAAAATTAATTATTTGTTTGGAATGAAAATTTATTATTACTATTGAGAATTATGGCATTATACGTTTGTCAAAAAAATATTGTCAAGTGTGTCAAAAGAAAGATTTTTATTTATTTTTTTACCCAATTTTTTGGAAAAAAATAAAATTAATAATTTGTTTGAAATGAAATTTTATTATTATTATTGTGAATTATGGCATTATAAGTTTGTCAAAAAAATAATGACAAGTGTGTCAAAAAATGATTTCATTTATTTTTTTAGAAAATTTTTTGGAAAAAAATGTAGTTGTTTTTATGACGTAAATGTAATTGAAAATGAAATTGGACATGGAAATTTTTGAATTTGTTATAGTTTTTGAAATATTTTTGGAAATTGGAAAAAAGTTTCAATTTTTGATTTTCTAATAAATTTTGCAATATTTTTAGAATTTTGGAAAAGGTTTGAATTTCTAAGAATTTTTGGAATATTATTGGAATTTAGAAAATGTTTAAATATTTGATTTTATTCTAATTTTTGGAATATTTTTGGAATTTAGAAAAAAGTTTCAATTTTTGATTTAGTTATAATTTTTGCAATATTTTTAGAATTTTTGAAAAAAGTTTATTTATTGATTTTGTAATGATTTTTGAAATATTTTTAGAATTTTGAAAAAAGTTTGAATTTTATTTAATTTTTACAATATTTTTTGAATTTTGAAAATATGAATTTGTGATTTTGTAATATTTTCTCGAAACGCTAAATGAAGAGGTTTTTGAGTAGTTTCCTGAGTGTATCATCTTTTCACTAAATTATGTTAATATATGATCTGTTATAATTTTCCGGCAACGTATTGATGTTTCGTGTTAGTTTTGTAATAAATTTCTAAACAGAGATAAAAAAATGCTTATACTTTAACAAAGAGTTATCTTTGATATACACCGCTGCCCAAAACTAAAAACAATGTCCTCATAAAAATTTTTTGCCAAAAACTATATCAAAATCCTTAACCCAGACCGAAGTCTTGATATCTCAGAGCATGAGATTTCAGCCCCTCCATATTTTTATGATTTGGAATCACCATATGTTCCGCTACACTTAATTTATTTGTTTGTTTGTTCAATATTGCCCTTTTATGTTCCTTTAATCTGGTTTCGAAGTTTTTTGAAGTTTTTCCTACATCCTCACAATCCTCACAAGCTATTTTGTAAATACCGGATTTTTTATTCATTTCATCTCTATCCTTAAAATTTATTAATTTGTTTTTAATACTATTTATTCGTCTGGTGACAATTTCAATCTTGTATTTTTTAAAGATATTTTGTAATTACTTCGGTCTGAAAGACCTAACTATTACATTCATGAGCTCAAAGTGAAATTCTACCCCCCACATTTTTTGGCATTTCTCGACGTTTTAGGACCTGCTGATACTAAAAAAGCAAAAAAAAATGTATACGTCTGTCTGCCGGCCGTCCGTCACAACCTACGAAATCTAGAAAACCGCTGAATGGATTTCAAAAATTTTTTTTTCTAAAAATAGGTTTACTCAATGGAAAGATTCGAAAGGACGATGTGTTCGATAACTGTACCGAAAGTGTGTCGAAAAAATCGTCAAGTGTGTCAAAACAAGGAAATTTACATATTTTTTTCTTAAAAACCGTTCATTTTAAGTGATTACGAGTAGGAACATTGAATTTGAAGAAATCTTGATTGTCGGGATTGGTATGTGAGACCAAAATCTAGATTATTGCATTATAAGTTTGTCAAAAGAAAGATTTTTATTTATTTTTTTACCCAATTTTTTGGAAAAAAATAAAATTAATAATTTGTTTGAAATGAAATTTTATTATTATGGTTGAGAATTATGGCATTACAAGTGTGTCAAAAAAATGTTGTCGTGTGTCAAAAGAAAGATTTTTATTTAAATTTTTACCCAATTTTTTGGAAAAAATAAAATTAATTATTTGTTTGAAATGAAATTTTATTATTATTTTGAGAATTATGGCATTATAAGTTTGTCAAGAAAATGTTGTCAAGTGTGTCAAAAGAAAGATTTTTATTTATTTTTTTACCCAATTTTTTGGAAAAAAATAAAATTAATAATTTGTTTGAAATGAAATTTTATTATTATTATTGAGAATTATGGCATTATAAGTTTGTCAAAAAAATGTTGTCAAGTGTGTCAAAAGAAAGATTTGTTTTTACTTTTTTACCCAATTTTTTGGAAAAAAATAAAATTAATAACTTGTATGACATGAAAATTTATTATTATTATAGAGAATTATGGCATTATAAGTTTGTCAAAAAAATGTTGTCAAGTGTGTCAAAAAATGATTTCATTTATTTTTCTAGCCAATTTTTTGGAAAAAAAATGTGGCTGTTTTTATGACGCAAATGTAATTGAAAATGAAATTGAACATGGAATTTTTTTAATATGTTATAGTTTTTGAAATATTTTTGGAATTCTGAAAAAAGTTTGTATATTTGATTTTGTAATAGTTTTTGCAAAATTTTTAGAATGTGGAAAAGTTTTAATTTTTGATTTAGTTATAATTTTTGCATTTTTTTTTGAATTTTGAAAAAAAATAGAATTTTTGAATCTGTGAATTTTATATATATATGTATTTAGAATTTTGAAAAAAGTCTCAATTTTTGATTTTGTAAGAATTTTTGAAATAGTTTTTGAATTTTGCAAAAAAAATGGAATTTTTGAATTTTTGAATTTTATACATATATATTTTTTAGAATTTTGAAAAATTTTAAATTTCTGATTTTATAAAAATTTTTGGAAATTTGAAAAAAGTTTCAATTCTTGATATTGTTTTAATTTTTGCAATATTTTTAGAATTTCGGAAAAAGTTTGGATTTTTGAATTTGTAAGAGTTTTTGGAATAATTAGAATTTAGAAAAAGTTTGATTATTTGATTTTATTACAATTTTTGAAATAATTTTGGGATTTTGAAAAAAGTTTGTGTTCTTGATTTTGTTATAATTTTTGCAATATTTTTGGAATTTTTGAAAAAAGTTTTAATATTTGATTTTGTAATAATTTTTGGAATATTTTTAGAATTTCGAAAAAAGTTTTATTTTATTAAATTTTTACAACATTTTTGGAATTTTGAAAATATTAATTTGTGATTTTGTAATATTTTCTCGAAACAGTAAATGGAGAGGTTTTGAGTAGTTTGCTGAGTGTATCATCTTTTCGCTAAATTATGTTAATCTATGATTTGTTATAATTTTCCGGCAAAGTATTGATGTTTCGTGTTAGTTTTATAATAAATTTCTAAACAGAGATAAAAAACACATGTACTAACAAAGAGTTATGTTTGATATACATCGCTGCCCAAAACTAAAATCCATGTCCTCATAAAAGGCTTTTGCCGAAAACTGTATCAAAATCCTTAACCCAGACCGAAGTCTTGATATCTCAGAGCTGTGAGATTTCAGCCCCTTCATATTTTATATGTTAATTTTGGAAGAAATGGTATTCTAATTATTTTATTTGATGTCGGTTTAGATGATCCTAAAAAAAAGTGTGCTCAATTACTTTCTTTTGTGTTTTATTTTGTGTTTATTAATTATTTTATCTGCAAATTCAATAGTAAAACCGTTGGCTTTTGCTGTATTTTGAATATATTGTACTTCCTCATCAAATTCGTACTTATCCATTGTGATGTTATAAAGTCGATGAGCCATGGAATGGAACGCTGCTTGTTTATGCGTAATATGGTGGTGGGAATCTGTGGTGATAAATCTATTGGTGCTGCTAGGCTTTCTGTGAAATTTCATGTTGTGTGAAGGCAACTTAATAATTTTGATGTCCAAAAAATTTAAAATATTGTTTTCTTCTGTTTCTATTGTAAATTGTATTGATGGCAAATTAGATTTTTTGACTATGGCAAAAATATCGTCTACGTAACGATACCACACTTTTGGAAATAAATTGAAGTTTTCTTTGAGAACTGATTCTACTTTGCACATAACGATATTACTTATGTATGTACTATGGTGAAAGCTTACTTTCCATCGACGTTCCAGCTGTTTGTTGATAATATATATTCCTGAACTGGAAAAATTTTTAATTCCATACCATTTGTAGCAGCTTTAATCAATGACGTCACTTTTGGGTATGGAATTTTGTGTTTTAGTAGATGTTCTTCTAAATAATTAATGACCAAACATATTGGAATGCTGGGTAACAAAGCTACTACATCAAATGAGACTAGTATTTCGTCCGGATCTAATATAATATTTTTGATGTTGTTCACAAGTTCCGTAGTGTTCAAAATGGATTTATATGTCAACATTTATGGGTCACTTTTATTTCAACTAATTTTATCACAAAAGAAAAATTTAGCCCGAAAGCTACAAAACCAATTTTATCAAGAATAGTTATCACAAAATTGTAAGTATAAACAAAACAAAATCAAAAGCGTGAACAACCAAAATCAAATATTTTTATTGTCACCTAAATTCAAAACATTTAAAACCAGCAAAAAATTTGATTTTTTCGTGATAAATGGCTGCTTATAGTACTTCGAAAAATAATTATTTTTTTTTATCACGGTGTCTCGACCGAACACAAGGTTTATGTGTCAAAAAAAGTTCTAACCTAACCTAAGGTAAGGTTAATTCGTACGGAAAAGGGCATGTTTTTGTGAATTTTTTGTGACGACATAGTTAAAGTCTCTTTATTAAAACCAATAGTACATTAAAGTATGACAATTGAAGAATATTGTATAAAATTTTCACGAAGAAATATTAAAAAACACGGCAATGGCAGCAATTATTCGGACGTGTATCGGAAAAAAGTAGAATTGCGGTGCCCCTCATACCTTGGTGCTGGATCATCCGAAATCAAAAAATCAAAGTTCATTCGTTAGATAATAGTATTCCCCAGATAACGCTGGGAGGGTTTTTCGAAATTTTAGTTTTTCACTTTTTTGGAACACTTTGAAGGGAAAAACGCGATTTTTTGCGAAAAAAATCGGCTAATTTGTTATTGTAAAATAAAAATTATTAACAAGTTTGCAAAACCTCTCCAGCGTTACCATTTGTTCAAAATTTGAAAAGGATCGGTGCAGTAGTTTTGAAGTTATGAGGGGTACCGACTTTGAAAACGTGTGTTGTGGGTTTTGAACACTTTAAAGTTTTGAACACTAAAAAATCTGTAATAAAACGATCATAAGCAAATTTAAAAATACTCGTAGCTTCGTCAATTTTGCTCCAATCGACTTGAAATTTTGACACAATATTCTTAAAATATTATGCATTCAATTAAAACAATAAAAAAAAATGCAAAAAAAAATTTTAATACCTTACCCCTCCCCTTAAGTCATCTGCTTTTGAGTTTCTTCTTTTATAAAACAATCAAATAATTAATATTAAAAACAAACAAAAATAAAACAAGCTTAGATCTTTATGATTTCAAAATTATTACAATTTATCAAACCAAAAGTAATTAATAAGAAATAAAAATAAGAAATAACAAATATCTTTCTTTTCTCTTTTTTTATTGTATGTTATATTTTTTATTTAATGTGATTAATATGTCATAACATAAATCATGTTCACAAATATGTTTCCATTAAATATTTTGTCAAAAATCGTTATAATAATAAAGAGTAAAATAAAATGTGGTAATAAATCACAAAATATTTTTGAAGAAATTACAGTTGAAACATTGAAAATTATTGTACTTATTTTAAAATTATTTTCATAATGAAGGAACCTGAAAAATTTTTGAAGAAATTACAGTTGAAGCATTGAAAATTATTGTAATTTAAAATTTTTTTCATAATGAAGGAACCTGAATTAACGATTAATTTGTTTTTTGTAGTTTGCTAGAAATTTGTTTCATACCAAAAATATTGGGGTTAGCTTGAGAGAGAACAATTTATTTTGGTTAACATTTTAAGTTTCCAGCATTGTCAAAAAGCTTCATGCTCTATTGGGTGTTTTCGTTAATTCATTCGGAATAGAATGGTTGAAATAGATTCTGTCAAAATTGTCAAAATAAGTACAATCGAAATATTCCGAATGAATTAACGAAAACACCAATTATTAAAACAAACAAGTTGTGGTTTACAAAACCCAATATTTTGTAGCATTTTGTTTTCATAATGTTTATCAAACAATAAACGAACACCAGTGTGCTATTATTTTGAAAACGTACATCGAAAAAAAATCGAATATTTTTTAAAAATCTGAAATTTTGATGTATTGAATTTTTCTTCTGAGTACTAAGTCTGAATTATGCGCGGTTAAATTTTTGAGGCTTTTTCGCGTAGTTTTGGTAATGGTGTCAATGTTTTGTTAATAGGTGCCACAAATTTCATGCGACTTACGTATATTTCTGCAAGTAAAAAGAAAAATAGTTGAATAATTGAAATTTGTAAGTTGGGAATTATTAATATTTCTCTATTCTGCTAGGAGGCGAATTAAACCTTGCTTTACTTCAAAGCTCATATCTCAAAAATCGTTCTTTTTTTTGTTTTTCACAAATTTTAAAGTAAACACATGCAGCTATGAAATTACAAAATAAAAAGTGAGAGATTCCATATGGATTTTTTTATACGATTTTTTAAAGTTTAGTATTTGAAAAATTCACATGTGTTTTTCCATCAAGTTAATTATTCTTTACTAAATGTGAATTTAATATATTGAAATTTTATAATTTGACCTCCGTACTAAATGGGAAACATATTCTGTGCAGAGGTCATTGAAAAACAGGTTTTTATTGAGAATAAGAATTGGAGATCCCAACGATCGAAGATTTTGATATAGTTTCAGCATCTTAACACTAGCATAAGAATAAGACTATTGTAAATAAATATTTTTTGCCAAAATGTTTTCCTTTTAAAATAATCATATATAATATCACGAGTCGTCAAATAATAGTCGATTATTTTTCATAATCGTTATTACGAATGTCATTTGAGGTCCCGAGTGCGCGTAGCGCACGAGGGAAATTTTTGACCTCAAATGGCAAGAGTGGTAATGTTGAAAAATGATCGACTAATAATTTGATGACGAGTTGTATTTAGCAGACAATTTAACGAACAGAAATAGTAACATTATTTCATACAACATAATCCTTTGTTGTCAAACAAAATTCAATATTATTTCATCTTAGTAGGCGCATAAATGTTATAAATTTGTATTTTATTTTTGACAAATAAACATAAACATGCAATCATTTATGAATGAAAAAATCTTCCCACCAGAGAAAAATAATCGAAACAATTCGTTTTGATTTGTTAAAAAATAGTAAATGAAGCGTTTTTATTGCACCTTGTCGAAATTTTATTTAGTGAGTTGAATTGTCAGAAATATTTCAGTTTAAAGGCAATAAAAAAATTTATAAATTATTTTTTTAATGTTTTTGGTTATAATATTAATATTGTTTCACTAAATTATGATTTTTAAAGAAAAACATATTTGTTTACTTACAATAGTCTCACTTCTATGCTAGTGTTGAGATGTTGAAAGTATATCAAAAACTTCGATCGTTGGGATCTCCAATTCTTATTCTTAATAAAAACCTGTTTTTCAATGACTGCTGCACAGAATATGTTTCAAATTTAGCACAATTGTCAAAATATAAAATTTTCAATACATTAGATTCACATTTAGTAAAGAATAATTAACTCGATAGAAAAATACATGTGAATTTTTCAAATACTAAACTTTAAAAAATCGTATAAAAAAATCCATTTGGAATCTCTCACTTTTTATTTTGTAATTTCATAGCTGCATGTGTTTACTTTACAATTTGTGAAAAACAAAAAAAAGAACGATTTTTGAGATATGAGTTTTGAATTAAACCAAGGTTTAATTCGCCTTCTAGCGGAAAAGAGAAACATTAATAATTTCCAACTTACAAATTTCAATTACTCAACTTTTTTTCTTTTTATTCGCAAAAATATACGTACGTCGCATGAAATTTGTGGCACCTATTAACAAAACATTGACACTATCACCAAAACTACGTGAAAAAGCCTTAAAAATAAAAACCGCCCATAACTCCGATTCAGAATACTCAAAAAAAAAATCCAGAAATAATTTTTTTCTTTCGTCAATTCGAGCAATATATTAAAATTTCAGATTTTTTAAAAATCAAAAATTTGAAAATCGACAAAAAATGTACTATAATAGCCCATGTCACTGTCATTAGCCACCTACTTTTTTTTTTTTTTTTTTTGTAGTCGTGGTCTTCCTCACGGTATACCACTCCCTGGGGTACTAACGTACATTTTTCTAATCATTCCAGACAGTAAATCGGCTCGTAGAACATGCCCAAACCAAGCAATCCTGTTAGAACGAATACAACCTGTTATATCAGGACCCTCAAGAAGGTCTCTGATCTCAAAGTTATACCGGGTTCTATACTCTCCATCGTCTGTCTTAAGTGGACCAAAAATGTAGCGTAGGATCTTACGCTCAAATACAGATAAATGCGATTCGTCATTTTGTGTAAGGGTCCACGTTTGTGACCCATACATCACAACCGGTCTAATCAATGTCTTGTATAACTTGAGCTTGGTGTTAGTTGATACATACGGTGATCCAAGGAGAGGTTTAATTGAGTAGAAAGTTCGATTACCTGCAGCGATTCGAGCTTTTATATATGTAAGTATGCTGTTGTTTGAGTCAAGCATTGATCCCAAATATTTAAAAGATTCAACTCCCTCAATTCGTTCATCGCCGCACATCAAATCTTTCTTCTCAGCCTCTCTTGAAACATTCATATGTTTGGTTTTATTGTAGTTAATTTGCAGACCAATTTTCCTTGCACCACTCTCAAGCGACTTGAAAGTCTCACTCATAACAGCTTCACTTCGGCCGAGAATGACAACATCATCAGCGTAAGCAATCATCTGTACTGAGTTTATTGACAAGATATTGTTGTTAGTCGGCAGTTTCTTTTGACGGCACACATATTCCAAGGCTAGATTAAAAAGCATAGGAGAGATAGCATCACCTTGTCTTAATCCGGAGTCGACTTTAAAAAATTTTGATATTTCGTTCTCTACTCGCACACAGCATTGAGAGTTCTGTACTGTCATTTTGCATAGTGATACCAGTTTACCAGGAATTCCCATTGACACCAGAGCAGACCATAGAGTCTCTCGTTCGAGAGAGTCGTAGGCCTGCCTGAAATCAATGAAAAGTTGGTGCACAGGTATGTTGAACTCTCGACACTTTTCCAAAATCATCCTTATCGAGAAAAGTGCATCGGTGGTACCTCGGCCCCGCCGGAAACCACACTGATATTCTCCAAACAGTTGTTCAGCAAAAGAATTGATTTTGGATAGCAAAATGTAGGAAAAGATCTTATATGCTGTGCAGAGGAGAGCGATTCCTCTGTAGTTTGCACATTGTAGGCGATTACCTTTTTTATGGATTGGTATCAGCATAGCTGTGTTCCAGTCCTGTGGCATGGTTTCAGTCCTCCAGATCATTTGAACAAGTTCAAACAATCTTGAGGATAGAGTTTCGCCACCATGTACAATCATTTCGGATGTTATATCGTCGATACCAGGTGCTTTATTGCATTTTAATTTTGACAGCGCCGCATCGAATTCCTCTTTGGTGGGTTCGTCTACATGTACCTTTGACGCACGAATAAGCTTTGCTCGTCGCCCGACTTGTTGCTGGTCACTTAAGTTGAGAAGATTCTCAAAATAAGCGGCCCAAGTATCTAAAATATTTTTAAGGTCTACTTGTAGCTCCCCATCTTCGTTTTGAATAGCAGTCGATCTAGTTTGAGGGCCCTTCCTTAAGGTTTTAACCTGTTGAAAGAAGTTACGCGATTGATGTTCCTTATTGAAGCTTTCAATCTCCTCACACTGTCTTTTCCACCATTCCCTCTTCGTTCGTCTACATAGCTTTGTAACGGCTTGTCTTGCCAGTTTATAGTTCTCCTTCGTGGACCTGGTATTGCGTCCTTGTATACACTTCAGATAGCAATCTCTTTTGTATTGAATAGCGTCAAGACATGCTTGATCCATCCAGCGCTTCTGGGAGTGGTTCTGTGGTCGTCCAAGTATTCCCTCAGCAGCGCTTAAAACAGCATCTTTGAGCAAATACCATGACTTATCGACGTCTCCATTAATGGTTTCTGATTTCTCCAATGTATCGGCAATATGGATTTGATATCTCTCTTCTGTTTCAGCATTCTTTAATGATGAGATGTTAAAACAATTCCGTTGATTGAATTTTGGAATGCCTGGATTTGGGAAGTGGAACCTTATCGTTGCACATACAAGGAAGTGATCACTTCCAATGTATGCACCTCTAAAGGATCGCACATCCCGAACGCTCGAAAAGAAACGTGCTGTTACTAGAACGTGATCAATTTGATTTCGAGTGTCCATTCGGTGCGACCCAAGTCTGTTTATGAATCGATCGATGCGGAAAGAACGTACTGGCAATTCTCAAATTATTTGATAGTGTAAACTCAGTCATTATCTCACCATTATCATTCGAATTCAAATGCAGGCTGTTGGGACCCACCACATTTCCATAAGAGATATCTCCTCCAACCTGTCCATTAAAGTCACCAAGAACCATAATGAAGTCGCGTGTTGGTGTTTGTTTCATAACCTCTTCCAGTGCTATGTAGAAATTATCCTTCTCGTCGACGGTCTTAGCTTCAGTAGGTGCATGCACGGCAATAAGAGAAATATTGTTATATGTACCACGTACACGTAGGTAGCAGATCCTCTCACTGACCGGGATGAATTTCATCACGGCTTCTTGTATGCGTGCACCAACAAGAAAGCCAGTACCAAATTCTCTTCGAGAAGGATGACCACTACAGTATAGAGAGTGACTATCCAAATCTTGTTTTCCGATTATCGGCTGTCTAATTTCTTGTAGAGCAATAATATCCATCCTATACCTCTCAGCCTCTGTTTCCAGACTTATAAGAGCATCAAAAGCGCTCAGGCTGCGCACGTTCCACGTTCCGATTCGGTAGTCTGGTAATTTTTCACCTCCAGGTAAAATTCTGTTTTGTTGTCCGGGTCTGTTTTTCTTTTTCGGATCACCAAATTTAACATATTAGTTTTTTTCCGGGGTTAGGGTGTTAACCTTAGGCCCAACCCAAATTGTCGTGAATGGGTCCGTTCTGCATATTAAGGTCACCAGAAACAACCTTTTTACACGTTTACATAGCGAGCCGCTTGATTCAAGACAGACGCTCGCTCCAAGCCGCCCCTGACATGGAGAACAGACGCTTGAGTCGCATTGGTTGTAAGGCGCCAATTCGCCGTGATGTAGCGTCATAAGATAGAGTTTCACCACCCTGTACAATCATTTCGGATATGTTATATCGTAGTCGCTACCAGGTGCTTATAACGTTTTGTAGAATTTATTTTTTCGCAATAAAATTTTGATACTTTCTATTATATATATATAAATCGGAGTCGGAGTAGGAGTCGGAGTCGGAGTCGGAGTCGCAGTCGGAATCGGAGTCGGAGGCGGAGTCTGAGTCGAGGTCGGAGTCGGAGTCGGAGTCGGAGTCGGAGTCGGAGTCGTAGTCGGAGTCGGAGTCGGAGTCAGAGTCAGAGTCAGAGTCAGAGTCGGAGTCGAAGTCGGAGTCGGAGTCGGAGTCGGAGTCGGAGTCGGAGTCGGAGTCGGAGTCGGAGTCGGAGTCGGAGTCGGAGTCGGAGTCGGAGTCGGAGTCGGAGTCGGAGTCGGAGTCGGAGTCGGAGTCGGAGTCGGAGTCGGAGTCGGAGTCGGAGTCGGAGTCGGAGTCGGAGTCGGAGTCGGAGTCGGAGTCGGAGTCGGAGTCGGAGTCGGAGTCGGAGTCGGAGTCGGAGTCGGAGTCGGAGTCGGAGTCGGAGTCGGAGTCGGAGTCGGAGTCGGAGTCGGAGTCGGAGTCGGAGTCGGAGTCGGAGTCGGAGTCGGAGTCGAAGTCGGAGTCGGAGTCGGAGTCGGAGTCGGAGTCGGAGTCGGAGTCGGAGTCGGAGTCGGAGTCGGAGTCGGAGTCGGAGTCGGAGTCGGAGTCGGAGTCGGAGTCGGAGTCGGAGTCGGAGTCGGAGTCGGAGTCGGAGTCGGAATCGGAGTCGGAGTCGGAGTCAGAGTCGGAGTCGGAGTCGGAGTCGGAGTCGGAGTCGGAGTCGGAGTCGGAGTCGGAGTCGGAGTCGGAGTCGGAGTCGGAGTCGGAGTCGGAGTCGGAGTCGGAGTCGGAGTCGGAGTCGGAGTCGGAGTCGGAGTCGGAGTCGGAGTCGGAGTCGGAGTCGGAGTCGGAGTCGGAGTCGGAGTCGGAGTCAGAGTAAGAGTCGGAGTCGAAATCGGAGTCGGAGTCGGAGTCGGAGTCGGAGTCGGAGTCGGAGTCGGAGTCGGAGTCGGAGTCGGAGTCGGAGTCGGAGTCGGAGTCGGAGTCGGAGTCGGAGTCGGAGTCGGAGTCGGAGTCGGAGTCGGATTCGGAGTCGGAGTCGGAGTCGGAGTCGGAGTCGTAGTCGGAGTCGGAGTCGGAGTTGGAGTCGGAGTCGGAGTCGGAGTCGGAGTCGGAGTCGGAGTCGGAGTCGGAGTCGGAGTCGGAGTCGGAGTCGGAGTCGGAGTCGGAGTCGGAGTCGGAGTCGGAGTCGGAGTCGGAGTCGGAGTCGGAGTCGGAGTCGGAGTCGGAGTCGGAGTCGGAGTCGGAGTCGGAGTCGGAGTCGGAGTCGGAGTCGGAGTCGGAGTCGGAGTCGGAGTCGGAGTCGGAGTCGGAGTCGGAGTCGGAGTCGGAGTCGGAGTCGGAGTCGGAGTCGGAGTCGGAGTCGGAGTCGGAGTGGGAGTCGGAGTCGGAGTCGGAGTCGGAGTCGGAGTCGGAGTCGGAGTCGGAGTGGGAGTCGGAGTCGGAGTCGGAGTCGGAGTCGGAGTCGGAGTCGGAGTCGGAGTCGGAGTCGGAGTCGGAGTCGGAGTCGGAGTCGGAGTCGGAGTCGGAGTCGGAGTCGGAGTCGGAGTCGGAGTCGGAGTCGGAGTCGGGGTCGAAGTCGGAGTCTGATTTAAAATTTAAAAACTTAGTCGGAGTCGGAGTCGCTTAATTTTGGCATTGACTCCGCAGCCCTGAATTTAACACTAGTTTTTGTTTGGGTCAATAGATTAGTGTTTATTTCAATTTCAATGTTTTGTGCCCGAAATTTCATTATATCCATGGCCATCAATTTCAAAGCCAACACAGTGTCTGCTAGGAGTATAGATTTGTAGTTTTTGGATATCAAATAGAAAAAAAGAATTGTTAAGTGAAGCATAAAGTCTTGTATGTTACTGAGTATTATGCCCCGAAGAGCGGAGTAGTCCAGCCCGAGGGTCTCTGGCCCGATTGATGGATGTCACTTGATAGATAACCTCGATAACACCCTTAGTACATATAAATATAGCTATATAATATCCTTATTATAGTCGTTTCCAAGGAAATAACCCATAAATTAAAAAAAGTTGACAAGGACAGTAAATAGATGTTCCGGTAAAAATATTATCAAATGAGTAATTATCATTACTCAATTATCCGGTTTAAAACCAAAAAATCAAACATGTTCAAATTATATTTACATTTATATCCATTATTATTGGAACATGAAAATAGTCATGTTACAAAACATTTCATCTTTTCAGGTAACTAAAAAAAGTAGGTGGGTAGCAAAATCCTAAATTCGACGTCCACGCCGTGCTGCCTGGGTAATGCTGACAGAATTAGGTTGGTGTATTGGAGACAAGCAGAGTAAAAACTGCTTAGTCAATGACGCTACATCACGGCGAATTGGCGCCTTACAACCAATGCGACTCAAGCGTCTGTTCTCCATGTCAGGGGCGGCTTGGAGCGAGCGTCTGTCTTGAATCAAGCGGCTCGCTATGTAAACGTGTAAAAAGGTTGTTTCTGGTGACCTTAATATGCAGAACGGACCCATTCACGACAATTTGGGTTGGGCCTAAGGTTAACACCCTAACCCCGGAAAAAAACTAATATGTTAAATTTGAACTTGTGTAAATGATCTGTTTGAACTTGTGTAAATGATCTGTATAGGATTGAATCTATGCCACAGGTCTGGAATTCAACTACGTTGATACCAATTTACAAAAACGATAAATGCCACCTTTGTGAAAATTAAAGAGGAATTGCTCTACTCTCCTACGTGTTACAGTTAAACCTGTCTAGTCGGGCCACCTTCCGTACCAACAATTTTGGTCCAATTATAAAGGTGGTCCTATTATAAAGGTTTTGCGACTTTTTCTTGGACATTGAAAAACCTGTATATGTACTTGTAATGTATAAAGAAGACATTATGTATGTAATGCAATTTATGTAGTTCAGATAAAATGTTTAATTCATTATAAAAATTGAAATATAATTATAAGAATCTCGGTTCTCGATAACTCGAAAACACAAACCGGTTTCGTTTAAATTAAACATGTTTTTCGGCTCAAATGTATCAGTTAATTGGTACTACTATAAAGTACTACGATATTTTTTAACAACACTTGTATCCACTGAGGCACCCTCTCCATCGAAAGATATAAATGTAAATAAACCAAAATTTGCAACCGTTTTTAGGATTTTAGGCTTATTAGTTAGAATTCTTTGTACTTAGAGTTTGCACGGCTCGGTTAACCGAAAACCGAAACCGCAGTTTCCAGCTTATCAAATTGTAACCGTAAACCGCTGATAAAAATCGCGGTTTACGGTTTCAACAAATTTTAAATTTTAATTGTCATCGAAAATTTATTTTCTATATTTTCTGTCTAAATTTAATTTATGTGTTGTCTACTGATTCAAAGAGGATGCTAGCAGTAATTGGTTCAAGGGTTAAGCTATAACAACTAAGTAATAATTTATAATAGCTACTTTAATTTTGAATCAAAGTAGTAATTAATTTGTGATCTTCAATTCGTTTCATATTGAGCCAAACACAAAATCAACAAAAAAAATAACTTTGTTTATCGCTAAATTTGAATTTGTTGATTGGGTTGACTAATATTAGCTGCATTTCGTGAAACCGTGTGATCCGGATCCGCTTAAGTTTTACATGCAAACTGAGATCCAAAACAAAGTTGGATCTGATTTTGCATGTAAAACTTAGGCGAATTCTGATCACACGGTGTTATTAAATGCAGCTAATATAAGTATAAGTAATATACTGTAAAAATAATAGGTAATTAATAAACTGTTGTTAATAATAACGAAAAAATATTAAATAATTTACTTTTACACTTCACACTATTCGCAGTTGAAATTGCAAAGCAAAAATATTCCAAAAAAAAATATGTCATCATCATCATCAGCAGTTTGGGAATATTTTATAAAAATTTCATCTACGAAAAATGCCAAGTATAGAACTAAATGTAAGAAAAGTGGATCAGATGCGTGAACAATTCTAAGGGTTCTACGTCTGCAATGATCAACCACATACGAAATGTTCATAAAATTTCTTGTAAAAGACCACACGATTCTGACACAAATGTTGCTTCAACAAATCTAATTAGAAACTCACACAAAAAACATTAGTTTATTTTATGAACAAAGCTTCTCTAGATTGTTGGAGAATTAACCACAAAAGACGGTTTTTCTTTTAGAGGTATTACAAGGTCAAATTGCATAAGACAGGCAATTTTTGATAAAGGCGTAATCCTCCCACTGAATCTGAACGCGTTTTTCGGTTTCAGATAATTTTAGTCGTAAATTAAGATCTCGCCTTAGCGATCATTTACTTAAAACTAATCTTATTTGATACAAGAAGAAATATATTAATTCTAGTAAATATCTTTGCATTGAATTGATCACATTATAATAAAAACCGAAAACCGAACCGTAACCGCAGGTTTCTACAAATTGAAAGGTTTATACATTTCCGGTTTTTTGCAAACTCTATTTGTACTTATGTCTTACTTATTTTGCATTTTTCGGCTAGTTTCCGTTGCGATTATTTTTCTTTTTCTGCACAAGTAATTAAACTTATTTAACTGACAAGTCAAGTTCCATGTACAAGATCGTTTTTTTTACTCATTTTCCTATAAATTTGAGAAAATAAAAGCCCAATTATCCGGAATGCTCGGATAATTAGTGCAGTAACCAAACGTTTTCGGTTCTGAATTCTTTGAGCCTTGACCAATTAACTTGAAGCTAAATAGTTAAAGGATGACTAGAAAATCAAAGGTGACATAGCGATGATTTGCGCCTTTTCCCTGGGGGTAGATACCACCACTTCTCGGGGGTGAAATTTTTTTCACTCAAAATAACCCCGAAAATAGATAAAGAGAAACATTTTAAGTCAAAATATTCTACACCGTTTTTTTCCATTGAGCGATATTTTTCGAGTTATTCGCAATTAAAAACTTGCATTTTTCGATCAAATAAGCATGTTTTTGGACGATTTTTCACACATAACTCAAAAACTTAATGTTCCATCAAAAAGGTTAAACTAAACAAAACTCAAGTTTAAAACGAAAAAGAGATTGGTTTTGGTATGAGTTTTGTAAGTCCAAAGTTAAGGAAGTTATAGGTCATTGAAGAGAATTATGTTTTTTTAACAACTTGGTTCGAAGTATTCAACGCTAAAAAATGAAAAGCGTTAAATTTTTCGGAGAAAACTTTAAAAATATTTTTATAATGCAATACCTTTAAAATAAGTGCTAGTTTAATTCGTGTCCTTTAAAACTAAGCGAGTTACGATACAAAAACGGTGAGTAACTCGAATTTAAAACAAAAAAATCAGCGTTAAAATCTCAGCTATTCCCAACAAACTCCATATTCTTCGTTATCCTTTTACAGATAGCTGTATTTTAGTATTAGTCATGAAATCCAGAAGTTGAACTCCATTAGAATACGTAGTTTTTGAAAAAAGTATGATGATAAAGAAAAATGTATATTTCAAATTTCTTAAAAACATACCTTCTCTTCAAAATAACTCTAAAACTAAATAAGATACGTAACAAGTACTTAGCACGAAAATGTTTGTTTTTGTTTCACAAAAAATTTGGTAATACTTTGTTTTCTGTCGGATAAAAAATAAAATACCGAAGATGTAACTGTTTCAAGTTATACATTATAGTGCTCCGACCACCCAACCTGAGCCCCTCAACCCGTAACGATTTAAAGATGAAAGGTTTGAATAAGTACCATATTATGACTTTTGAAATTCCCTATATAAAGGTTTTTTAATGGATGTTGTAACTTTAAAATTAAGAGTGGTATATTACAAAAACCACTTGCATTTTTTTGGTGCAAAAACACTGTTTTTCCGAAATGATTTGTGTGAGTGTGTGTCTGTGTTTGTGTGCGTATATACACACCCAAATCTATTTGAAATAGTGCGTGACTGTATAGTCAGCATGTTCGCGTGACTATATAGTCAGCAGTGCATCGTTAAAAAATTATTTTTTTTTAATAATTTTTAATAACACATTAATCAATCAATTAATTTTTAATAACAAATAACAAGTTCAAATTAAGTTTATTTCAAAATAAATTATTAAAATTACAAAATGAAAAAAAATTCTATAAATATTTCAAATTGAAACTTTCATGTTTAAAATTAATAACGATCTAAGTTCAGTTTTACTTCATTGCCATGGAGCCATAAGGAAAAACAGTATTAAATATATTGTAAACTTGAGAACCTTTGAAAAATTTAAAACGTATTTACGAGTTATTATTATTAATTCGGTGGAATTTCAAAAAACCCAAACTATTGAACCGAGTTCTAACTTTCCGACTAAAAACAACGGAAAATACCCGCTTAGGTTCGGATGATGGTGGGCGAATCATTAGAATTACATCATACAGCTTCTGCAAAATTATAGTTCTTTGACTAGTTTTTTTTAAATAATAACAATTCTTTTCAAAGCGCCAATTACATAAATCCTCAATTAATTTGAAATTTATTCCAGTAAGCAGATGTGTTCAAATATCTCAAAGCCCTCTTTTGGTTTTTACGTAAGCGTAACAAATTTTTGTAGCTTTGGGTACATTGGATTGCATCGACGTCTCACATCCAAATTCAAACTACCTTCATTACCAACTTCTGTACGCACGTTTTGTTGTAAGATATTATTTCATTGTAAATGAAAAAATGATTGTAAATGATTGTAAATCATTTAAAATACTTTACTATAGCATACACGTTATCTAAAATCTATACTATTGTACATATTATTTTTTCTTTCTAAAATTATTTCATCCCTGATATCTTCCAAAAAAGAAAAGTCTTCGGCGTTATTGGCTGTATTAATTAAAATATTAATAAAAGTAATATTTTTTTGTTTTCGAAAAAAATATTCAAAACCGTAAAACCGCGGTTTGGTAAGTCTGTTTTCGGTTATGGTTTTTTGTTTCAAACCTTTCCGTTTTAGGTTTCGGTTAACCAAACCGTAAAACTCTACTAGTGATGTCTAGCTTTAAAACAAATGTTATTTTCTCATAATAATATTTTAAGAATATTATCGTTTACTTTTTTTATTTCTCGACATAGGGGTGGTTTTTAAAAGGTGAAAAGTTGGAATACATATTAAACTATGTTCGAGAACATAAAAGAAGATTTATTCTACATAGCTAAATGAGAAGGGAATCGAGAAAATGAGTAAATCTACATTTTTTCTATGTTTTCACCCCTTAAACATAAAAAGCGCAAGTCTGGCTTATGTCACCTTTGAAGCTAAGAGTAAGATGAGTTTAATTCCCAATTTTCATGAAAATCGATGGAGGTTCAAAGAATTCAGAAGTTTGGGTCTTTTTCATGTTCAGTTACTGTACTAAATCGAAAATTCCGGATAATTGAATGTAAATGAAATTTTATGACCATTTCATGCTATTCTCCATATATGTAAATATTTTATTAGGATTTTCGTCAATAGATTTTCAAATGAAACTTATTTTTGTATGTGTATCATTACTTTAATTTATTTAACCAAATTAAAATTTCTTATGTCGTGTTCTTTGGCAAAAAAAAATTGATCTGAGATCAAAAAAACTTGATCTGAGATCAAAAAAATTAGCTGTCAGATCAAATTAGCTGTCAGTTTGTGTTCTTTGGCAAAAAAAGATTGATTTATTTTCTGATCTAGATCAAGTTTTAAAAATCTAGATTTTTTGGTAGATTTTACAAATACATTGATATATAATTTTTAATTGTCAAATTTATGTAAACAAAAAAACCCGCCAATTTAACTATTTTTATTATTTTGTTTAAAAATAATTTATTATTATTTAAAT
The DNA here is from genome assembly GCA_963693315.1 of Diogma glabrata. Lineage (NCBI taxonomy): Eukaryota > Metazoa > Arthropoda > Insecta > Diptera > Cylindrotomidae > Diogma > Diogma glabrata. Next base: position 125,028,494 of record OY856186.1, on the reverse strand, counting down.
TACTAATTAATAATAAAGTTATTACAAATAAAATGATAAAACGTAAAATCTATCATTTTCAAATGTAAACATAACCAAACATATCAACTGATAGAACAAAAAGTCAAAACAATTTACTACTACATTTACAAAAGTAGATTGATTTATTTTAAGCTGTTCGTTGGCAAGCAAATAAATCAATCTTTTTTCGATCAAGCCAAAGAACACGACATTAAAATGTTCCTGAATATTAATCAAATAAAATTTTTTGAAATGCAAATTTATTGCTGTATACCAATATTTAATAACAATTTAATTTGGTTTTAAAATGAATAAACGATCATAAATTGCATAAAATGATTTTATAATATGAGAACTTGTAAAATACCGTTATTAGCAAGAAAAAACAAAACATGTAACAAAACGTTCAAAAATTCAATTTTTAATGGTCCAATTCGGAGGGAAAAAATTCAAAATCGAACGATCGATCTCTTCTACCCTGAGCAAAATTAGAGATTTTCAGTAAAATTTGAAAAATTAGATAAATTTTAGAGTGTCGTAATTTGAATAGCAAAACGAGAAAAAGAAGAGGATTTTAGTTTGTGGTTGCTTGAGACTTGAGAGGGGCAATAGACAATTTGATCCGCCAAAAAATTATGATAAAATGAAACATATGATTTTTTCAAGAGCGGTTGAGGAAAAAGATTTGATGTGCGGCGAAAAAGGATTAAGGGAGTTGAATCCTTTTAATACTTGTAATCAAAGCTTGACTGAAACAACAGCTCGAATAAACCTCTTCTTAAATCATCGTATGTTTCAACTAACACCAAACTCAAGATCAAACGTAAAGCCGGTTTAGAGTCAAGAATAATTCAAATATTACCGTCAGTTCACTAGAGAGTGAGCGACCGCGAGGTAGACCATCACTACAATGCAACACTAACGTAATGAATGGTAATAAAATAATTTATAATTCTGTTTTATGCGTAGATGAAAAAAAATAAACTATACAGAAGAAAATAAAAACAAAAAATAACAGAATATAATTTTCATATAGGAGTCGGAGTCGACAAATTTTTTGATTATTTTTCCGACTCCGACTCCGACTCCAGTTACTAGAAAGTTCGTCCCGACTCCGACTCCTCGCTCCGACTCCGCAGCCCTGGTTAAATTTAAGAATTAAACTCATCGAGAAGGGTAACTGTATACTTATGCTTGCAATCCCATATAACTAGGAAATTCACCAGTCTTAATGATTTTTAAGTTTTAAACTTATCCTTAACTAATTTTATTTTTCTTATAGCAAATTAATTATAAAGACGATTGAAAAGTCATCCCATTTTTTGACAGCTGATTTGTGCGTCAAAGATTTGGAATGATATATAATACAACAAATTCAGCATTTCTATTATAGAATTTTACTAAAATGAAATCATGTTTAAAATTTATTAAATAAATTTATGAAGATTGTTGTTTTTCATAGTTCTTATCTATAAATTTACTGATAAATGCTATTAGTGGGTCAATACAAGTTCAAGAATAAAAATATGATTTTTGACCTAGAATGTATGAATGGTTAATTAATATAAATTTGCGCGCATTTTAAATAATCACTTTTCTAAACGAAACTATATGAGTTTTGTTCTAAAATAACTTGTCTAACTAAAATATCTAAAATTTCAGAAGCATCTTTTATCCACCATTTTTAAGTTTTTTTTTTGTTAAATAAGGTTGCAATTGCTAAAGTGAAAGTAAGGTTAATCAGTAAATTCCATTTATTTTCATGAGAGCGCATTTTTTGTTTTATTTATTTATGAATTTGTTGGAGATGTTAACGCTCTAAGAAATATTCACCCTATGAATAGCCGAAGGTACCGTGCCATCCAGAAAAGGAAGGAATTGGAGGGAATCTCCATGTAGGAAAAAACAATCGGGACAAACAACGGTACATGGTTGGCATCAGTGTTGCCAGATTTTCAAAAACGAATTTCCCGTTGACGTATCGAAAATTCCCGATTTTTCCCGTTTTTTAAGGAAAAAATCCCTCAGAAATTCCCATCAAGTTTTCAATAAAAATATACATATAAATTCAATTATTTATTGAAAAAACTTCAAAAACCACCACAATTATAACAATATTTGAGGAGGTCCACTCCAAAACGTTACATTTCCATTATTACATTTTTCCAACGCAGTTCAAGAAAATTTGATTATGTCATTACACTGATTACATTATGTCTAAAGCAAGCTCTATTCTACAAAGAGGAAAAACAGTTCTAATTTAAGCATAGATAAATTTTTGAGTTTTCGTTCGAATTCAGAAATTGGAGCCGATCTAAGTACACAATTTATTTTTAATGAAAATGGAAATGTAGCGTTTTGGTGTGGACCTCCACATTTATCCTTCCGACAACTATAAATATAGGTTTATCTCTGTTTTTACGACTATATTTGTGTACGTTATTAGTCTTAATATATAGAATGAAACAAACAGCTGTTAATTTTATTCTGTACCGCGAATGTGGCGGAACACAATAATACAATTTATTTGATTGTATTGAATGCTGAAATAAATTTTATTTCATTTTATAAAAATTTGATTGCATGTTATAAAAAATCAAAAGCAAACATTTTCGACCTGTAGCCCTATTCCGGTACATCGTGAAATAGGAATTGGGAAATAAATTGTAGCAATTTTTCATAACTAGTATTCCGAGCCGAGGGGAATAACAAATTCGTATTAGAAAATATTTCGTTATTTCATTTATTGCACTTTTTTCTCAATTCACAATTCCCAGAGAAATGCCGGAATAGACGTACTGATTATATAAAAACAGTCAATTCAAACTGAAGCGCATGTCCCTCCCTCGAATATTAAATTATTAGAAAAAGACTAATATGATTAAATTGAATAAAATTTCCAAAAGATTGTTTTTTGGTTTCTCATTAGTATAAAATTTGATGTCTCTCATCAGGTAGGGCTTTCATTAGGCTTTTTATAGACTTTTCATTTTCAAAATACCAAATAATTAAATAGATATCGAAATTGAATCAAATTTATTTAATTGTTTGGAACTAATTATTCAAAAAAATACAATAAAATTCATTGTTTTTCTTTATTCGTTTTACTTGTTTTATCAACAAATTTTAAAATAATTCAATTTAAATTAATAAATGTTACTCTATCGGAGGATAAAACGTTGTATTGGGTTCGTTTTTAATGAATTTTATTCTCTCGAAAATTTGTAATGCTCGCTTATGCCTCACTCACATCGTAAACTTTTCTTTGAAAAATAAAATATTGCATTAAACACTTACACAATATATTACTATTGTTTCGATTCTCCATACAACTTGTGGAATAAGAAATAACTGCTATAAAATGGAGCATTAAATCTATTAAAATTAAGAAGGACATTTTTTAAAAGAAGTAAATATGTCTTGATTTCATGATTTTCAAAAAATTTTAAAATTGTAATAGCTCTTTTTCGATACGTAAACAACTGCTCAGAAATAAAATAGTGATGCCAAACATCCCAATTTGTTTAATATGTTTAAAAAGGATTGATGCATAGAGAGCCAGCTTGTAGTTCCAGGCGATTTCATTTTTCGTTTAGCAGCATCAAAATATTCCTGAAATTCAGATAATATGGTGGTTCGTTGGGGTTTTCAAAACGTACCTATCTCCGTAAGAAATATTTAAACAGCAAAAGGCTTTGACAATACTAAAGCCGATAGATGGCATATGCTTTTAGGGTCTGAAGCCTGGTAAAAAATTGGTTGGTGCAACCATTTCAAGATAAGTTTTAATTTAAAACGATTCTTTTGAATTGAAAAAATTCCAATTACTTCTTTACTTACTTGAGTTTAGTTGATCTCAAAAATCCAAGATTAAAACGATTTTATTATTAAATGTGAAAAGTCCCGCACTTTCCAAGTTTTTTCCCGCTTTCCCGTTTTATATGAAATATCCCGCAAACGGGAAAAAATCCCGCGATCTGGCAACACTGTAGGACCTACTGCTTCTAAAACAGCAAAAAAAAATTTTTGTCTGTCTGCCGGCCGTCCGGCCGTCACAACCTACGAAATCTAGAAAGCCGCTGGACGGATTTCAAAAATTTTTTTTTCTAAAAATAGGTTTACTCAATAGAAAGAGCCGAAAGGACGATATGTTCGATAACTGTACCGAAAGTGTGTCAAAAAAATCTTCAAGTGTGTCAAAACAAGGAAATTTGCATATTTTTTGCTTAAAAAACGTTCATTTTAAGTAATTACGAATAGAAACATTGAATTTGAAGAAATTTTGATGGTCGAGATTGGTATGTGAGACCAAAAACTAGAATATTGCACTATAAGTTTGTCAAAAAAATGTTGTCAAGTGTGTCAAAAGAAAGATTTTGAAAGAAAGAAAAAAATAAAATTATTTATTTGTTTGAAATGAAATTTTATTATTATTATTGAGAATTATGGCATATAAATTTGTCAAAAAAATGTTGTGAAGTGTGTCACAAGAGTGTGTCAAAAGAAAGATTTTTATATATTTTTTACCCAATTTTTTGGAAAAAAATAAAATTAATTATTTGTTTGACATGAATTTTATTATTATTATTGAGAATTATAAGTTAGTCAAAAAAATAATGTCAAGTGTGTCAATGTCAAGTGTTCAAATATTAACCTCTATAATATTACAATTCATATCAAATATAAATTTTTAAAATCAACAGCTGATATTCAAAACGTCACGATACACGAGACTCTGCCAACATCATTTTATTTTAATATACTGGTCGAATTTAATCAATTTTAATCGAATTTAATCAAAAATTTATAATCAAAATCAAAACCCACCGACGGTTAGTCTTACGGAAAACAGCGAAACGGGAACGATCCCAATACTAAGCTAACATAGTTGGGACCATACTTTAGACAACCCATTAAATCATTTTAACGATGAAAAACGGGCAAACAATACGGCAGTCAACACAAATTACAACGCAGACGTTAAAACCTAGTTCACACGAGAAGTTCTCCCTACCAAAAACTCTATTCAAACGAATTCAATCCCAATTTATCGATCTATTAATACCGACGTCTTACAACAAAAAATAATATCTGTCAAACTACGACTTCCAACGTTTTGGAAGAACAAGCCGTTTCGTATTTCGGGTATATATTTGAGCAGTACTCATTGTCATAGTAATAAAATGCAAAGGGACAAATGGAATGCTTTGCCTGAATCAATAGTCTCGAGTGCAATTCACAAACATTTAAAAAAAGCATCCACCAACTCCTCAAGTCAAGACCCATTTTGTTGTGGGACCTATAAGGTTCTAAAATGTATCTATGTGTTGTTGTGACACATTTTGTAATTCCTACTACACAACCCTTTTTATTTAAAAAAAAATATCGAGTCACTTTCCATCAACAAGGGGAAGGATGAATTATCTCGTTTCCACGCTGTAGTGGCAGTACTAGACCAAAACGTCCTATCAGATATTGCGGACTTACTGACAGATACGTCACAACCCAATATGTAAACGCAAGTTAAACAAAGGCTCATAGCGTTATATGAGACTACGGAAACAAATCGTGGAAGGAAATTTGGAACAATTAGGTAATCTGGCAGATAAATTACACGAATTTACAAACGTTAATAGCGTAAACAAAATCGATACGGAACCAGGTACCAGCCCAACTACGAAAACGACGTCGACGAAATTAATAGATTAATAGACGAATTGCGGAGATGTCAACGCAAATAGTTGATTTAAAACAAGCGAACAAAAACTTACGTTCGCGAAGTCGTTCACCGAAATATAACAGATATAGAAATCGTTTCAGACAACGTAGCACCGATGGCAATAAATCAAGTCAATGCTACAATCACCAGCAATTTGGTGAAAAAGCGAGACAATGCAGACAGCCATGCACTGTCAAAAGAGATATAAAAAATTAAGAAAACTAATACCAATTCTCTAGCGCGACAAAGGAAATTTGTGAAATAAATAGTCGCCTATCAATCTTTGATCATACTCACAATTATAGATTTCTAATAGACACAGGCGCAGACGTATCTGTACTTCCTTTGAATTCGGAGACCAAAAATGAAACAGCTCAATTTCAACTTTTCGCAGCAAATGGAACACCTATTGAAACGTACGGCATCAAAACGATTGAAGTTGATCTAGGTCTACGAAGATCTTGTCAATGGGATTTTATCCTGGCGAAAGTTGACAAACCCTTAATAGGAGTCGATTTCCTCGTTTACTTTGACTTACTGGTCGACTTAAAAATAAACAAATAATCGACGGCGTAATTCAATTACGAAATAAAACGGAAATCACGTAAACTCCTGCATTCCAAATCAGCACGATTAACAGTGATTTATCGGTATCCTTCTCGAAGAGAATTTGGAACTGGCTTTCTTGTTGGTGCACGCATACAAGAAGCCGTGATGAAATTCATCCCGGTCAGTGAGAGGATTTGCTACCTACGTGTACGCGGTACATATAACAATATTTCTCTTATTGCCGTGCTTGCACCTACTGAAGCTAAGACCGTCGACGAGAAGGATAATTTCTACATAGCACTGGAAGAGGTTATGAAACAAACACCAACACGCGACTTCACTATGGTTCTTGGTGACTTTAATGGGCAGGTTGGAAGAGATATCTCTTATGGAAATGTGGTGGGCCTCAACAGACTGCATTTGAATTCGAATGATAATGGTGAGAGAATGACTGAGTTTGCATTATCAAATAATTTGAGAATTGCCAGTACGTTCTTTCCGCACCGATCGATTCATAAGCAGACATGGGTCTCACCGAATGGAAACACTCGAAATCAAATTGATCACGTGCTAGTTACAGCACGTTTCTTTTCGAGTGTTCTGGATGTGCGATCCTTTAGAGGGGCATACATTGGAAGTGACCACTTTCTTGTATGTGCTAAAATAAGGTTCCACTTCCCAAACCCAAGCATTCCGAAATTCAATCAACGGAAACGATTTAACATCTCATCACTAAAGAATGCTGAAACAGAAGAGAGATATCAAAACCATATTGCCGAAACATTGGAGAAATCAGAAACCGTTAATGGAGACGTCGATAAGTCATGGTATTTGCTCAAAGATGCTGTTTTAAGCGCTGCTGAGGGAATACTTGGACGACAACAAAACCACTACCAGAAGCCATGGATGGATCAAGCATGTCTTGACGCTATTCAATACAAAAGAGATTGCTATCTGAAATGTCTGCAAGGACGCAACACCAGGTCCACGAAGGAGTACTATAAACTGGCAAGACAAGCCGTTACAAAGTTATGTAGACGAACGAAGAGAGAATGGTGGAAGAGAAAGTGTGAGGAGATTGAAAGCTTCAATAAGGAACATCAATCGCGTAACTTCTTTCAACAGGTTAAAACCTTAAAGAAGGGCCCTCAAACTAGATCGACTGCTATTCAAAACGAAGATGGGGAGCTACAAGTAGACCTTAAAAATATTTTAGATACTTGGGCCGCTTATTTTGAGAATCTTCTCAACTTAAGTGACCAGCAACAAGTCGGGCGACGAGCAAAGCTTATTCGTGCGTCAAAGGTACATGTAGACGAACCCACCAAAGAGGAATTCGATGCGGCGCTGTCAAAATTAAAATGCAATAAAGCACCTGGTATCGACGATATACCATCCGAAATGATTGTACATGGTGGTGAAACTCTATCCCTAAGATTGTTTGAACTTGTTCAAATGATATGGAGGACTGAAGCCATGCCACAGGACTGGAACACAGCTATGCTGATACCAATCCATAAAAAAGGTAATCGCCTACAATGTGCAAACTACAGAGGAATCGCTCTACTCTGCACAGCATATAAGATCTTTTCTTACATTTTGCTATCCAAAATCAATCCTTTTGCTGAACAACTGTTTGGAGAATATCAGTGTGGCTTCGGGCGGGGCCGAGGTACCACCGATGCACTTTTCTCGATAAGGATGATTTTGGAAAAGTGCCGAGAGTTCAACATACCAGTGCACCAACTCTTCATTGATTTAAGGCAGGCCTACGACTCTCTCGAACGAGAGACTCTATGGTCTGCTCTGGTGTCAATGGGAATTCCTGGTAAACTGGTATCACTATGCAAAATGACAGTACAGAACTCTCAATGCTGTGTGCGAGTATAGATAACGAAATATCAAGGTTTTTTAAAGTCGACTCCGGGTTAAGACAAGGTGATGCTATCTCTCCTATACTTTTTAATTTAGCCTTGGAATATGTGTGCCGTCAAAAGAAACTACCGACTAACAACAATATTTTGTCAATAAACTCAGTACAGATGATTGCATACGCTGATGATGTTGTCATCCTCGGCCGAAGTGAAACTGTTATGAGTGAGACTTTTAAGTCGCTTGAGAGTGGAGCTAGAAAAATTGGTCTTCAAATTAACTACAATAAAACCAAACATATGAATGTTTCAAGAGAGTCTGAGAAGAAAGATTTGATGTGCGGCCATGAACGAATTGAGGGAGTTGAATCTTTTAAATATTTGGGATCAATGCTTGACTCAAACAACAGCATACTTACAGATATAAAAGCTCGAATCGCTGCAGGTAATCGAACTTTCTACTCAATCAAACCTCTCCTTGGATCTCCGTATGTATCAACTAACACCAAGCTCAAGTTATACAAGACATTGATTAGACCGGTTGTGATGTATGGATCACAAACGTGGACCCTTACACAAAATGACGAATCGCATTTATCTGTATTTGAGCGTAAGATATTACGCTACATTTTTGGTCCACTTAAGACAGACGATGGAGAGTATAGAACCCGATATAACTTTGAGATCAGAGACCTTCTTGAGGGTCCTGATATAATAGGTTGTATCCGTTCTAATAGGATTGCTTGGTTTGGGCATGTTCTACGAGCCGATTCACAGTCTGGAATGATTAGAAAAATGTACGTTAGTACCCCAGGGAGTGGGCGACCGCGAGGTAGACCACGACTACAATGGGAGACTGACGTAATAAACGACCTTAAAAAAATCGGCTGCCATGGTAATTATGTCGCTGTTGCGAATGACCGTGGTGAATATTCGAAGCTGATTAGCCTGGCAACGCTCCTATATGGAGCATGAACGCCGTTAAAAAAAAAAAAAAAAATGGAAAACGAAACCAAATAAAGCCTGACGTCACGCACTGCATTGAAACTACATGACAACCAATTTTTCGGAAAGCTCGACCGTGAAAAACTCGAAATTGCGAAACAAGAATTCCAATTCATGGTTAATAACGGAATATGTAGACCATCAAGCTCACAGTGGGCAAGTCCACTGCATATGGTAAAGAAACAAAACGGCGAGAATCGATTATGCGGAGATTACCGGAAATTAAACGCGAAAACAATTCCAGATCGGTGCCCAATCCCCTTTACTTCACGGAAAGACCATATTTTCAGTAGTGGATTTGGTACGAGCTTATAACCAAATTTCGGTAAACCCTAATGATATTCCAAAAACAGCTATCATTACAGTTACACCTTTCGGGTTATACGAATACACCAAAATGACTTTCGGGTTAAGGAACACAGCTCAAAAGTTCCAACGTTTCATGCGATATATGTTGACTGGCTTAGATTTCGCGTGCCTCGGAAAGTCAGGAACAACACATAATACACCTGAAACAACTGTTCGAACGATTAAAACAATTCGGGATGGTTATAAACGTATCTAAATGCGTTTTCGGAAAAAACGAAGTTAAATTTCTGGGACAAATGGTCTTTGTTCACGGAGTAAAACCACCACAAACCGGAGATACATAAAAAATGCTGCATCACTGGAAACACCATTACTAACTTACCTGACAGGCAACAAACGTAACGATAAAAGTCTAATTTCATGGAACGAAGAAACCAGAAATGCTTTTATTAAATATAAACAAGCCTTAGCCGACGCAACCTTGCTATCACATCCAACGCCAAACAAGGAATTGGCAGTAATGGTGGACGCATCCAGTTTCGCTATGGCAGTTGTTCAACAACGTGTAAACAACAACTGGCAACCATTAGCTTTTTTCGAAAAAGTTCAACGATGCTCAAAAAAAGTACAGCACGTACGATCGAGAACTCACAGCTATTTATACAGCCATCAAGCATTATCGTCATATGCTAGAAGCGCAACCATTTGTGATCTATACAGATTACAAACCAACCACGTTTGCATTCGACCAGAAGCCAGATAAGGCATCACCGAGACAAACCAGGCAACTAGACTTTATCGGTCAATTCTCAAGAGATCTGCGACACATCTCGGGGGCTGAAAACATTACAGCCGACAATCTTTCACGTATTACATCAATCAATACGTACACAGACGCTGGTATATTTGCGAACATTGCTAACGCACAACTCAACGATGAAGAGTTAAATACATTATTAAAAAACGATACTGGATTGCAACTAGCAAAATTCAAACTTTCTGACAACGAAACCGAGCTATATTGTGATACGAGCACAGTTAATATACGACCGTCTGTTCCCAAGACATTGCGAAAAACGATCTTTGAAAGCATACACAACTTAGCACATCCAGGCATTAATGCATTGAAACAACTGATAAAAACCAGATTCGTATGACCGTTGATTACCAAAGACTGTACTCAGTGGACCCGCAGTTGTATATCGTGTCAACGGGCTAAAGTGACAAGACACCAAAAGCGAATTAAAAATATTCAAAGTGCCGGCGATTCAACCACATAAACATAGACTTTATAGGTCCCTTACCAAGCTCACAAGGTTATACCTATGGTTAAACGTGTGTGGCCCGCTTCTCACGTTGGACCGAAGCGTTTCCAGTTAAAAATATCACCGCCGAGGAGATATCAAAAATATTTTATTCAGGTTGGATCGCGAGATTTGGAATACCTCAAGCCGTAACAACCGACCAGGGTCGTCAATTCGAATTAAATTTATTTAGAGAATTGAATCAAACCTTGGGAACGAAACATTTTCGCACCACCCCATATCACCCGCAGGTCAACGGACTAATAGAGAGATTGCACCGAAACTTAAAAGCTACCATCAAAAGTAATGCACCGAACGATGGGTTGACGTACTAACGACAAAATGTTAGGAATGAGAACTGTATTACACCCAGACATAGGGGCAACCACTTCTAAAATGACATATGGGGCGAACATACGGTTACCAGGAGATTTTTTCGACGACAGAAGGAAATACGAAACATTAAGTGAACTGGTGGAACGTCTTAGAAGGGATTTTAATAAACTAGCCCCGCGTCAAAATTCACAACACGGTAAATCAAAAATCTTTGTACACAAAGAATTAAAACATTGCTCCCATATTTTTGTAAGAAACGAACGCGGCCTTACAACCTCCGTACGACGGACCATATCTAGTTCTGGAAAAGATGGACAAAACATTCAAACTGAACGTAAACGGAAAAATAAGCACAATTTCGATAGATCGATTGAAACCTTGTTTCACGATTTTAAACCACGAAAATGACACGAGTCAAAGCTCATCTACAGAAAATGATACAACAGGAAACATTTCTCACTAGCAAACGAATGAAAATCAGGAACCAAGTAAAGAAATGAAAACTACGTCTAAAAAACTCGAACAGGCCGATATATACGCTTACCTGTACGATTTCTAGAAAAGTTCAGTATCCGAATGATACCACCGCGAAAATACTCGACATAACACACGATTAGCCCATCCCATCTAGAACAATACTAATCATAAAACAGAAACAATAGCAAACGAAGTACATACAACACGAAAGTATCGCCCCGACTACGTCGTAACTGGTGGGGGAGTATGTGGCGACCAGCAAAATAATGTTGTCATAAGTCGCGTATAGAATGACACAGTTTCGGATGGGCAATTTTGCTAAACAAAAATACAAATGTCAATCATGTTTCAAACTTGTATTAGGTAGAATCGTGAATTATTAGTCCAAGTGCTTAGACTTTAGATGTTGAGAAATAAAAACGTGTGTAGTAATAAAACAAAAATATTACATATTTTCAATTTATGTAATCAACATTAACTATATATGAATTACAGTAAATAAAGTGAATTAATAAATGAACTACCTATTTCTCATTTGAACAAAATTGTGGTTATATAAATTTCTGTAAGCACGTACCACGTTGTGTAGAATATTCTAGTGATCATAGATTTACGCGACAGGGGATATCTGAAATAAAGAAATACAGCTTTATGTCAACCAGGCAGAATAATTGTAATAAATAAGTTGTAACGAAGACAAAAATTCATGCCAAAGATATATTAACGAATACGAGAATATTGCATCATACAACATACAATATGACGATGTTAATCTATGTAAATTGATAATGGATTAAACAAAAAACTGAAGCATCACCATAAGTTTGGCAAAACATAGTTGGTACAAGTTTACGATCTAAATTTACCCCATACATGTATGCTATGCCAGAGTTGGCTAAAAACAAATTGCATCGCCCGTTATAACAATTCTAATTAATTGAACGGTATCAAACTTCTAAGCTATGTATTTATCAAAGATGAAAAAATAGTTAAAAACAAACATGATAAAGTACCAAACAACATTAATTTTGACGTATGTATTTCGATTTAATTTAACAAAACTTCTTTTCTTCCTTCCTCTTTTCTCAAAGTCAAAAACATTCGTATTAAGATTTCAAAAATTATGATGTGTTAACGCGACGGCGACAGCAAACCCTACTTACAACTTATTAATAAATTACTCAATAAATTTGAGATTTATCTTATTCTTATTATTTTGACTTGTGTTTATTGCATGTAATATGCAGTTTTCTTTACAGATTTTAAAGACTGTTAAACACGAACGTGGAGCAACTGAATATTGATTGTGTTAAAGAAATTTTCAACGGTAATTTTTTCACTTTAGTTAGATGCCAAATAGTAGGAATCCGTCAACAATCATTTTTCGGCTAGGGACTGATGTGAAGAACTGCACCGACCATTCGCATTATGCCATCGTTATTACCGTATTGGTTATTTAGTTATTATGGATGAATAAAAAAAATGTTTTCTGAAAAGAAAATCTTTTGTTGGTATGTTAAATTTTTAATACCTCGAACACGTGTTGGTCTTTTGCGTTATGTAAGTGAATAGTATTAATTTATAAATGACACATTTCTAGTTTTGATAATTATTTAAAAGTAAAACAGTGTTCAGAATGCAAATTTTGTTTTTTTCCTAATAAGAATTTTGGACGGATTGTACCTTTGAGAATATAAAATATAAATACAAAAATAGTTTTATAAAAAGTAAAATATATTCTGTTATATTATATATTTTGTATTCATGACAGTTAATTTGTTGGAATTTAAAATTAACTTAAAATAGTTATTTAAGTATTAAGGGTCTTACTGCCCTTAATACTTAAATAACTATTTTAAGTTAATTTTAAATTTGTTTTACCGATTGAGGATATATGTTTTAAGATCGAGACGAAGTCGAGATCTCTAATGTATCCGAAGTCGGCAATACTCTTAATGCCCAAAATGTCTATTATAATTTTTGCGCGATCAATAAAAATTCAATTAAAATTAATCTACATCTATATAATATATAAAATTGAAAGTATGTATGTTTGTACCTTATGCATTAATAAACCATTCATCCGATCATCATGAAACTTTGAGAAGTTGTTGTATACACTTGCGCATAGGTAACAGGCAATTGAATGGAACCCCAGGGAGGGCCATTATAATTATCTTAAGGGGTTCTGCCTAAATGTTGATAATAATTTAATTTGATTTTTCTTTAAATATTGTTTTATACGGTTAGATTCCTTTGATCAATTTTTTTGTTGAACATAATTTAATGAAATTGAAAAATGAAAGTATAATCTGAAACAATTACATTTGTATATCAAAACTATATGTATTTGAATTAAACACTTAATGATGTTACAAATTTTATCATCTATACAATGTGTTATTGTTATATTGGTAATAAACTAAATATGTTATTGGTTTGCAATTGTATATGTAATGCATGTTTCTCCAACTAAGAAAGATAGTTGATAACATCGATTAAAAGCTCAAAATTACGAAATGGAATTCGCACAATTACTATACAAAGAAGCATAGCTTATGTATAATCAAACATGGATAGCAAGTATGATAAACAAACTAATTAAAAATGTGGCCCCTAGCCGGCAACACGTTTGCAATAGTGAGTTTTCTGCATAGGATCTTGATGAAACTTTGGCAAATGATACAGGTTCACTTGAAAATGGAAGATCTGGATTCATTTTAAATTTAGACAAAATGGCGGGGGGGTCTCCCGAACACTTCTAAGTTTAAATTTTGAATAACTTCTGATCCCGGACTATGATATTATTGAAACTTAGTATATAAAGTTTTAGTACTGTTTCCAATATTTCTGCATACCAACTTCCGGTTTGTCACTTCCAGTTAAAAAGTTTTTTTCAGGTGTTTATCCCTACTGTAGCCTACAATTACCGATCGATTTTCATGAAACGTTGGTAAAAGCTTTCAAGTAACATGAGAAAGATTTTGTTAGCTTTTGGAGCACATTGGATAAAGGGTTTGGGGGTTCACCATACAACAGGTGGTTTTTACCCAAAGTTTTTATGTTTGTTGGGAGCATAAAACATTCATTCGTGAATGAATTTTGATGACACTTTGGAAAAAGATGCAAACATGTATGACAAGGAACTGATTAGTTTTTTAGCGATAGTGAACAAAATGGTGTGGGGTCCCTGGAGCACCTGTTTTTTTGAATGCTCTATAACATCTGTACCTGATAATCGAATTGGATGAAACTTGGTACATGAGTATGCGGTAGGTTCACAATAGTTCTGCATCCCAACTTCTGGTTTTTCACTTCCGGTAAACAAATTTTTTTGTACTTTTTTGAAGTTTTTTCAGTGTCTTTATGCACACTACAGCCTACAATAATGAAGTGATTATGATGAAACTTATGAAAAGGGCTCCAATTAGTGAGAGAAGATAATTATCATCTTTTTGGACACATTGACCAAAGTGGTGGGGGGGTCTACCATACAACTGACTTTTCACACTTTGTTTTTTAAGTTTGTAGGGAGCATACAGATTTCATTCATTAATTTATTTTAATGACACTTTGAAAAAGATGAAAACTTAAGTAACAAAGAACTGATTAGTTTCTGGACAATATTGGAATAAGTGATGGGGGTCCTCCCGAACACTGTCCCCTCCTGTTTACTGTGTCACACTTTTTCAATGTTTGTTGGGAGCACACAGCATTCGTTCGTAAACGAATTTTGATGACACTTTGAAAAAAGATGCAAACATGTATGGCAAGGAACTGATTAGTTTTTGAGCGATAGTGAACAAAGTGGTGGGGGGTGTCCCATACACCTGTTTTTTTTAATAGCTCAATAACATCTGTACCTGATAATCGAATTGGATGAAACTTGGTACATGAGCATTTGGTACGGTTCACAACAATTCTGCATCCCAACTTCCGGTAAAATTTTTTTTTGTAAATTGTTGGCAGTGTTTTCAGTGCCTAAATGCATACTACAGCCTACAATAATGAAGTGATTATGATAAAACTTATGGAAAAGGTTCCAATTAGTGTAAGAAGATAGTTATCATCTTTTGAAACACATTCATCAAAGTGGCGGGGGGGTCTACCAGCGATAGTGAACAAAGTGGTAGGGGGTTTTCCAAGCACCTGTTATTTTGGAAGCTCAATAACTTCTGTACCTGATAATCGAATGGGATGAAATTTGGTACATACACATTTAGTACGGTTTACAACAGTTCTGCATCCTAACTTCCGGTTTGTCACTTCCGATAAAATTTTTTTTTACTTTTTCTCGTACAACAGAATTTATGTTTGTTGGGATACTACTGCTTGCTTTAATATTTTTATTATTAGAACTACGAAGTCCATAATATTGGTTAGCTTTTAATTAAAGTATTTGATAGATATTAGCTCATTATATATCCAGAACACTATGTTTCCAGAGCTGTGGTGAAGTCAGCCTATGCATCAGCGTCGCAATATTTTTTAAAATAAAATGTGTTGGGTAGTAGGAATTACGATGTGTGTCACAACAACACATAAGGACATGCTTTTTTCAAATTCAAATTCAAAAATTGCTTTATTTTACAGTATAAATCAATGTTTACATTTTAAATTCTCTAAAGCTAAAGAAATATTATAAAAAATTGTTATATTTATTAATGGCCTCTTAGGGGCTCTCTAAATAAAACGTTTTATCGGATGTTTGTATTGTTTTTAACAGAACGGTATGTTTAGTTAATCTTAAACTAATTTAGAATTTTTTGTGTTTATTTTATATATTGCCAAAAATTACTACTAAAATGCAATTCTGATGTTTGGTTGTGAATGTATGTTAAACCTAAAACTAAAAAAAGAAAATCTTATCCTAGGGTTAAAATAAAATCTACAAAATCTACAAAACTTAAAAATTAAATAAATATGTAACTTAAAATCTAGTGTAAACTAAAATTCGGGTTATGAACTTTAGATCATTATTGATCACACCACCATGGCGGTGTAGTTTGAATTCGAAATTTTCTCCCTCTCAAATTAGTCGCTGTGGTAGTTTTGAAGCGCAAGTCTTCTTGTTCAATGGCGTGTTTGTCATATCTTATCGTTTTGTCGGTCGGTCTTCTAAAAATGTGATAAATTATTGGAATATTATTGTGGTTGATAATGTAGCCTTCTTTGTCTAGATAAATAAACCCTTCTGGAGGAATATAGCCTGTTGTGAGTGTTTTTTTAAAGTATAATTCGTTGGGATATATGAGTTGTGAGATAAAATCATTATCAGTGATATTACGCGTTCTGGAAAAATGTCTTCGTATTAAATTTATGATATGGATATCAATTCGTTCTATATTGGCTAGATTGTATATGGATTTGTTTGAGATGAAATGTTTATAGCCACTACGCTCTGTACGATATTTACCTAAACAGGCTCTGAGGGCTTTTCTTTTGAAAATTCTGTATTTTTCCATATAACTTGAGGATATGTTAAACCATATAGGACACGCGTATGTTAATATGGGTCGAATTAATGTTTGGTAGCAGATTATTTTAACTTTGGGTTTTAAGTGTTTGTTAAAAAATAGTCTTTTAAGAAGCATAAAGGCCTTTCGTGCTTTTTCAAGTTGCATTTTAATGTGATCGTTATAATAGAGGTATTGGTCAAGGGTCATACCGAGATATTTGACGTTTGTTTTGTGTGTGATAGTCTGGGTACCAGCTTTAAGTTGGAAATTTTTCCAATTGTTTTTTATATTTCTATTGGCTTGACTGAGAGGTGGTCGAAAAAGAATTGTTTCACATTTTTCAATGTTAACTTTAAGTTTCCAAGAATGTGCGTAAAATAGGATGTTATCCAGCATTTGTTGCAGTTTGGTTTGTATATCTTGGACTTTGGTTCCAGCACAGTAAATAATAAGATCGTCTGCAAACGCTATTATATTATTATCTTTATTGAAATTGAATGATGACAGTAAATCACTAATATATATACTAAAGAGAGTTGGAGATATGACGGTTCCTTGTTGTAAACCGTTTTGAACTGTAAAATCCTTGGAATGAGACGATGGTCCGTTTGTTACTGTAAATGTTTTATTAGATATCATATTGTGGATCAGATAAATAAGGTGCGCAGGGAAACCTTTTTTAATTAATTTGAAAATGAGGCCGTTGCTCCATACCGTTGTAAACGCTGTTTCCATGTCTATAAGACAGGTACCAACATATTTTTTATTGTTACGATGCCAACATATATCGGACGTCAATTTGTTAATTGCATGAACGGTTGAGTGTTGATATCTAAAGCCAAACTGGCAATTGGGGATAATTTCTTTTTCTTGACAAACTTGTTCGAGTGATTGTTTAACAATTACTTCAAAAATTTTACTTATATTAGGGAGAAGGCTGATAGGTCTATAACTCTTGGTACTTTGGGGGTCTTTTCCTTTCTTTATAATCGGAATGACTAATGATTTTTTCCATTTGTCGGGAAAATATGAGTTATTCAGAGCATTGTTTAGGATAATGCAGTAAATATCAATTGCAACGGGAGGCAAATGTTTAAGAACTATGTTAGGAATGCCATCCGCGCCTGACGATTTTTTGCTGTTCAAAGATCGAAAAATTGATTCAAGGTTTTCTTTTGTTGTGAAATAATTTTGTGTCGATTGCCCGCTCAGGGAATTAGATTGTAAAGTTGAGTTAAAATTAACAAGAGAGATTGATGATTTTTGATTAAGAAAGTTTTGAATTTTTTGCTCGACAATTCGAGAAAGTTCTGGCCTGCCCAGTTCTATATTGGCTTGGTGAGTTTTTTCAAAGTTATGACCAAGTAGGTTTAATTTATCTTCTTCTTCAGAAACTATAACATTGCCTTGACCATCTTTTGTGAGGGTTTGTATGTTAAAGTTGAAATTATGTATTTGCGACTCATGTGCAAGTAGGTCGGGTATAATTACTTTCGATTTTGGTCTAAATATGGAATTTATTTGTGGAAACATTTCCGTGGACTGCTTTTGAGAGATGCCGTTAATTTTTTTTGTCCAGAATGAATTGATTGAATTTTGAAAATTTTGCTTAATTAGAATTTTAATGCAATTTAGCATTGATTTATAACGGGTTAAATCGGGAGAATTATTTGAATGTCCATTGCGGTATGTTTGAAAGATTTTTGAGAGGATAAGACTTTTGTGTTTTTGTAGTAGTTTAATTTGTGGATTACTGTAGCAATCCATGTTGTTTTTTGGTTTTATAATTGGAATTGATAGTTTTATACTCTGGGATATAATTTCTTCCATTGTTGTTAAACTTTCATCGATTTCGTTGTTTGTCATATTTTTATCCGGGCGAGTAGATGTGTGGTTGGAGAACTCTTGTTGAATTTTTAAATTCAAATGATTTTGGAATTTATTCCAATTTGCTGCTCTGAAATTTATTCTTGGAATTATTTCATTTTGGATAAGCTCAAATGGCGAGTCATGGATCAAAGAAACTTTAAATTGGATGGCATTGTGATCACTATCAAAAGGAAGAACTTGTAGTCTAGAGTGCGCATCTGTGGATATTTCTAATCTAGTATCAGCTATACAAAGATCAAGATAAGAGTTTGCGGACGGAAATGTAGAAGTTTGTGGACTATAAAGTTTACATTTGAATTCTATTTGATTGATTTTAATCCAATTACTAAGGAAGTTTCCTCTCGTGTTATTTACTGGATTCAACCACTCTTTGTGTTTTGCGTTTAGATCACCTGCCACAATATGATATCTTGAAAGCGTATTAAGTTGAAGAAGTTTGACGAATTCTTCAAACTCCGTTTTAAATGTTAAACTATCGTCTACCGGGGCATAGATAGAACTAATTATAAGAACGTTTCTATCTAGAAGTGGTAGCATTATATTGGTAGATTCGAGACAAGTAAATTTGTTAAACTGAGCTGGGTGGATTCGTTTGAAGGAGAACTTCTTTTTAATAATAATAGCTGTACCTCCTCCAAACGATGAGTTCGGTCGATCATTCCGAATGACATTATAATCTCGAAATTCTATTTTGTGCTTTGAAGTTAGTTTTGTCTCACAGACGAGTAATATATCAGGGTTGTAGGTTTGAAGAAATTTTAAAAGGAAAGATCTTTTCATCAGACTAACAATGGAATTGACATTGAGCGATATCACACTCAGATTTTGGATTAGTGAAATATTAAATGGTTTATTTTCCATATGGAATGTTAAGAGCTGCGTAAAGAACATCAATACGATTAGTCTGTTCATTTATTATATCTTTTATTTTGGAAAATTGCTCGCTGATTGTTGCAGTTAATGAGGTTTTTAGTGCTTCAATGAGCGAATTGAAATTAGTTTGGTCAGGCTGTGTAGTAGCAGTATTTGAATTAATAATTCCACTTGTACATGGAACATTTGGTGTAGGGACTTCTTGCTCATTAGAGCGAAATAAGCTATTGAAAGCTACATTTGGTTTTATATAGTTATTCAGCATTTGCTGCTTCATAACTTGCTTCTCTTGTTGGAGACGCCGTACCTGTCTTGCTCTTTCGAGCATTTCTTTATGTTTTGGACATCCTTTATAAGAAGCAGGATGTCCAACGCTCTTACAGAGCACGCAGAATAGTTGCTCTTTAGGGTTACTAATATTCGAATTCAAGCTACACTTACCTGGCTCGTGTTGTTCTGCGCATTTAACGCATCGGTATCCCATGCTACAATTGGCTGCGGCATGTCCAAATCGTTGACATTTTTTACATTGTATTTGTCCATGTGAGTGTAGTTTCTGCCATGTAACTACTTGGTAGTTGACATATTTTATTTTATAGATGTCATGAATGTTGGTGGTGGGTGAGACTTGTACTAACATCATAGAACTATTATCTCTTCTTTTGGGGTTGAAATGAGAAACTCTTACGAATTCTACATTCTCATTGTTAAATGTTTGGAGTTCTTTTAAAATTTCTTCTGTTTTTTCAAATGGACTAAGTCCTTTCAAAATTAGAGTCTTCAATTTCAGTTCTTTTGGTGTGAACGTGAAATGTTTTGCATTGATTTCACTAAGGGCTGCAAGTACTTTGTTGTATTCATCAAAATTTTGACAATAAACTAATTGTTTATTGTTGTTAATTTTTTTTATCAAAAATTTTTGTATTTTTAGGTGATTTTTGATTAAAGCAATCAGATCTGTGGCGGATTGATTGCTTACACTTATTGGTGGAATAATTATTTTTTTCTCAGTATTGAGATTGTTTTTTTCTTTTTGAGCTGGTACCTTGATTTGGTTTGAATTTTGTGTTGCGTTCTTTTCTTTTAATAAAGAAATTATATCGTTTTCTGGGAAGGATTCTGGTTCATTTTGGACCATGTCTTCAATCTCTGTCGGAAGTTCCTTTGTTTCCTCTGGTATCTCATATCTATTTCGCATTTCAGAAATAGAATTTTGGATTTCTGTCGCCGATTTCTGATGTGGCGCCTTTAATCTTCGTTTTATAAGATTAGGTCTAATCGTATTCATTGACCTTTTTTTCTTTGTTTTGGTGATCCATTGATCATAATTCATTTTTTATTTTTATTCTTTTTTTATTGCACTTAAGAAAATTTATTTATAATTGCACTAGCCTAGGTAAGAATAGTTTTTATTTTTATAAAACATTGTTACAAATGTTACGAATAGTTTTTTTTTTATTGTTTTTTGTTTGAATTTTTTTTTTAAATAATAAAGATATTTAATTATTTGTCACAACACTATATTAGTTTTTATTGTTTGTCTTTTATGATGAAGGATATCTTCATTCTTTTTTCACCACACTTTCACTTGAAAATTTAAATTTTATTACGGTTTTAATACCAAAAAATAATAAAAGAAAAGAATATTTAACATAAATTATTCGAACAATTCGTTTTCACATCTTATCTCGACGGAAAATATGATGAGACTATAAGGACATGCTTTCTCAGGTGTTGATGGACGTAATTTTTTTATTTTTTAAAAGAATGAACTTTTTGCTTGCTCGAATAAAAGAGCTTCCATATAATTACTATATATGCTGGCTTGAGGTAAACAATGCGTTATATGATCTTGGTAAATGCTTCTAGCACTAGGATAATTAGGAACCTAATTTTAGCTTTGAAATTAGCAAAGCAAATTTGAAAAAAAAAAAAACAGTATATTGTTTTTATTTCCTCCATCCTATCATGAAATATTGCCCTATATCGTACATTATTATGTGAAATGATTTATTATTAAGTTCTTTAAGAAGAATATAAAAAAAAAAGAAATTTGCGTCCATCAACGTCTTAAAAAGCATTATGTTGTAGAGCCTATATGGTTTATATGTGTTGTTGTGACACATATTGTAATTTCAAATATGTCACATATTTTGAAATTGCACAAACTTTTTTGAACTTCGGGGAAAAAAATGATGAACAATGTCATAGAAGCTACAATTTTGAGTGAAAAATTCGAAGAGGAAGATGTAGGGCTGCCACGACAGACAGGCCACATATTTCAATGATCCTAACAGATTCAAACGTTTAGTTTCCAGTGCAACTCGTTTTTCCAATTACCATCAACAAAGCACACGGACAGTTACTGCAAGTATGTGGACTAGATTTGGAGAATCCGTTCTTCTCACATGGACATGGACAACTTTATGTGGCTGGCGCGTTAGGAAAACCTTCTGATTTATTCGTGTACGCACCAGACGGAAAAACAAAAAATAAAGTGTACCCACAAGTACTCGAATAAATAAATAGAATTAAAACGACATTTTAAAATTCGTTTCATATTAAAATAAATAATTTGCAATAAAAATGACACAATGTTAATTGAATGTTATCTTTACGAGTTTTCTCGAGTTTTCTTTCTTATGAGATAGCGGCAATATGCAACCGATGTTAAATAAACCAAACCTTTACGCTATTTGGTGTACAAATAAAATTTTAAGAGATTTTGTGAGTGATTAAGATCAAAGTAATTATTGTAATTCACTTGAGTTTTGCAATTTGATTGCATTTTTCATTTTCTCGTAGAAAAACTTCTTTAGAACAGTTTTTGTGTGTTTCGTGTAGGGTACAAATACAATTCATGAGCACTGTGAACATTTGTGAATCTATTTTTATTCTGTATAATGTTCTATATAGAGATGAGTGATGACACACCTCTACTAATTCAACAAGTCATTTAAATTTTTTTATAGCTTACTCGAAAACTTATTTGATCGCCAATTTTTCATATATCCGAGCTGATGAGCTAAAGTACTGATTATTTTTCATTCATATTTTTAAAAACAAAAATTAAAAACTACGCTATCATTTCTCATAACTACTTTTTGAAATCATTGCTACTACGTCAACAAAATGTCTGTGCACAAACTTTATATATAAGCGTAGCAAAGCACGCCGGGTCCTGCTAGTACAATATAAAATTGAAAGTATGTGTGTTTGTACTTTATGCATTAATACACCATCCATCCGATCATCATGAAACTTTGGGAAGTTGTTGTGTACACTAGCGAAAAGGTAACTAGCTATTTTTTTTTTAAAACTTAACCCCAGGGCCCTTATAATTATCTTAAGCGGTTTTGCCTAAATGTTGATAATTATTTTAATTTGGTTTTATTTAAATATCGTTGTATACACTTAGGTTGCTTTGATCAATGTTTTTTACATTGAACATAATTATATGAAATTTAAAAATGAAAGTATTATCTGACAAACAATTACATTTATATATCAAAATTATATATATTGGAATTTAACACATCATGATCTTAAAATTTGTTTCATCTACACCAAATATGTTGTTGGTTTGCTATTGCATGTAATACATGTTTCTAAAACTAAGTGAAGATAGTTGATAATATCGATTATATCGATTTGAAGCTTAAAGTTACGAAATGGAATTCGCACAAATACTATACAACGAAGCATAGCTTATGTATAATCAAACAGGGATGGCAATCATGATGAACAAACTAATTAAAAATGGTGGCACTTAGCCGGCAACACGTTTGCAATAGTGATTTGAAAACGATAACAATGCATTAATACTAATAAATTTAATATATCTTCCCGCCCGCAAGAACATATGTAAAATTTAAAATTTTGGATCTATGGGTGTGACAACCCACCGTACTTTAGTACCTGCTATTGGTAAATAAGTTAACGTGAGATATCGTATACCACTGGCAATGGCAGTAAGATGTCACTGATATAAGGGGATAAGTGATATTTTAGGGGTGCAGGCGGATGAACTTTTTTCAATCCTCGATAGCACCCTTAGTCTTAGTTATGGAATATTCTTTGACATGCTTCTAAGGTGTTGATGGACGCAATTTTTTTATTTTTTTATATTTTATTAAAGAATAAACTTTTTTGCTTGCTCGAAGAAATGAGCATACATATAACTATTATATATGCTGAATTATAATAAGCAACCCAATTTTAGCTTTGTTCCTGCAAATTTAAAAAAAAAAAGAATTTTATTTTTATTTCCTCCATCCTATTATGAAACCCTGTGTCACATTATTATGCGAAAGGATTTATTATTTAGTTTTCCATTCTTTAAGAAGAATATAAAAAACAAAAAAAAACAAATTTGCGTCCATCAACGTCCACGATGTTGTGGAACCTAGGTCTTAAAAGGATTTTATGTGTTGTTGTGACACATATTGTAATTCCAAATATGTCAAATATTTTGAAATTGCACAAATTGTTTTGAAATTTTCAGTGTAAAAGATGATAAACAATGCCATTGAAGCTACAATTTTAAATGGAAAATTCGAAGGGAAGATGTAGTGTTGCCTCGTATTCCAATGATCACAACAGATTTGGCATTTGAATTCAAACGTTTAGTTTCTAGTGGAACTCGCTTTTGCGATGACCATCAACAAAGCACAAGTACAGTTACTGCAAGTATGTGGACTAGATTTGGAGAATCCCTGTTTCTCACATGGACAATTGTATGTGGCTGACGCGTTAGGAAAACCTTCTGATTTATTCGTGTACGCACTAGACGAAAAAACAAAAAATATAGTGTACTCACAAATATTTGAATAAATAAATAGAATTAAAACGACTTTTTGAATTTTTTTCCATATTAAAATAAATAAGTTCCAACAAAAATGACACAATGTTAATTGAATATTTTCATAACGAATTTTCCTGAATTTTCTTTCTTATGAGATAGTGGCAATATGCGACGGGCATAATGTTAAATAAACAAAACTTTGAAAGATTTTGTGAGTGATTAACATCAAAGTGATTAATGTAAATCACTTGAATTTAGCAATTTGAAAGCATTTTTCATTTTCTCTCAGAAAAACTTCTTTAGAACAGTTTTTGTGTGTTTCGTGTCAGGAACAAATACAATGCATGAGCACTGTGAACATTTGAGTTTTTGTTCTGTATAATGTTTTATATAGAGATGACACACCTCTACTAATTCAACAAGTCATTTAAATTTTTTTATTGCTTACTTGAAAATATATTTGATCGCTAATTTTTCCGAACTGATCAGCTACAGTGCTGATTATTTTTCATTCATATTTTGAAAAAGAAAAATTAAAAATTATATCCCGGGTAGAAGCTGCCAATGTTAAATAACGGA
Source organism: Diogma glabrata (assembly GCA_963693315.1). Classification (NCBI taxonomy): domain Eukaryota; kingdom Metazoa; phylum Arthropoda; class Insecta; order Diptera; family Cylindrotomidae; genus Diogma; species Diogma glabrata. The sequence continues at coordinate 125,003,319 of OY856186.1, read as the reverse complement.
CCAATCTCAGGCCAGTATTGGCGAGCCAAGCCTTGGCTAGTTAGCTTTGGGTCAGGTCTGGGCCAGTTGTAAATGCCTAGACTGATCCAAAGATCAGTTTATCTTATTACGCGTTATTAACCAGTCTAATGCATTGTAAACATGTGCAAGCCATATTATGTTTATTTTTATTTTCACATATGTTACTCTTTTCACAACCACTCTCCACCCATTTAAAGGATGTCTGGAAAAAAAATTGGATTCTTATTAGCCAAAAGTCTTATTAGCAAGACCTGGCCCAAGCCTAGTTTGCCAGAATTGGCCCCAGGACACCAGTCCAAGCTTGGCCCAAGCTTGGGCCGTTTGAAAATGCTAAGCCTGGCCCAATCCACAAATGATATGGCGCGGTCTTGACCCAGGCTTGGTCCCTTAGCTTTTTCTTACCCGGGATGCTATCATTTCTCATTACCACTTTTGAAATCATTGCCTCTACGTCAACAAAATGTCTGCGCAACTTTATTTATAAGCGTAGCAACGCACGCTGGGTCCTGCTAGTTAAATAATAAAATTCATAGAAAATTCAAAGAAAATTTCTTAAAATTTCGTTTCAAAATAGTAAGCTCTGCTTTTCATCATATCTATATATTGGTTTTTTTGTTGCAAAACTTATTTTACGCACAAATTGTAAAACCCATTTTACAACCTAGTTATCGTGACTGAAAGTTTAACTTTACACCCGTTAAATAAAAGCCTGTTGCTATATAAAATATTGAAGCTTGTTGATATATATGTACTTCTACTTTACCGCCCGTAAACTTATTAAAATTATCATAAAATTAGAACAAACAAATCAATTATTGTATGAAGTTTGTAATGAAAATCATGGCATGTTTAGTTTTTTTTCATATTTTTTCAAATGTTTAGCGAGTTTATAAACTTTAAAAACTAATTTATTTTACCATTCAGTTGTGCATTTGTGCGTAAAACGTTGTACATACACTCAGGATAAAAGGAGCGTTTCACCCTTGGTTCAATAAAAGCCGTCGCTTCGCATCGGGCTTCAATTTGAACCGCAGGCGTAATCTTCTACTTTCTGCCCTAGATATGTAAATAACTATTCTTCGAATATTTTTTCAAAATATATTGCTTGTCTTCTATATTAACTAAATGTTTTGTTATTCATACAAAATGTACGATGATCAATTACATTTGGTTATAATAAGTAAATATTTAGTTAAAGTGTAGTTTGATTGAATTGTGTCACAAGTCTTTCGGCGCTGAAAAGTGTTTGTAGTGTTTGAATGTTTATCAAGTTACAATATATAATAAAAATTATAATATAAAAATAAATAAATTAACATTAAAGTGGATCTGTGAGCGATAGTAGCAAGCAAAATTAATAACTTTTGGTAAGTCAAGTAAATATTTCATAATTTGAGTATTTAAGATAATTAAATTCTTTTTTATTCGCCTATATATTAAAGTGTTACTTTATTACTGTGATTTGCGGCTTTAAAGTATCACTTTTCAGCTATTTATTTTGTCGTCATAGCTACGTCCAAAAAAGTAAAAAGCATTTGTATTTGTTTAAATTCTATAAAAAATAAATTTTTTTATCAAAGCAACCCGCAAATTCAAAATTTCATTATCCAATTAAAATAGTTGTTATCATTTGTTGTCATAGAATTTGGAAAAAATAATAAATACTTTTTCAAAGGTTACTTGTTCCACATATTTTTATTTTAAAATTTATGAAAATTTATAATTTTAATTTAGAATAAACAACTTTTCTTAAAATATTTTGCTTGCGGCGAATAAAAAATAGTATATGATGCACGGACGTAAGCTATTTTGGACTTAATGTGGGTGCAAATCTCGGCTAGCGCCTCGATTTGCAAACTCCACATCCGTCCAAAATCTTTAGCTTTACGTCCTAGCATCATAATGTACTATTTTTTTTTAAACTACATTATCGAAGGAATAGAATAAGTTGCCCCAAAACAAAATTGTAGTGCTGATGAATCATTTGCAGTCTAAACAGCTCACAACTTCGAGTTTTAAAATACTCAACAATTTTGGAAAGAGAACGAAGGTAGCAAAGACTATCTCTTGCTGCATTGAAGGGTGGGTACAATTCAAAACTGCAACCAAAATGAGTTTAAACCACTCATCTCGCTCCTTAAAATAGCATGTATTCATAAATTAAAATGTTTATAATTTCAATATCGTTCTTCCTCGAAGAGCAAAATTTTTTGTTTTTTTAAATTCACTCCTTTGTAGTTTTTATTTTATGTTTTATAGGATTTGTAAAAGAACAAAATAAGTACCTTTTCTTCCTTTTTTAATATTTTTAAACCATACTTGCAAAATTGAAAAAAACATTTACAAGATTTATTTATTTTTTACATTGGAAAGCATCAATTTTGAGTAAAAATTAAATGTTTGAGTATTTGAAAGAAAATATTTATTTCAATTTAGGAGTGAGAACGATATTTTAGTATTTTCACTCCTGTAGTTTGGAGTGTTTTTTTCTTTTTTTGTGGATCAGGAACACTATAAAGAACATTTGAGGAATTACTTGCCTTGAGATTTAAATTTCCGACTGACTGCAGTCTGTGAGTTTCATTTTGCCTTTCCTCAACCCATCACAAACGCTTAATTGCAGGCAAGAGTTTCACAAGATTTAAAGGAGCAAATAATATAGGTACTCTGATGACTCCAGAAGTCAGAGGAACCAAGGCCATCACCCACACCACTTTAAATATAATTATTAAGTTTAAAAATTCAAATGTTTCACCCACCACCGTTATTTAAATTTGATCCAACTCTTCATGCTTCCTCCATCCTAACCAAGCATAGTGAATAACACATAGTAATTAATCGAATAAATTCACCAATCGTTGCGCTAATAGTAAAGACGATTGTTTAACTCTATCGATAATGCAATAATATAATAAAAGTCGTTGTGCCCATGTGTAGGCGATTGTTAAGCAATAGCAACAATATAATATAATATAAATCGTTGCGCCGAATGCGACTGAAACAAAATATTAACAGAATATGATAAAAATGATAATACTCAATCGTTGCGCCAAAAACACAGGCGAATTACATGCGGATTGTTGAATACAAATAATAAATCAATATTGTCAATTGTTGCGCAAAAGGGCGATTGTTGAACAATATTAATAATGCAATAAAACAAAACTTGTTCCACCAATGGTACCGACGATAGTTGAATACGAATAATAAATCAATATAATAGCCATATTGTTGCGCCAAAGATACAGGCGATTGTGTAATAATATTGATAAAACAATATAACAAAACTCGTTGCGCCAATGGTACCGGCAATTGTTGAATACGAATAATAAATCAAAATAAAGGCCAATTCTTACGCCAAAGCTACAGGCGATTGTTAAACAATAATTATAATGCAATATAACAAAACCTGTTGCGCCAATGGTACCACAAAAAAAATATCGTTGTACCAATCGTCATGTGATCATTACAGAAATTATTAAAACCGATGTAAAACTTTTCTTTTTATTGGATGTTACAAACACAATGATGTGTTACACAAGATAAAAGTATTCAATATGTCGGTCCCTTTTATTTCGTTATTTTATTGCCAAAGCACGAAACATGAAAATCAATTACAAGATGACTAACTTTAATTCTATTCATTCACTTAAAATTTCATTATTATAACAAATTTGAATAAATCCGACTCAGTAACATCTATTATAGCTCCAAATTTTAATTAATATTTGTTGAAAAAAATGGCAATTTCTTCTATTTCACTTTTGTACACCACATATAATATTAAAACTTTTAGTTATAATATAATTAAATTATTAAATCACTTTTACAACTACCAAATTAATAATTGTACTTCGTTTACGGATGGACATCTCTTGTTTCCGATATTTACAGGATTTGTAAATAAACAGTTATTTACAACATAACTATTATAGTATACTTTCCTACAAAAGATGAAAACATTGTTTTTTCGTGAGTAAACATTTGTTCACGAGACGCGCTAGCGTCGAGTGAGACATGTTTACGAACGAAAAACGTTTTTATCTCGCGTAGGAAATGCAATTTTTTCTATGATAGTATATATGTAATCGATATTTATTATAAATTTTAAAATTAGAAATCGACAACATAACGCAGTCAAAGTTCATATTCTGTTTTTTCATGGCTGCATTGTTTAAAAAACTTTGTAAAATTATATGAAAAACCATAGCAACTCCAATTTGTGATTCTTTTTACACTAGTGGGAAAAGAACCCATTTTCCCAGGGCATTGAGCGTGATGCAAATAGACTTTTTTTACACATTTTTACACAACAAAAAAACACCGAAATTACATTAAGGAAATAAAATTTTTGAAAAGAAAGCTCTGTGCAAATTGGGTGCCGCGTGAGCTCACAGTCGACCAAAAACAACAACGAATCTATGCTTCGGAGGAGTCTTTGGCACTGTTAAACCGCAATAAAAGGGAATTCTATCGTAGATATGTGACAATGGATGAGACATGGCTTCACAATTACACACCAGAATCCAAAAGACAGTCAGCTGAGTGGACAGCAGTCGACGAACCGAATCCAAAGCGAGCAAAGACGCAACAGTCGGCCGGTAAGGTGATGGCGTCTGTATTTTGGGATACGAACGGAATAATATTCATCGACTATCTCCAAAAAGGAACCACCATCAACAGCGAGTATTATGTGAACTTTTGGATCGATTGAAGGCTGAAATCGCAAAGAAACGGCCACATTTGCAAAAGAAAAAAGTGTTGTTTCACCAAGATAATGCACCGTGTCACAGATCGATGAAAACGATGGCAAAATTGAATGAATTGGGCTTTGAATTGCTTACCCACCCACCATATTCTCCAGATTTAGCCCCCAGCGACTTTTTCCTGTTTTCAGATCTCAAGAGAATGCTTGCTGGAAAGAAATTTAAGTCCAATGATAAAGTAATCGCTGAAACTGAGGCCTATTTTGACGAGAAAGAGAAATCGTACTATAAAAGTGGTATAAAAAAGTTGGAAAATCGCTATACTCGTTGTATCGCCCTCGAAGGCAGCTATGTTGAATAAAAAAATCGAGTTTTGTCAAAATGTTGTTTTTTTCTCACTTATCCTACGGACTTATTGAACGACCTGTTATTATATATCAAATCAATGTATTTCTTTTACAGTTTTAGACAAAATCATAAAATTTAATACAATATATAGTATAGTATAGAGCTTAATCTAATAGGAAAAATATGAAGGGGCTGAAATCTCACAGCTCTGAGATAGCAAGACTTCGGTCTGGGGAGTTTGATATAGTTTCCGGCAGAAAACTTTTATGAGGACATTGCTTTTAGTTTTGGACAGCGATGTATATCAAAAATAAAACTCTTTAATAATAAAATTTGCGGAATACAAACAAGTGTTTCATTTATTAAAATAAATTTATTATAAAACTCTTTGTTAAAGCATAAGTATTTTTTATCTCTGTTTAGAAACTTATTACAAAACAAACACGAAATTAATACGTTGCCGAACAATTATAACAGATCATAACTTAATGAAAAGATGATACACCATACAAACTACTCCAAACCTCTCTATCTAGCATTTCAATAAAATATTACAAAATCAAAATTACATATTTCTTTCAAAATTCAAAAAATATTCTAAAAATTAAAATAAAATTAAAAATTTAAACTTGTTTTTTAAACTTCTAAAAACATTCCAAAAATTATTACAAAATCAAAGATTGAAACTTTTTTCAAAATTCTAAATCTATTGCAAAAATTATTACAAAATCAAAAATGGAAACTCTTTCCAATATTCTTAAAATATTACACAAATTAAAACAAAATTAAAAATACAAGTTTATTTCAATAAATATTCCAAAAATTATAATAAAATCAAAAATTTAAATTTTTTCAAAATTTTAAAAATATTGCAAAAATTCATAATTCAAACAATTTTTTTTCAAAATTCTAAAAATATTCCAAAAATTATTACAAAATCAAAAATTGAAACTTTTTTCAAAATTCCAAAAATTATAATAAAATCAAAAATTTTAACTTTTTCAAAATTCTAAAAATATTCCGAAAATTCTTAAAAAATCAAAAATTAAGAATTTTTTCTAAAGTCTAAGATCATTGCAAAAATTCTCAATTCACAAATTCAAAAATTCAAAAATTCTAAAAATGTTGCAAAAATTATGACAAAATCAAATATATAAACTATTTTCAAATGCCAAAAATATCGCAAAAATTATAATAAAAACAAAAATTGAAACTTTTTCAAAATTCTAAAAATATTCCGAAAATTCTTAAAAATCAAAAATTGAAAAATTTATCAAAATTCTAAAAGTATTGCAAAAATTATTACAAAATCATATAAACATCCTTTTTTTAAAATTCCAAAATTATTTCAAAAATTATAACAAAATCAAAAATACAAATTTTTTTCTGAAGTCAAAAAATATTACAAAATCAAAAATTGAAACTTTTTCCAAAATCAAAAATTCAAAATTCAACAAACTTTTTCCAAAATTCTAAGAACATCGCAAAAGTTATAACAAAATCATAAATACAAACTTTCTTCAGAATTCCAAAAATATTCGAAAAATTAATATATAATAAAATCAAAAATTTAAACTTTTTCAATACTCTAAATATATTTCATAAACCATCTTTCAGATGGCTGCGTAAATTAGTTAAGTGACACAACTTAATAATGGACTTTTTAAGTGTGTGTGAGCGAATGGCCAAAGAAGTATAACTTCCACCGTCTGGTCCGACGCAGACCCTACTTTTTTGAAAGTGCATAGTTTGAACATAGAGGGTACCCGAACATGCATGTAAAATGAAAATTCTGCCAATCTGATGTAACTTTTAAATTAAATTGCTCAAGAACGGCTATACTGATTACAGCAGGTGTGCCCAACTCGTCGACCGCGAAGAAAATTTAAGTCGATCGCGAGAAGTTTTTTTTCCATATAAATATTTCGGTTGAAATCTAGTATATTAAGTTTTAGTTTAACCTTCGCGTGAACGGATATTTTTAGCGACTGATATGAACAATATCTACCCCGGTAGATATTACATAAATCATAATATCAACAAACGTAACTGTGTATTTATTTTACTTTTGTGTAAGCATACGATAAAAGCATATATTTAAAAATAAAGTTACTTGTTTTTCACATTGACCAGTAAAAATGTTCATATAAAACCCAAGGAAAAAATATCTACCCGGGTAGATATTGTTTTCTTGCGTAAAAAAACCATAAAAATCCAAAATAAGTGATAAAAGGAAGTCCAAAATTTTTTTTTTTCAGATTTTGCGATATCAATTTAAAAATTAGTCACATAGCTGAACAGGCATGATGATTGGTTAAAAACTCATAAAGTTATTGAATTACAAAAACCGTGATATCTACCCGGGTAGATACTGTTCACGTGAAGGTTAAGCCTGGATTTGTTAGGCTGTTTTTCAGTCGAAAGAATCTTTTCTGTTGTCAGAATCGATTGATTTAAATCTCCGACAGAATTTTTCAAAGATTTGGTCTACATAATTCTGTTGATAGAATTCTGTCAACAGAAATTTTAAAATTTGTCATTTTAATGTTGGAAAAATAGCCTACTTTGATTAGTTGTTTGTATTTATGTTATATTCGTATAAAAATAATATTTTTGATGCAATATAAGTATTTTAACTTCTTATTTTCCCATCAAGCACGGTTTCGAATAAAACCTTATTCAATGTAGAAACATTTTATGAAATAACTATTTGTTCCTGCATTTTTATATACTTTATATTACGGATACAATTTTATCAATGGCCATGGAGCCAATTTAGATTTTGACAAACATGATAGCACTCATTTTACAAAAAACGATGCAGTTTGTATGTTTATCAACCGTAAATAAGAATTAAAGCTAACTAGCTAACTATATGTTTCGTTAATGCGTAGAGGCCAAACGACGATGGGTTCGATGACTGCGCCAGAACGTGTATCACAAAATGCGTAAAAAAAGTGTTGCATAATATTTAGCTTAACAATGTATATTTTGAGTGATAATAATAAGTAGCTTTGAATGTGGAATCACATTGATGGGTGGCATCTGTAGGTGAAACAAGGAACCTGATCATTAAATTATAAGTGTGTCAAAAATATCTTCAAGTAAGTTAAAAGAATGATTTTCATACATTTTGCTACCTAACTTTTAAAAAAACATATTATAGGAAACACTTTTGACTAGAAACAAAGAGCAGCGTCTAAAATTTGAATGTCGCTACAAGGTCCTCAATTGAAGAGCAAGTTTCGGAGTGTATCCAGATTCAGCTACTTCCAAATAATAGAAACAGTTGGAATATGTCCCGTTATTGCATGCTAGATATCGCTAATTATAGAAGTATTGCGGATCAATAAGAATATTTGGGCTGGCAAATATTAGGTTGTTTCAGTTGTAGTTATTGAAAGGAATCGTTTAGCTAAATGTAAAGGTTTTCTGAATAGTTTTCTCGACTAATAAGGACAGTTAAAAAAAAATAGGTATTTGAAGATTTCATTTTTCAAATTTAACAGACGAAATGAAGTCAAATGTGGAAATGTGTGATTACCAGCAATTTAGTAATATTTTGGAAAGCATTTTCCTGCCATTTAAACAACGATTTGTGGATTCCAATTACTTCATTTTTAACTTCACCATTTCCTAAAATAAATATAGAAAATATGGATATGGATACTAATCGGAAAAACATTTAGTATGGATATAGGTAGCTTAAAACTACTTACTCTAAAATATATCAAATTTACAAAGAGGCGTTCATTTTTGTTCTTGAGATATTTAATTTTAAAGATTTTTAGTACGACTAAAATTCTAATTTTTCATCTTTTTTCAACAATCAATACATTTAAATATATATTAGGTAAATGGGGTAAACACTAAAATGGGTATTTAGCAAACAAAATAGAAAACAGCTCATTTCATATTACTATTTTATTCCATGCAACACGTAAATATTAATAGTAGTTTAATCAATGAGTGAATAATGAAGTAGTTTATTCTCAAGCAAAAGTTTAAAATTTGAGCGAGGCACGAGCGAGAATTTTAATTTGCGAGAGAATAAAATTCATTATTCACGAATCGATTACAATACTTTATTCTCTGACAAAGATTTTATTATAAAAAAGAATTGTATATAATAAAAAATAAAAACATTTTCTTCAATCAAAACAATAAATCTTTATTGTTTTAATTGATAAATCAAATTTCTTAATAAAAAAACCCTGATAATAAAAAACGCCCTTCTCCTACAATCAATCAAGTTCAACTAAACGAAATAAGAGAATTTAAATTAAAATTTGATTTTTGAACAAAACTTATCAAAGCAATTGTGATTATAATTTGAAAATAATTTTAATGAAATCAAAACAATTTGACCAATTAGAATCATACCAATTGAATAAAATTTTCATTAGACAATATGTTAAGTTCATTAGGCTATATGTTAGAAAACAATACAATAATACATACTATTATTATCGAAAAAACATACAAATAAAGCTGATATAATTAAACGGAAGAGAATAAACAAAATTTTCCTTAGATTTTTTAAAATATGTTATAAACAATATAGTACATTATGATGCAAAGACTCAAACATTTAAAACAAGGCAACTATGTTTTGACACTTTACAGAAAGAGTATTTTGATTTTAAAATGAATGTGTTTGTGCAAAGGTTTAGTATGCTACAGTATCCCAAGTAGGTTCTGCCAGACATTGAAATACGGCCAAGCACTAGCCCATTAATGGTTTACAATACTTGGCTATTGTTATTGGGCCAATACTAGAACCATTCATCGGCCGATCTATTGTTTACAGAAAATAGCCAGCATATTGTTACCTTTGAATCGCCAAGCACTGGCCCATGAATGGTAAATATTACATGGCTATTGTTATCGTGCCATTACTGGAACCATGAATCGGCCAATTTACCGATCATAGACAATTGCCAGTGCAGTTTACTTTGAATGGTCAAACAATCGCCCGTTAATGCCACCCAGAGAAATGCTTTCTTTTATTGTGCGTATGACCCTTTATATTATACATAAGACCGCGTGAAAAAGAACTAAGAGGCGAACCGCATGAATCATGAATTTTTGTTTCATGAGTTTTTATTAATTTGAAAATAAATATGTTATGATTCTTCCGCATGATTCATAATGCACTTGGCAATAATTTAAGTAACAAACAGTAATGATTATACGGACTGATGTATAAATTATGCATTCTAAACATGAGCTTATGAGATAGTTTATGCATATATTTTTATGATCTTAAATTCATGGGATATAATTCATAGAGAATATGTATGATTTGTATAGTAACGGCGCATGATTTGTATTAAACAGAACATAAATTTGAGGCATAGTTTTAAGTAAAATATCATTGGGAATAAGTATGATTCAAGTGGTAGTGGAATACTAATTATACTTACTTTTCATGATTTTATTTAAAAGAAAATTAGTCTTGTGCTTTCTTAAGGTGTTTTTACACTAATTAATTATACTTACATTTACTTGTGGCGTAGTAATTTCGATCGAAAATCTTATTAAATAAACTTTTTTTAGACTTAAAGGCATTTTTTGACACTTTTCAATTGAATACATAAATTTATTTTTATTGGTAACTGAACTATATTTATTTTATATATTATTTAATAAATAGAGATAAATAATTTAAATTTTACAAATTTTAAAAACAATGAAAAGGGCCGACTACTTGGGAAAACAACATATCAAATATTAATCTGGAATATTTTTTAACCGCGCTCGTTTTTTTCTAGCTCCCATGACAAATGCTTTAAGTCTGTCAGAAATAATTCGTTTCTAAAATTGTTTGAAAACTCCCTTTTTGGCGAATACCTGTACGAAGTAATTATCCAATTTCTGAGTGCTTGTAATCTGAAACAAAAACATAAAAGAACTTGTTTGTTTAAAATGATTTGCATTGAAATATTTTAAAAGTTACCGTTGTCGTCAGAATGATTATTTAAAACGAACTTTCTGTCTTCCAAGCTTCTGCTAAAGATCTGCATATATTTTGCGTAAACTGAACCATTTATTCATAAATTAATTGTTTTTGTCACAAAACTTAAGTCCTTGCTAATCTGAGAATGAACTAGAAAAAAAAGTATTTTTAGTTCAACAAATTATAGCTAAAGACATTTTATATTTAATACCAAGCTTATGAGGGAATCAAATTTAATTCAATTTCACCGATTTGAAACAGAAGTCATCTTTGTTTAAATTACAACCAAAATACATATTTCTGCATATTTATTATAGATCGATTTATTTGTATGTTTCGTGCAAAATACTATTTAAAGTATATTCTGTTCGTCAGGGTACCATGTATCACCATGTATGTTTCACTGAATATCCGTCAATCAAAATATACATAGAGTTCTGAGTTGTGCACAATCACTATAAAACAAAAGCTCTAATGGATAATAATGAAAATTAAAGTAACGTTTAGGATATATATCACCTAATAAAATACCTCTGACTTGATCTTGAGTTTTAATTTTTAGTATAAGTTGAATTTTTTGTACCACTTTAAAGTTTTTATTATTCATACATAATAGGAATATTTAAAAATTTAATCCTTAATGGTCATTCTTTTTAACTTTTATTAACAGTTTTATTTATAATCACTTTTGCAATCACTTTTGCAACCACTAGCAAGCAAGAATTTTTGGTTACGCCACTTTTGAAGATGAACAAAACTATTCTGTTTTAAATTATATAAGAAAGATGCATTTATTTTCTTTTCATTATTTCAATGATTTGTGTGTAAGCTGAGTAATCAATGATAAATACAATTGATTTATACGGTGACCCTATGATTTGTTATTATATAGCGACAAATGATGCGCCATTGTTGGTAATCATTCGAATAAAAACTTCTGTAATCATACTTTCAATGATTAAAACATTAACCAATTATATTCCATGGATCATTTCACTGATGCATATTTTATACAATATTATGCATTATATATACGGATTGCTTATAATAAAGAATTGTAATTACAAAACTGTTATTATACAATCCTCTTGCATAAATTATAACAAATTATTTTTCTGGGTGTGGTTAACATTAATTGGCTATTGTTATTGGGCCAGTACTGTAGACATGAATTTGCCGATCTATGTCATTTTTTTTTTTAATTTCACTAGAGTATTATCCCTTTCAGAAATACATAGTTTGAAAATTTTCACATATAGTGTAGTTATCGCTTTGACGGTTAAAAGACTATGATAATATAGAAAAGGTTGGCATATGTTTTAATTTATTTTCATTTCTATTTTAGTTTAATTATTTTGTAAATAATTTATTTAAATTTATGTATGAATATATTATTTTATATTTTTTTTACTGGCGTAGTACTGGCAGTCATGTTTGCCATTACTCAGCCATTCTTGCAACTGAACCAGTTGTATATTGTTTTGAACTTTTTCTGTCATTTTTATTTTATTTTAAATAAGTTTGTATATACTTTATTTAAATTTACATATATGATAATAATGTATATTTTTTTTAACGGCCCAGTCATGGTTGCCAGTATTTGGTCATTACTACAATACTGGTCATCATTATTGGCCCGTTACTAGGCCAACTGTACAACCTTGTATGGGCCATTGCTTTTTTTTTTCTGGCCCATGCATGGTAACCATTTATTGTCCGAAGTTATCATCCAGTAAAATTATGTTAATAGCCCAGTCGCGGTTGCCAGTACTCACCCATTCGAATCAGTACTAAAACCTATATACCAAGTTTCAATAAGATTGAGATCCAGGACTAGAAGTTACTGAAGATTCAAACTTAAAGGTATTTGGGAGACCCCCCGCCATTTTGTACAGTTTTGAAACGAATGCAGATCTTCCATTTTCGAATTAACACGGATCATATACCAAATTTTTAATAAATTCCTAACCGTTCTTTTCACCCATCCACCCACCCATCCACCCAAAGACATATACTTTTTTAAATAGAGGATGAGGACTATTTAAATGGAGGATGGTCTTAAGCAAAAGATAAAACAACAAAAACAACATTTGTTTCGATAGATTGCATTACTTCCACACTCCTCATAACGCATGTTGTTGTGGGACCTAGGTCTTGAAAGGTAATTATATATGTTGTTTGAGACATACTGTAATTATTACTACACTGTACATTTTACAAAGAAAAATCATTGTTTCATATAGGTTTACTGCACTAAAATGCTCTCGCATAACTACTTTTAATCATTAACCTATTTTGATAACTCATTACCACAAAAATTAAATTTAAACTAATTTTTCTGATAAATCAAGAGATGGTCAAAATTAAATTTAACTTAAAGAAAATATTCGAGACAGTTATATTTCTGACAACGACTATTGGAATAAAAACAAGAAAACCAAAACAAACAAAAGGAATAATAAATTAACCTGTAATTGTTACTTTTCATTTTAATCAGCATAAATATTTGAAGAAAAAATAAATTAATTAAGTTTATAATAAACAATTTAGAGTGCTTCATTATTTAAATAAATTTTACACAAATATTTTAAGCTTTGATTTGATTTGTAATTCTTTTTTAGTTTTGATATTAATAATGTACCGTACCCGTACATTATTAATATTACAGAAGATATTACATACCACTGGAGTTAGCCGTGAAATATAACTAGACAAGTTAATATATTAATCTTAGTATATTTAATCATTAAGGAAGATAGTGCATCAAGGAACAATCCAACTGACTAGCAGCTAGCTGGATTATTGGCAACCTAGTGTCGATTTTGTTCGTGCAAATTTGGTATGTTTTCAGGATGTTTTCAGGATCTTTATTTGCATTTCCAGAAAATGTACCTAACCGTTTTATCTTTTTACTTATTGACAAAAAAGAAGAATATTTAAACCATTTGTTGTTTGTCTTGTTTAAATGATGATGTTTCTGTCATGGATATCTTTCAATATTTTAAGTCTATTGATTGCATTAATCTTCAGGTAATTTTACTCATGTACTTTTTTAACTTCGTTCAAGTCTAGATAAGTTTCTGCTGTTAAATTAAGACCTTCAACATATTCAGCCATATTTTTTTGTACAAGGCGACGTTGTGCAAAAGATCTAACAGCATTAATTCTAGTTGACCATCGCGTGTTAGAAAGCTTATGTAGTGACTGCAAAATATCTTTCTTTAAAGTTGCTCATCGTTGAGGGCTGCTGCTAAATAATGTATAACATTTATTAAATTATTCCAAAAAATGTAACCTCATTTGAACGTTATTCGGCAGAATCAACTCCACAGAGATTGAGACTGTGAGCTCCCCTTGGGGAATACACAGCATATAGGTTTTCTCTCTTTCCGTACTTTTGTTTTCACTTTTCTTGTTGCTTGCGTTATCATACCCCTGTCCTTTGTTCAGGTTGAATTACTAATTCTATATGGCTTGTACATAATTGAATGAGCTCATTTTGGATTTCCGATAATACATAATTAACTTGTTAACGATTCTAAGCTTGCTTGGAAATTCTTACTTTTTCTAAATGATAGCGTAGCAAGGGATCACAGTGACTAATAATCTCCAAAATTCCCAAGAAGTTATCGGTATTAGGCTCATCAACCATATGGCTGTCTCTGCTCAAAGCCATGCTCCTTTCATCTAAAAACAAAATAGTATCCAAAATTCTTTTTAAAATGTGCCTCCATATGTTTGCTTGGCCTTTGTTTTGATCGCAAAATAATTATAAGCCGGTAATCTGTAGTATAATTTAGCTTAAGAATCTCTTTGAGGACGACAAAGAGGAGAACAATTTTGCTTAATATTCGTACTAAATAATCCACACGGCAGGCAATGAAACGAATCTTTTTGGAGCTCAAAACTAACCAATCTCGTTCAATTTTTTTCTCCTTTTGGTAAAATTTTGAAAAGGAGCTACCTAGAAAGTGGTTTGTTTATTCAAAGTGGTTTGTTTATTCAAAGTGGTTTGTTTACCCTCGACGAATCACATTTTCAGTAATTTGTGACTTTTTCATTTTATTTTCTTATCTAACTAACAACATCAAAACCATGGCGAAACCCAATATGCTTTGTTAAATATTTCTACAATGGTAGTGTGTAAAATATTCATTGCAGAAAAGTTTGGCAATGAACTTATTGCAAAACATTGCCAAAGTTCATTGCCAAATTTTTCTGCAATGAATATTTTACACACTACCATTGCAGAAATATTGCAGAGTTCTGCAATAGTCTAATTGCGGCTTTAGTCGTGTAATATATTCTCCATATTAGAAATTCAAAGCGCGAATGGTTTGTGTTATTTGTTTTGTTTTTGTGAGAGAAAAATAAATATTTATCATGGGGTGGTGCTCAAAAACCAGTTGCCAATACAAGCGGTCAAAACAGGATTAATTCACGTTGTCTTTTCAAGTCCTCCGTAAAACAATTAATTAAAATTTCATCTCAATACTTTGATTTTTTGGTTACTGTTAGTTTTTTTTAAATCGTACTATGCAAAATTGACCGCTTTTTATCGTTTCCTTACAGATGAAAAACGTGTTCTAGACAGAGTTGTGAAAACTTGACCATTTTTGATTTTCCGAAACTTGGCATGTAAGTAGTATGGACAAAATAAAAAATACAACTTATTTTAAATTTTTTTTAAGTGCTTAGTTTGAGCATAGGGGCACTCCAACATTCATGAAAAATGAAAATTCTGCCAATCCGATGTAACTTTAAAATTAAATTGCTCAAGAACGACTTTACCGGTTTCATCGAACTTTTTTTTTTTTGATAGATGATTAGTTAGTCCTTTGAAAAAAAATTAATTAATATTTTTTATAATTAATTTTTAAATAAAAAAATTAAAAAAACTTTTTTAGAGATGGCGCTAGGGTCGAAGATCAATTGGAATTTAATTAATTTTTTTCCTGAAAATAGTTCTGGGCTATTATTTTGAAAACGTACATTTTTTTGTTGATTTTTAAATTTTTGATTTTTAAAAAATCTGAAATTTTGATATGTTGTTGGCATTGACAAAAGGAAAAAAGTAATTTCTGCTTTTATTTTTTGTGTACTCGGAATCGGAGTTATGCGCGGTTGAATTTTGAGGCTTTTTCACGTAGTTT
Organism: Diogma glabrata; assembly: GCA_963693315.1. NCBI lineage: Eukaryota > Metazoa > Arthropoda > Insecta > Diptera > Cylindrotomidae > Diogma > Diogma glabrata. Next base: position 124,987,132 of record OY856186.1, on the reverse strand, counting down.
TTGGTAATGGTGGCAATGTTTTGTGAATAGGTGCCACAAATTTCATCCGACTTACGTATATTTTTGCAAGTAAAAAGGAAAATAATTGAATAATTGAAATAAGTAAGTTTAAAATTAATAACTTTTCTCTTTTCCGCTAGGCGGCGCGTAAAACCTTGGTTTACTTCAAAGCTCATATCTCAAAAAGTAGGCTTTTTTTTTTTTTGTTTTTCACAAATTTTAAAGTAAACATATGCAGCTATGAAATTGAGAAATAAAAAGTCAGCAATTCAATATGGATTTTTTCTTACGATTTTTTAAAGTTTGGTATTTGAAAAATTCACATGTGTTTTTTTATTAAGTTAATAATCCTGTACTAAATGTGGATCTAATAAATTAAACATTTCATATTTTAACACCTGCAATAAATTTGAACCATTTTCTGTGCGGCTAAATGGTTAAAAACTTATTAAAAATTAATTTAAGTTAAGTGGTAAAATAAAGGAATTTAAATTATTAAAAGGGTGTGTAAAATGTTTATTCATTTTAAAAAATGTCTATTCAGCCCCTTTTTACTAATTAAAATCTCATTAGAGACTCATAATTTTAACATTTAAAATTCTAATGACGCCCACAAACGGTTTTTGACCAAATTATACTTGCATCCAATCAAAATATATTAAATTGTGCCTACCTAATTTTGCCTGATTCTACTTATGTCAAAACTATTTCAAGGGTATATATATATTGATTGGATTGCCTTATAATCAATTATATTCCAAAATATTTAGAAGACATAACGTTTAGAAAAGATAATAATAGAAATGCCTTTCAAATTGTGCTGTAACTTGTACGGTCTCAAAAATCATCAGCGGACATCAAAAAATGTGAAACTGGTCCAGCTGTTATTCAAAAAGCTGCGACCCTAAATTTTACTTTGCGTGATGACCAGTTTATATGTGAAACATGTCGCACTTATATCTATAAAAATAAGGTAAATTTAATTATTTTATTAAAATGAATAAAAATTCATATGCAACTAATATTTTCTATACAGCAGCTTTCATGTTCGGAAGCTATTGATAGTGAAATTATTTCTATAAATCAGGATGTTGAAAATGTTCCAACGAACAAAAATATTCAAATACCTCCAGCATCTTTAGATCCATCACCAGTTTCGGTTGATACTATATCTCCACCAGTTCCTGAACTACTTAATGACATTTTAGAAGATATTAACAATGTTCTTGGAAGGTTAGCCGAATCTCCTATCAAACAAAATCATATTACAACAGGAAGTTATAAAAAAATTGCAAGTGTCACATCGGCAATAAGTCAAAGAATATTTCAAGTAGATTCAGTTAAAGTGTTATCACCAAACGAGGAATGTGAATATACATCATGGCTTATGAACCTTAAAAAAGAGTTTAAAGATGCCAGCTGTAAATCAAAATCAGTGTTTTTGTTGACAACTCTACCACGTAAATTTTGGTCAAATCAACGTATCCAGGATGAATTTAATGCATCAAGACGACTGGTAGAATTCGCCATGGATCTGTTGGAAACAGTAGGTCCTTACAGTTGGCCTCAAAGCAAACAAGTCCACAGTTTGTCACAAAATATAGTAAAACAAATTCAAACATACTTCTTATCAGAGGAAATTAGTAGAACAATGCCTGGCCTTAAAGATGTTGTTACTATTACAGAAGGATCGACAAAAATTAAGAAATCAAAGCGGTTGGTGTTATGGAACCTCACCGACATCTACGAAATGTTCTTGGAAGAAAACAAAGAACTCAAGGATTCCACTGTTTTTTACCGGATAACACTACACCCGATAAAATAATTGCCAAAATGTTTTCTTTTTCTGATGATCATAAATATTTCAATTTAAAGGCAAAAAAAAATATATAAATTAATTTTTTAATGTATTTATTTATAATATTGATTAAATTATAATGTTTATAGGAAAAATATTTTTTTAATGTTTTTTTCTAATGTTAGTGTTGGTGATGTTGAAATTATAACAAAATCTTCGATCATTGGGATCTCCAATTCTTATTCTGAATAAAAACCTGTTTCTCAATCGGAAATACACAAAAAATGGTTCAAATTTATTGCAGGTGTTAAAATATGAAATGTTTAATTTATTAGATCCACATTTAGTACAGGATTATTAACTTAATAAAAAAACACATGTGAATTTTTCATGTACCAAACTTTAAAAAATCGTAAGAAAAAATCCATATTGAATTGCTGACTTTTTATTTCTCAATTTCATAGCTGCATATGTTTACTTTAAAATTTGTGAAAAACAAAAAAAAAAAAAGCCTACTTTTTGAGATATGAGCTTTGAAGTAAACCAAGGTTTTACGCGCCGCCTAGCGGAAAAGAGAAAAGTTATTAATTTTAAACTTACTTATTTCAATTATTCAATTATTTTCCTTTTTACTTGCAAAAATATACGTAAGTCGGATGAAATTTGTGGCACCTATTCACAAAACATTGCCACCATTACCAAAAACTACGTGAAAAAGCCTCAAAATTCAACCGCGCATAACTCCGATTCCGAGTACACAAAAAATAAAAGCAGAAATTACTTTTTTCCTTTCGTCAATACCAACAAAATATCAAAATTTCAGATTTTTAAAAAATAGTTGTTTTTTTTTCGATGTACGTTTTCAAAATAATAGCCCTTCTATCCTTACTCTTACTCTAAATATATCAAATTAACTCAGTTGTTCTTGAGATATTTAATTTTAAAGATTTTTAGTACGACTGAAATTCGAATTTTTCTTCTTTTTTTCAAACAACTTCCATTAACAAAAAATTTTAAAATCAATTGAATTTTAACTTTTTTTTTTTTAAATATAGCTCTAACCTTACTTTAAAATACACCCAATTCTGTTTTTACACGGTAGATACGTTCCAAGTAAAGACGTGTAAAAAAAAAACCGTGCATAAAAAGACATGCGGCACATAGAAAAAAAGAGGATTGGTTCCATATCTGTTATTTCTGTAAAAATAGGTAAAATAAAATGATTTGTACAAAAAAACTATTAACAGAGTCTATATAAAAGACAAATTAAATTTTTATGTGCATGCATGCACAGTTTATTTCATAAAAAAAACAAAAAATAAATAAATAAAAATAAAAACAAATTATCACAAGTTCAGAAACAAAAGGAACATAATCCACTTCTTAAAGATTTAAATAAATTAAAAACATTATAAATTCATAAACAAAAAATTAAAAGCAGTCAAAGTGATGAAAACATAGCTCTATTCGCTATCATCATCGGATATCACACGTGATCGCTTGCGTACCACTGGTTTTAGATCGCTATCATCACTAGAAATATTTTGTATTTCATTATCAAGTTCCAAGTGTGATTTTCTCATCGTGGTATCTTCAACAAAATCAGAATTTTCTTTTGCAGACTGGAAAGCACTGGTTCATTACCATCACTGCTGTCTGTAGAATCAACAGTATCTAGAGCAACCTCTATTATTTCGTCTTCATTTAGAACTTTCTCAACTAGCAGTTCATCAATATCATCAAATGTTAAGTCATCAAAGCCCTCTCCACCAACTGCGTGTGCTAACGTTATTATAGAGAAATACTCGTTCATATTTTCAGGCACATAATTTTTGCTTTTGGCACATTCTGGCCAAATTGCTTTCCAACATGCGTTTAGGGTTGATGGTCTTAATTCAGATATTGCTAACGCAGAATGTGTGATGCAGTCTTTAACAGAAAACTTTTTCCACGCATCAATTACTGTAAGTGTTTTATCATTATCTATACTGTCCAAAATATACTGGAAAGTTCGCTTGATGTAGTATGTTTTAAACGTAGCGATGATTCCCTGGTCAAGTGGTTGAATTAGGGATGTCGTATTTGGTAGCAGGAACAACACCTGTACATTTTGATGTTTCAACTCTGGATGACCGGGAGCATTGTCCACAATTAGAAGAACTTTGAATTCCAGACCAATTTCGTTCATATATTTTCTAACTTCCGGGACAAAACATTTATTGAACCATTCAGTGAAAATGGCAGTTGTCACCCATGCTTTTTTATTCGCCATCCAATAAACTGGTAATTTATTAAAGTCGACGCCTTTCATTGATCGAGGCTTAAGTGCGCGATTAACAAGCAGTGGCTTGAGCATGCGGTTTCCTGAAGCATTGCTACAAAATAAAAATGTGACCCGATCCTTTGCTGCCTTAAAACCACTAGCACTCTTTTGGGATTTGGCTACATATGTGCGGCTTGGCATTTTTTCCAAAATAAACCAGTTTCGTCCGCATTAAAGACCTGATCTGGACTGTACCCACCATCAGCAATTATTTTGGCAAGTTTCGGTGGAAATTCTTTAGCAGCCTTTTGATCTCCAGAACCAATTTCTCCTTTGATTTTTATATTATGGAGTCCATGCCTTTCGAGAAATCCTGTTAGCTATCCTGCACTTGCAGAAAATAGATAGCTTTTATCTTGATTTGTTTAAGAGGATGTAGATGGTTCAAGTTCCTTTATCTTCTTGTAAATTCTTAATGCTTTTTCCTTTATTGTATTTTTATCAACTGGTATCCTTTTTTGTGCATTGTCCTCTATCCATATTACCAGTGATTTTTCCATTTTTTGTTTAACAGAGTCTCTCGTGTGACGATTTAGCAGACAGTTTCGTTTCAGATAAAACAGATCTTCTAATAGCATCTTCATTCCGTTAATGGTCCTTATTGTGGCTTCGTTTAGATTAAAACTCTTACCTAAAGACGTTGAACCTTCTCCATTTCTGAGGCGGTCTAAAATTTCAATTTTAGTTTCCAAAGAAATAACTTTTCTTTTAAGTTTCGGAGTCGTAGAATTCGACATTTTTCTAATAACCCTAAAATTTAATAAAGATATCAACAAGTTCGAAATGTTTCTAAATATGGCTTACACTATTTTTATCGATTCAAACTTTTTTATATCACTTAGTCAACAGATGACATAAAAACACGTCCAGTTTTATTGAAACTAAACACAAAACTAAAATACATAAGCAAACATACCGCATACGATGCATAAAATAGACAGCATAAGATAAATAAACAAAAAAGGGAATTCACTATTTTATAAGTAGAAAAACTAATTTTTCGAAGATTACGGTTAATATATCTACAAACACAGGGGCCCACACAGAAAAAAAATTAGAAAGGAGTGGCGGGGGTCCAAAGAACTATTTTTTTTAATAAAAAGTGTTTTGTTATAGGAATTACAAAATCTGTCACAACAATACGTTGATACCTTTTAAGAACTAGGTCCCATAATAACATGCAATCTGAGGTGTTGTTAAACGCTATTTTAAAATTTTTTGTACAATCGATGTACGGACAAATCTCTTTCGACAGAGCTCTCTCTCTCTCTCTCTCGAATAGTTTTGCAGATGATATACAGTACATTATACAGGTCATTTGTTCTCCTATCTTCAAAGGTAAAATGCATGAAAAAATAAATCTCGCCCGGAGAAAGGTTGTTATAAATGTAAACGAGGACCTTGAAGGAGAAAAGGACTGAGAACCGAGAAAAAGTCGAGGATTTGGGTAAAAAGATTTAGTCAATTCTAATTCCACCAAAACACAGCTTTTGATTGTTGTCAGATCAAAGACCGAGTTCCCCAATGATATTTCCATTAGTATGTGCGACGAACAAATAGCCTCCTAAATAGATGTGAAAAATATTTCACTCCGTATAATTTACTCCACATTTATAAGTCCTACATTCGTCCATGTATGGAGTATTGTTGTCAAGTCTTGTGTGGTGCATCTATTTCGATCCGATGCTTTACGAATTGTTGGTGACTCAAATTTAACATCAAATCTTGATTTTCTACAATATTGGCCCACTGTTGCTGATCTCTTTGTTTTTTTATAAATATCGTCACCAGTAGTGGACGTATGAAATAGGACCCATCATTCCCCAAACATATTATGTTCCCCGTGCACGTCAATTGGTTTGTGAAAACAGTCAAAATGTTGAAATCACTCACTGTGATAGTAATAAAATGCAGAGAGATTTCATGCCTGGTTCGAACAAATGCTTTTCAGACGTATAATGCGATAACGCACGTTTGACCACCTCAATCAAGCATGCTGTTCCAAAGACGGGCTGCTATAGTTCAATAGATCGGTTGTTTATATTAGTAAGGTTTTTTGTAATATTAGTTTTTTAGGAAAATGGCTAGTGTACAGCCAGTTCCGAAAAAGGTACGAGAACGGATCCAGCAAATTACAAACCCATATCAAACTGGTCGATTGTAGCTAAAATATTTGAGAAAAAACATTGATTTTAATAATATGAGGTTCTTAGTTAAGTGGAATACGGTTTTCGCCGAAAGAAAGAACGACAAAAAATTTACTTTCTTTGTCAAACATATCTGGAACGAGTCGCTTGAAAATCATAGTGAGACTTTCAGTGCTGTTTAATTAATATAGCCAAAACATTCGACAAAGTATAGCTCAACAATCTTATATGCAAATGGAGATGCTATGACTTAGATGAGAAAATTATTTCCGCCTTTTAGAGCTTTATATCTGAGCGTAAATTTCAAATCAATGTCGACGGTTTTTCAACAGATATCTCTTCAACTAATGCAGGCGTCATTCAAAGTTCTACTCTATCCCCAACTCTTTCTCTTATCTATATTAACTTGTTGCACTCAACGATTCATTAAATCCATTATTTTAATATAACATAATTTCACATAAGTGAAATTCTCATATTTTTAGCCTAGCCAAGAAAGTTGTTCAAAAACTAATGTTTTGCTTCTGATGCTTCTTTTAATGGAGAAGTTATTTAATCGCCCAGCATGGATTATTGTTGTCACATATGGAGTGCATCATACATATATGTAGGTTGAAGTGTCTTGATTCTATACAACAGAGGGCTGTTAAATTGATCAGCAATTCAAATCCTAATGTGCTTGATTCCTAGTATGTCGCTGATTTGACGGTATTTTACATTATGGATAAACGGGCTTCTATCTAAATCAAATCGATTTTATCTAAGCCTGCAAACTTTGCACGTTACACCAGAGTATCAATAAGGGTATAATAAGATAAGATAAGACAACAAGATGTAGAACTGTCTTTTCAAAGTATTTTTTTTTAACGACATCTCTGGAATGACTAACTGTTGTTCTTCCCTGATAATTTTCTTCCTCCCAACTTTAAAATTAGCGTTAAAAAATCTTCAAAGAAAATTGATCAACTGTACATACATACTTCTAGGAATAGAAGTTGAAAACAATATGAAATGAAATTCTCATATTTTTAACCTAGATAAGAACGCAAAACTCAAAAATTGAGGTTTTTGGAACGATTTCATAAATTTTTCAATAGCGAACAGCTTTTTTTAATATATAAATCATTTATACGTCCCTGCATGGTGTATTGTTCTCACATATGGGGTGTATCTGATTCTAGTAGTTTGAAGTAAATTGAGTTTGTTCAGCACAATGCTGTTAAACGAATTAGAAACTCAACTCTTATTAATGAGTTAGATGCCTTGCAGCACAAAAGAAATGTTGTTGATCTGAGAATTTTCTATTTTTACATTGTGGATGAACAAACTTCCACTGAGATAAAATCAATTTTACCTGAACTGGCAACCTATCGCGTAACACCAGAGTAAATTTTGTAGCCCATCCCTTTACACTTCACATGAAAAGGTTCAGAAGTGTTGCTTTTCGGCTTTATTTTTTCAGCAGAGTCTCCCATCTATGGAATGTCTCATATGCATGGGTTTTCCCTGATAGCTTTAATCCTCAAAATTTTAAAGATAACGTTCATAAACTTCTTAACGAAACTTATTTTATTCAAACTTAATCCTAATCCCTAGTTGGACATGGTATTTTCGGATATTCAGAGACGTTAATTTATAATTTATTCTAATTAACACTAAACATTCCTAACTTTGAATATAAAAAAAAAAAAATTTTTGTTCAAAATTTAAACCGTGCTATTTCGAATAAAACCGTGTAAAAACGAATTTAAATTTTTTTTCCAGACCGTGTTATTTCAAAACCGTCTAAAAAAAGACCGTGTAAAAACAGAATTGGGTGTATATCAAATTTACAAAGAGGCGTTAATTCGTGTTCTTGAGATATTTAATTTTAAAGATTTTTAGTCCGATTAAAATTTTAATTGTTCATTATTTTCTCGAATTTCAGTGGTTAAAATTTTTTGATGATATAGATTGTTCGAAAATAGTTATTTATTTATCTAGAACGAAAAGTGAAACTTTAAAGTACGAGCTAGTTGTTTACGAAATTACTAGTGAGTACCTTTAAAAACACATTTCGTGTGAGGTAAATACAAAATTTTATTTCATACTGGAAATTTATTAAAATACAAAGAAATGAGTTTTAAATTTTGCTCAAAAAGTTGAACTTTAACGTCCTAGAACTTTATAAAATTTTATAAAGTCCTAGGACGTTAAAGTTCAACGTTTATGGTACAAAAAGTAGAACTTTAACGTCTAGGACTTTAAAAAATTTTATAAAGTCCTAGGACATTAAAGTTCAACTTTTTGTACCATAAATAATCCGAAAAATGTAGTTTTAGATATCAGTATGAAATAAAATAATGAACAATTAGAATTTTAATCGAACTAAAAATCTTTAAAATTAAATATCTCAAGAACACGAATTAGCGCCTCTTTGTAAATTTGATATATTTTAAAGTAAGGTGAGAACTATATATAAAAAAGTTTGATGAAATCGGTATAGCCGTTCTTGAGCAATTTAATATCAAAGTTACATCGGATTAGCAGAATTTTCATTTTTCATGCATGTTGGGGTGCCCCTATGCTCAAACTAAGCACTTTAAGGGTCAAGTTCAAATTTCGACTTTTTCACCTGCGTAGATCACGTTTCTCATCTATATTTGTAATCACATATGTGGCATCTATTATATGACCCATCTTCACAGATAGAAATTTTGGTTTTTTTTATGCTTGGGTATATTCCATGCTTAAATTACGTTAATTCTCAACCGTGAATAAGCCAGGTGTATTATATACTTATAAGGTATACTTGTTCAAAAAATCACTAAGGAGCTTATTATGAATATTATTCATAGAATTTTATGAGTATCGGGTACGTTATTACGTAGCATGACCAATTAGGAACAGAAAAATAACTGTAAAAATTTTGAATGCTTATTAGAGAACAAAATATAACTATTTTTAATAAAATAATATGCCTCTAATTCATAAATTTATGGCACATAGTAAGAAAAATAAATTATAGAACTAGGGCATTTATATATACCTAACAATTGAAATTTGATGAAGTGTCGAGATACCAAAAACCTCATGGTCATGATTTGTCATAAGTTATATTATAATCATATACTAAAACTTATGTTCATATTAAATATTTTCATATTCATATATCATAGTTAAATATCACAAAGTTTGTATATATACAACTCACCTTACACAAAAATGTCTAGTGAATTATAAAAAATGTTTTTTTGTCTATTATTTTTAATTATATTTACTGTCGAAAAACTAATAGTAAAATTTCGTACTAATAAAGAATACTCCATGCCTACAAATCATATAAAATAACTAACAAATAAAAACTATTATTTGGTGAGGATATGTAATTGTATACCTTACTATTCATAAAATTTTATTCTTTCTAGATCTATTTCATGCACATTTTGATATATAAAATGATGATTAAACATGAAAATTATCACTTTGTTATTCATTAGTTTGTGACTAGTAATCACAGTTTCGTTTCTTTCAATATTTTATGCCAGCGTTTTATATTCCACGACTAGATATTCATAAAAATGTACGCCTTAAAGTTATGGATATTGCAATAATATTATAAAAAGTGTTTATTGGGAATAAAAATTTTTAATTATCTTATACAAAACTTATGACCTGCAATCATACCTTCATTTTTATTCGTGTTGGAAAAGACAAAATTCTTATTTAAACCTTGAAACCAATTTAATTAAATCATCGTGTATTTTACTAATGGTAAGATTTAGTGGAAGATCAAATCCACATATACTTTAGTTTTGGTTAAACATTGTTTTTCGTCTATATAATATTTTCATTTTGGTCGGAGTTCGTGCCCTTTTAAAAATCCGCGCCCGGCTTATAATATATTGAGTTAAATAATCAGTGGAAATAACACAATAAATCTAAATTACTCTCGTAATTATTTTCATTCGTTTTATAAAAATTAGCACAACTATGAAGAAAACATTTAATATTTTGTGGCATTTTAAATTAAGAATTGTTTTTCATTTATAATTTAATAAAAAATTTTGTAGTTTACAACTACTGTAAAAACAAATCAAAATAGAGAAAAGAGAAATTGACTATGACATACAATGTATTACCTTTTTATGTTGCTCTTCATACAATTTTAAAGTTATGTTCTCTCTATATTTATATATGCTATAAGTTCATGGTATTTACTGAAAGATGCTGTTGTAAGCGCTGCTGAGGCCATACTTGAACAACGAGAAAATCACTTCCAGAAACCCTGGATGGTTAAAGCATGTCTTGACGCTATTCAATACAAAAATCAGAAATGTCTACAAGGACGGAACACCAGGTCCCCGAAGGAGAAATATAAACTGGTAAGACAAGCCGTTACAAAGCTAAATAGACGAACGAAGAGAGAATGGTGGAAGAGAAAGTGTGAGAAGATTGAAAGCTTTAGTAAGGAACATCAATCGCGTAACTTCTTTCAACAGGTTAAAACCTTAAAGAAGGGACCTCAAAATAGATCGAATGCTATTCAAAACGGAAATGGGTAGCTACAAGTAGACCTTAAAAATATTTTAGATTCTTAGGTTGCTTATTTTGAGAATCTTCTCCGCTTAAGTGAGGAATAGCAAGTCGGGGACGAGTAAAGCTATTCATGTGTTCACCACGCCACATAACTAAGATTCAGCTATGCTGATACCAATCCATAAAAAAGGTATAATCGCTTACAATGTGCAAACTACAAGGGGAATCGCTCACCTCTATACGCAGCATATAAGATCTTTTCCCACATTTTGCTTGCTAAAATCAATCCTTTTGCTGAACAACTGTTTGGAGAATATCAGTGTGGTTTCCGGCAAGATCTTGAAACCACCGATTTTATGATTTTGAAAAACTGTCGAGAGTTCACCATTCTTGTGTACCAACTCTTCATTGATTTCAGGTAAGCCATTTCCTTTATAACTAACTTCGGGAGTAAACCTTTTATTTGTTATACTCATCACTTTGTCATAATAATGACCTGATGGTGGAAAGCTCTAATTAGACAAGGTTATCTAAGGACATATGTGGCATATTGCTCACTGGAATAACTTAGTATAGATTTGTTGACACAATGGTTAAACAAAGAAAACAAATTTTTAAAAGTTTTTTGTTTGTGATAAACAAGTGTTTTTATTACAACAAATATTTCATAATATTTATTATTTTTTTAATAATTTTCATGCGAAATTATTACGATTTTGTAAATAATAAACAACTTTGGCAGACGATTATATTTAAAATAATAATATAATTATGTTTTTCTTGTAAATAATCAAAATTCTTTTTACTTGAATTGAAAGCTATGTTAATTTTATTCTGTGTATAGTTAGTTCTATTTTAAGACAAACTATTAATGTTTTTTTTATCAAGAAAGATAAGAACAAACGCGAGTTTGACGTTAGTTAGCCCTGCTGATTTTTTTTTTGTTTTTAAAATTTATTTTCAAGGTTGGTTGTGTTTATTACGTGTGTATTTTAATGTAAGGAGAATGTTAGCCACATCCCCAATAAAAAAGAATCTTGTGCATTTCAAATTTGATAACTGAAATTTGACGTTCCGAAGTCAAGTTCCTACAAGACAAGTTCCTACAAGACGGCCTTTTGACATTTGGTTAAACGTCAGATTAAATCATTCTATTGTGGGCACAAAGATTGTTTTAGAAAATTTTTGCTTTTTGTGGTTTTCAAATTTCAAAAATAAATTGTCGTTGTCGTAATTATTTTTCTCGTTTTTACTCGTTAATAGGCTTGTACGAAAAACCAAACTGTCCTAATCACTCACCGTCACCGTACAAATAGAATGGTTTGCCCGAATCAATATTCTCGGAACCCTTTAACTCACGAAGGTTTAAAAAAGGTGTCCATGAATACCTCAGAACGCATCTTCATATCCTCAATCTTTCCACAATCCTTAACTCCTGCTATTTCCAGTTGACATGGTATCATCAGTTATTTTGCATATCTAAACAAATAATAATTAATAATTGAAACGAGTCTAAATAATAATTAATAATTCATAATTGGTGTGCTTGGTGTAGTAAACATGTCTATTTATTAAAATTAAAAAACAGAGAGCAATTAAATTGATCGATAGCTGTAATTGTAACTGACGCTGAATGCGATTTCTTACACCATGTAGAAAACATTTTACTGATTTGCCGATATTTTATACAAACATCATGAATAAACGAGCTTTTACATATACGATCGAGTTAATTGATCCTTGTGTTATTCTTGAGCTATAGCTCATTCTTTTACAGTTAATTTAAAAAGTGTAGAACTGTCGCCTATAATGATCTTTCAAAAAAATTTCGCATCTTTGGCATTTCTAGTTTTGAATTCCTAGTTTTCAAGACCCAATTTATATCTGTAAATTGACCATAATAAAGGATCTGTTTTTTAATTCAAGATATCACTTAACATTGGCCATTTTAAATGGAGATATCATATACCAGTGGCAATAGCAATGAGATATCTCTAGTCAATGTGATATCATAGAAGTGCTGGCGTTTGAACTCTATTCAGTCAACGCTAGCATCCTCAATCTTAGTTATGGAATATTACTTGGTGGTGCGCGTTTTTGCTTTCGCGAAGAAACAAATCTTCATATAACTCTATATCTTGGTTTGAATCATTGAGAAAGACAAAGCGTATAATCAAGGAATATATTATTAGCTGGATTAACCCAATTTTAGTGTTGTTTCTGTAAATTCTTTTAAAAAATTTGCCTTTTCCTTTTATTTTATTATAATATCCTTTATGTTATAATATTGACCTATCTTATATTTTATTTTGTGATAGGATTTATTGTTTATTTATCTTTGCTATAAAAAAAATATAAAAAACTTATGCGGACCTTGGGGAGATGATTGTTAGGCAACACTAAAAAATGTCTAGACTCTGAACAAAGAAAGACATTACGGTTTACTGATAATATCAAGTTAACTGCTTAGCTTGGTTGACTTTACCACCGAAATATGGCTGAAATGAAAGTCTATTATCAATACAACTTTAATGGTTCGACCTGTCAGAGCATTTTTCCATCCGAACAACAGTTTCAGAGCTGTTCACCCATTTATGGTTCTTCCAAATACCCCGTTGTAGAACAGTTTCTATTCAGAACGATTATTTTAAAAGACTGACGAAATTGTGGATTTCAATGTCCCGCTCGCCCTCATACAATCTTTATTAACTACTCGAGCAGAAATTAGTTAGGGAAATCCTGAATACAGTCAGCGTGATCCGGTCCTGGTCAGTCTAGAAAGGGCAAGCCTTATTAGGGCAATCTGATGTGGGCCTGTTTCGGGCCTGATTTACAATACCCTTTTAGGGTCAACTTTATTTGAATATATCAGGCCCTGATTTGGTTTTTAGTATTTGACCCCCAGCTGAAATTTCATTTGGTTAAAATACACTAGAGTATTATCTATTTTAGAAATATATATATAGGTAAAATCGTTTCATGTAAGTTTTAGTTATCGCTTCTCGGTTGAAAGACTATAATAATAGTGATTAAGGAGGTATGCATTTTTAATTTTTTCCATTGTAATTTTTATTTTAATTTAATTAATTTATGTATATAATATATAAATATATATCAGGCTTTGGTCTGGCTATCCCAATCAGGGCCTGATCCGATTATCCCAATCAGGGTCTTATCCAGCAATCCCAATCAGGATCCTGATAGGTAAAAGGCGTTACACTCATGATCAGGGCCCAATCAGACTGCCCTACCATTGCCTGATCTGGATTACATCAAACCTGATCTCATCAGGACCTTATTTGAGCCCTGACAAGTTTCTACTCGGACAAGTTACGAAATTATTAATAATTTTTTATTTTTAAGAAATATATGAACTGCACCAAAGAAGTTTGGCATAATGGACTTAAAAGTCTACATGTCAGTTCATGAAAAATGATCACCCTTTTAAAAACAAAAATCTAAGTAAACTTAATTCGTTTCGTGGTTGGTTGTTTTCGAGCTTGGTTGACCTAAATAGTTATGGGGTATCTCGTAGTCGTTCTCTTCCTGGGGTACTAAAATAAATGTTTAAAACTATATGATATTTTAAAATGGAATTTAAATACTTCTGTCTGAAAGACCTATGTATTACAATTTCGAGCCAATAGTGAAAATCTTACCTCCACTTTCCCGACTCATTTCTCGACGTTTAAGGTCTTAACGATTCCAAAAAAGCATAAAAAAGGAAAATGTCCGTCGGTTTGCTTTACGACCGTCACAGCCAACGAAAACAAGAAAACTACCGGAGTAATTTAAAAAATAGGTTATGATAATGGTAAGAGCCGAAGGTCCCTTCGATAGGCTCGATATATGCATATACCGGAAGTGTGTCAAAAATAGCAATTTTTCATATTTTTTGCTTAAAAACGTCTATTTTCAGTGATAATGAGTAGTAACTTTGAATCTGGAGAAATCTTAATGATCGGCATCGGTATGTGAGACTAGGACCTTGATTATTGTTTTATAAGTGTGTCAAAAAATCGTTTAGTGTGCCAAAAGAATAATTTTCAAAAATTTTGCTGTCCAATTTTTTTGAGAAACGTATTATGGGAAACATTTGACTACAAAGATATAAAACATAAAAGTAATTATTTGGATGACATGAAATGTAATTAAACATTAAATTTGACATGAAGTATGTCAAAAAAATCGTTAGATGTTTCAAGAAAACAAGAAAATAACAATGTAACAAGAAAATTTCATATTTTTTGCGTAAAAACGTTCATTTTAAGTGATAACGAGTATATTAACATTGAATGTGGAGAAATGTTGATGGTCGACATTGATATGCGAGACCAGGAGGTTGATTATTGTATTATTAGTGTGTCATAAAATACCGTAAAGTGTGTCAAAAGAATGATTTTCAATTATTTCTTTAGCCAATTTTTTTGAAAAAAAAAGTTTAATTATTTGTATGACATGAAATATAATTGAACATGAAATTTGCCCAAATTCGGTTATTCACAGAGACTTAGTAATGAATATTTCTTATTTATGGTACTAAACATGTCCCTCTAAATCATACAATCTTTATTAACTGTTGGGAAACTCATAAGAACAGTTGGAAAATATCAAGTTGTTGCCGATTAACGGCCGTTTTTTAACGAAAATTGTAATCATTAGGGAGATGTTTCTTAAGTAATTTTTTGTGTGATTTTAGATTCCAGAGTGAATCTTCATTGTGCATTGTGTTGTTTAAACATGTATGTTGTTTATATTGTGTATATGTTCTTTATATAATGGAAACTATCTCTTACCCTATATTTACAGTGTAAACAACAGCAACAAAAATAGCATGTCACAACCGAAACGTTTTGTGTCACGACCGTAACACCATGTGTTTCACAACCATAACGCTAATTATAAATAGTAATAACGGGGCACAATATCATTTTTGTTTATATTATGTTTGCCACATGGCCAGTATTGCTTTTGATTATATTACACATGTTACGAAACAATACGAAGTACAGAATCTGTTTTATTCTGACTGAAAAGTTACTTTTTGTTACGTTTGTGACATATAATTGGTTTTTCTAAAAGAATATTATTTACCTTGAAACTTTGCAATTCCTTTGATAAAAAACACACCACTGATGTGCCTTCCAACTTAGAACATCAAGTCGGCCTTTTTGGATTGCATCTCTTTGATAGAAAGATGCCATAGTTGCATTCTAATATGATAATTTAAAAATGTTGAGAACAATCTTCACAGATATGGCTATATGTAGTACCATTTCTTAATTTCTTAATTAATTTATTTTGTTAGATTACTGAAGAAGAGATTTCGCGCTTTAATTTGACGCATCACATGTGCATATTAAAAATATTTTTTTTGCTTGGTATTCACCACTTCTCAGAATTTGCTCTCGACACGACTTCTGAATAACAGGAACAGTTGGAAATTAAGTTTGAATTTTGATTATGTTATAATCTTTGCAATATTTTTAGAAGTTTGGAAAAAGTTTGAATTTTGAAATTTTAAAATTTCGATCTTTGATTTTGGATTAATTTTTGGAATATATTTAGAATTTTGAAAAATGGTTCAATTTTTGATTTTATTATAATTATTGGAATTTTAAGAAAAGTTTGTATTTTAGATTTTGTTATAATTTTTATATATACTATCATTTGATCACTTTTATAAGTTTTTGCGATATTTTAAGAATTCTCGAAAAAGTTTGTATTTTGAATTTTGCTATAATTTTTATCTACTATCATTCTATAATGTCGAACTTTATGACATTTGAAATAATTGCGTAAGGTCTTATTTTACTGCACTAATTATTATTACAGCATTATTTTATTATTTAGTTGAATTTACTTATATCAATATTTTTCTTCATTGAAGTTGTACATCTCAACATGGAGTAATGTGTCCACAACGAAGATGACTTTTCTTTTTCAGACTTTGAATAGGCTAGCAAAATTTTCTCAGATACCTGCTTTATATTTTTTCCATTGCACTTCAAATCTTCAAATTTTTTATACTCTATTTCGTATCTCACTTTTGAATTTGCTAGTATAGTAGTGAAATCGCTGCATTTGCCGCAATTTCCATATCGGCGTCTTCTGTCGAATCACTCATATTTAACTATTATTTGCCTGATACTAAAGGCTAATAAGCAATGAACAGAATATTGTGAAACAATAACAGTAAACAAATCACCGGCCTACTATTTTATTACTTAATAATATTATTTTTTCTATAGTAACTGTTAAAACGTGCTATTATCAACTAAAATTAGAGGAAAAAGTAACACTTTAACATCAAGGGTAGATAAAGTAGTACTTTAACAGCAAGGGTAGATAAAGTATTTTGATATAAGTATTTTGCTGTTAATATTCTTCAAGTTTTTCTATTTTTGAAAGCACAGATATTCTCTTTTATGTACCATCCGTAATTTTTCAGGCAATTCAAAATTTCAAGCAATATACGAATTGCCTCTGAAGCCTCCTCTTCCACATCAGAAGGCAATTTCCTTCTGTAATATCGCACATATTCACAAATCCAAACTAGATAATTTTCAAATTCAGTTTTTGCAAAAACAAAAAAAAATTGATTTGTTTGTTTGTTTATAAAACTCAAAAAGTTATCAAAGCCACCTACATATTTTCATTTTTTCGTGAAACAGTTTTTTCCCGACACTTTTAAATTAAATTGATCATTGATTTTTCTTCATTTTTTTGTCTTCTTTAACAATTGCGATAGAAAAAAATGTTGTATTCCACACAATGATAAAATTTCGTTATCTTCTCGATGCTTATTAGCTCGATGGTTATGCTAAAATCGCTCTCGACGATAAAGTGCAATTTTATCATCTTGTACAATAAATAACTATTATTTTATTTTATTATTTTTATTTCTTAAATTAATATAAAAGTTGATAGTCGATAAAACGTTGTACAATATTCATTTCGTAACATCATATTACGATCCTCGATGGGTTATCAATCTCGGCATACGGCCTCGATTGACAATTTTCCCATTACGTATCGTAATATGATTCGTTACGAAATTCAAATCGTAAATACTAGGTCATTCAATAAGTCCGTCCGACTATTACAATATTCATAGAATTTTGACAACAAATTTATATTTCTGATTTTATTATAATTTTTGAAATATTTTTAGAATTTTGGAAAATGTTTGTATATTTGATTGTGTTATAATTTTTGCTATATTTTTAGAATTTTGGAAAAAGTTTGAATTTTTGATTTTGTTATAATTTTTGCAATATTTTTGGAATTTTGAAAAAAGTTTCAATTTGTAATTTTGAAAAAAATTTAAATTTTTATTTTATTATAATTTTTAAAATATTTTTGGAATTTTAAAAAAGTTTGAATTTTTGATTTTGTAATATTTTCTTGAATATTTTTGGAATTTTGAATAAAGCTGGAATTTTTGATTTTATTATAATTTTTGTAATTTTGGAAAAAGTTTGAATTTTTGATTTTGTTATAATTTTTTAAAATCAATTTTGAAAAAAATTAAATTAATTGTTTGTATGACATGAAATGTTATTGAACATGAAGTTCATAGATAATGGGTTGTTTGTTGTTGAAAAGTTGCTGAACGCTAAATGGAAAGTTTTTGAGTAGTTTGCTGAGTGTATCATCTTTTTAATTTAGTGTTAATGTTTATTTACGATCTGTTATAATTTTTCGGCAACGTATTGATGTTTCGTGTTAGTTTTGTAATAGAGATAAAATACTTGTACTTTCCCGAGTCGAAATTTAACTACTCTTTAAAACCTACAAATTCTATTATTTAGAATTTAGAGTATTTAAGTATCACTTATTTTCAATACAAAAATAACATCTACATAACTCCTACAAGAGCTACTTACTGGAAAAAATCCCATTTAAGGTGTTAAATAGACGTCAAAAAAAATTTCCTTTGGGTCTTTTCCGTAATAATATTAAAAAACAAAAAGAGAAAAAAATTGTTTGATGCGATAATAAAAATAAACAAAAGAAAAGAAAGAACAAGAAAGAACAAGAAATATAAGAATATAGAAAAATAAAATGTATTTTTATATATTCTAACATGGCTGGTTTTATTTAACATTTTAGGAAATAATTTATTTGCATTTAATTGAATTGAATATTTTAATGTTATATAAAATTATGTGCGAAAGAAATTTTTCAGTTAATCTAATATAAATAATCTCGCTAAACAATTAGGCCCTCTTAATAATTAATTTTAGTGATTTAAAAAATATATAATATTTTTTTAATATTTTTTATTTGTTTTGTTTCATATCGATTTATCGGTATTTTGATTTAATTTTTCATAATGCTGAGAAATTTATGGAAAATTAGTATTATTTTCTACACACAATTCAAATATTTAAATTTTTTGATTTCTGAATTTTGGTCTTTTAAATTGTATCATTAAAAAAATGGCGAAAAAATGGACGCTTCCTTTACAAACAAAATCACACTCATACATTTCCAATTTAGAACTTAAATATACGAGCGCTATCTTCATGTATAAAAATGTTTGTCGGGCTTGATGTGAAATAAGATCGGAATCGTAAATAGTTTTTGAAGATTCAAATAAGATGTAATTTTGTACATTGATAGAATTGATAGGACTTTTTAAGTTCTTAGGATATGATAAGTACTTAGTAAGGTGTTGACAAACAGGCGTATTTAGGTGTAAAGTAGTATTTTAATGTCGCGTTCTTTGGCTTGATGGTAAAAAGATTGATTTATTTACTTGCCAACGAACAGCATAAAATAAATCAATCTACTTTTGTAAATGTAGGAGTAAATTGTTTTGACTTTTTGTTCTGTCACTTGATATGTTTGGTTATGTTTACATTTGAAAATGATAGATTTTACGTTTTATCATTTTATTTGTAATAACTTTATTATTAATTAGTAGTTTAAATAATAATAAATTATTTTTAAACAAAATAATAATAATAATTATTATTTTGGTTTCGGTTTTTTTACATAAATTTGACAATCAAAAATAATATTTCAATGTATTTGTAAAATCTACCAAAAATCTAGATTTTTAAAACTTGATCTAGATCAAAATAAAAATCAATCTTTTTTTGCCAAAGAACACAAACTGACAGCTAATTTGATCTGACAGCTAATTTTTTTGATCTCAGATCAATTTTTTTTGCAAAATAGCACGACATAAGAATAAGTAGACTGTAAATAGTTTTTTGAGATTCTAATTAGATATTAAATAGTATGTTTTTAGATTTTGTAGGAGTTAATAAGTTTATCGAGAATAAAAAGCTCTTACTTACAGGCAATAAAGGACGAAAAGGACTAAAATAGGTTTATTTGAGAATGTCGACTACTTAAATCGTAGTTAAAGTTCGACTCGGGAAGGTAAGTAATTTTATATGTATTGTTGGATGAACTATATATTTGCTTTTCTTTCGCATATATAGTAATTAATAGTAGTTTATTCTCAAGCAAAAGTTTAAAATTTGAGCGAGGCGCGAGCGAAAATTTTAAATTTGCGAGAGAATAAAATTCATTAAACACGAATTGATTACACTGCTGTATTCTCTGATAAAGAAGGAGTGTTCTGGAAACGATGATGGATTTTCGATCGAGCATGATGTACCGTTTAAAGAAAATGATGTTACTCATAGTCATAACGAGCTAGGAAAACATACGAAAAAAAAACGAAAAATTGTAAAAACATTTTGGTCACCAACCAAAAATGATGTTTTGCAGAAATATGCAGTTAGTGAATTCAGTAAAAAATGCTGTCTCATACTAGACTGTAAAACAGGATGGAATAGTTTAATCGAAATGCTGGAGAGATTTTATATGATAAAATCTCTATGATAATATGATATGATGAGATTAGCAGTTGAAGCACTAAGCCGTGAAGATGACAATCTTTTATCTGTAGTCGCAACATTTTAATTTATGTTTGCAGAACTTGAAAAATAAAAATCATCTTTAAACAATGAACTTCTAACTGTATTGAAGCAACGCGTTTTTTAAATAAAAAAGACTGAGCTTTCGGACCTCATAAAATATCTACATCAAGCGTACGAAGAAGATTTAACCACAGATCAGAATATGGATAGTAATCTCAAGTTTCAGCGTATGCCGAAAAACGATATAATGAAGTGTCTTTTATGATGGTCCAATGATGAGACCATAGAGGAACTCGTGGAAGATAATGTCGAGCTTGTAGCAAAAACGGAAGATGAAACTCAGTCTGAGTTTGGAAGTAAAAACTTAATGAAAAAGTAAATAGATCAAACGATGTGTAAAAAACTGAATTACACAGTTGCTGGGAAAAATCGTTTAACTCAAGATTTATTTAAGGGCTTACGAAAGGTAATGAGTCGTTTTGAAGATGAGGGAACAAGAGGAGTATATTTGTAACAGTTGTATGAATTGCTTCTTACGGTTCAACCAACATCATCTGTTCAATCTGAAAGATTGTTTTCATCAGTTGGTATTTTGCTAAATAAGCTGAGATCAAGACTGATCGACGAAACCCTAGATTCTCTTTGTATGTTAAGATCATATTTTAGAGATACTAAGAATGCTTAAACGTAGTATATGTAAATTATATACCTTTAGGTAAGTTTTCGAAACTATTGTTCCCTTTAATCAATCAATGTGATATTTTGTGTTATTTTTATTTTTAATATTACGTGATATGTTAATGATTAATGAATTTATGT
>OY856186.1:124910381-124962881 GCA_963693315.1 Diogma glabrata | reverse complement strand
CTCTTGGACAAGCTCGCGAACTGGCCATATCCGGGTACAGGTTAAGCGGCTAGAGCCTAAAAAGTTGAATAATCTAGGGTGCTACAACTTCCGTTTGTGTCATAAGTTTTTAATAAAATTTATGAATATTGAATATTTGAACATATTTCTATAATTTTTTTCCGAATGACCTTGGCGTTAGAGGTTTTTGAAAAATCAGCTGTTTTAAAAATTTAGTAAACTTTGTTGTCCTAAATCTAGATGAAAATGACCAAGCTTAAAAATGAAAACTTTTGCACACGTTGCTACCAACATAAATCTAGCCAAAACTTAAAAACCAAATTGTTTAAGTACAGAGGTTGAGACCCTGGGGCTTTTGAAATGAAAACAAACGCAAAAGGCAATGCTTTAATCATTTTTGAGTTTATTTATTTAAATTTATCTTAACTTTTAAGAACATTTTTAAACTATAGCCTCAACAAATTTCAGCTTTCTAACACAAGAGGTCCCAGTTTTATTAGCAGTATAATGCACCTATTGCAAGACAAATCTCAAGCCATTTAATACCATAGAAAATGATCAAATTCTTTTTTGTTTTTATTTTTTTCACTAAGTAAACCGTTTGAAAAAAGATTAAATAAGAATAACAAAATACAACAACAAAGATGATTTTGAATTAAAATTGTTTGATAATGTTTGGTTATAAATTATGTGTGATGGTATAATTGTAGTTGTGACATAGTTCATTTGATCTTTGTTTTACGTTTATTTGATCTTTGGTGGATTTAATATATTATTAAAAGTAGTTTTAAGTTTTAACCAACTTAAATAAAACTATTTAATTTGGTTTCATAATTTTTTTGAATAATTCTGTTTCTATTTAAATTTTTTATTTAAACTAATCTGATACATCTAATTCTATTTGTACACATAGCTGTCTGACCCCGAAATCTACCTTTTTCTAGCGGTGCCGCTGGACTTTTTTCTTTTTTAGTGATATTTTGTTAAATTCAATGATATTATTTCTCGAGTATTTCTCGTATTTCTCTTAACTTCTCCAAGTTAAGTACATGATAAAAGGTACAGGAAACACATTTTTAATATTTTGTTTTGAGAAAAAATATTCCTTATCAAACCTACGAGTAAACTTTATAGATTTAAAATGTAAAAGAATAATTTTTTTATTCAAATTTAAAAGAAAACCTTTGATAAAATGATTTTTATAAAAATGCATCGCTTGTACTTGATCTTGATTTTTGTTATTTCATAATGATTATATAATAGAATTTTTCAAAAATTATTTGGTAATATTTTGCAACCTGCTTAAATCTGCTTAAATTTATACAAATTATAAGTATTTATCGCTTCTGTTTAAGACTTATCGCTATTATATTTAATTTTATATATTCTATAAGTCAAATGTTTTGCCCTTTTTCATATTTTTATTCTTACATATTCACTCGACTGATTTGACTTTCAATATTGCTATGACGATTTACGAAGTAAATGCATTTTGTTATTCTGTTTCGTTAGAGATAGGATATGCTATTAGTTTACTTTATTTAAATATTCCTTTACACAACCGATTAGAATGAATTTGTAAACCGAAATTAATTATCTAATAGTGTAAAAACGTCATGGAATATTAAACAGTAGGCTTTCTTAGTAGTCTTAAAATCACGCCAGTTAATGATCATTCGAAAATGACGAGCACGATTTGAAAGAATAAAAACAAAGTTGATTAAATTACCTAACCTGCGCAGTTATTAAAGCACAGAGGTAGAGGTCTGTTGCATAAACTTGATAAGTTCGAAACGAGTACTTTCAAGTATCAACATAGAAAAACATACAAGAGTTGCGTAAACTTTACATTTAAAGTCCGATGTCAAAAGTTGCAGACGTTATAGACCAAACAGCAGACATGATTTGACATAGATTTATTTATGAAAAAGTAAAAGGATAATATGGTTCCAATAAATAATAATATAAATTATAAATAACATTACCTTATATCGAAGTCCATAAAACATGGGTATTAAGAGATACAACCTACGAAAAATACGTTTTTATTCGCCTACATATTAAAGTGTTACTTTATTACTGTGATTTGCGGCTTTAAAGTATCACTTTTCAACTATTTATTTTGTTGTCATAGCTACGTCCAAAAAAGTAAAAAGCATTTGTATTTGTTTAAATTCTATGAAAAATAAAAATTTTTATCAAAGCAACCCTCAAATTAAATATTTCATTTTCCAATTAAAATAGTTGTTATCATTTGTTGTCATAGCTACACAATAATTTGGAAAAAATAATAAATATTTTGTCAAAGGTTACTTGTTCCACATATTTTTATTTTAAAATTTATGAAAATTTATAATTTTAATTTAGAATAAACAACTTTTCTTAAAATATTTTGCTTGCGGCGAATAAAAAATAGTATATGATGCACGGACGTTAGCTATTTTGGACCAAATGTGGGTGCAAATCTCAGCTAGCGCCTCGATTTGCAAACTCCACATCGATCCAAAATCTTTAGCTTTACGTCCTAGCATCATAATGTACTATTTACTGTTAGCAATATATTACGAAAAATGATACTTCCTTTATTAGATTTCATATGTTATAAAAAATAAAATTGGTTATATCGTTATCATTTTGAACTGTAGATAGTATGTATATATATTGTGTCAATATTTAAGACCGAAGTTAATATTATACAATGTTGTGACTTGTGTACAATGAAAGTTGTAAATTAAGTACCAGTTTTAGCTCTGCAAAACGAGAAACCCCAATAAAAGCAATTCTATAGTCATTCAATAAAAAAATGACGATTTAGATTTTAGACCTTACATTGCCTGAGAAAATCTAAAATATCTATGATGGCTGTTGTAATGTAAATAAAAATATAGCTTGTTATTAAATTCTCGCTATATATTTGCTCGTGTCCTAAATAATAGCTAGTCATTCTCGCTATATTATTATCCTTAACACTCCTTTTGAACCTGGTAGGTTTAATCTCTATCTCTCTATTTTTAAATTCAATTCCAAATTTATTTGTATATTGATATCGATGATTTGGTGAATGGGTGAATGATAATCAAATCACATATGCTCCACAATAACACAAATTTTGTGATTAAATTTCATTGGTTAGTTTTTATTAAATTTAATAACTTTAATTATGTATATATATATTTAAATAGTTTTTACTTTATATAATAACATTCGCAATGTATGTATATATAATTAACATTAATTGGAAATACAGATCTTTTTGATCTAACTAAAAAGCGATTTATTTTAACGTATTTGAGAAAAAAACAATTATATTTTTTTAACTTCTTGAACAAAGAAAAACTCAACTTATTTTTATGAATTTGAAAAACAATTAATTCTGAACAAAAAAATTTTGCTCAGACTACTTAAATTTAAAATTAAAAAACAGTGTACTTTTCCAATCAATCAAAACTATTGCCAACTTAATTTTGAAAAAGTTAAAGAAACAAAAAGGTGAAAATTTAAAGAAATAAAAAGGTGGAAACGCCACAAATACTCCCTCACCAGTGATTATGAAAAAGAAAATAATCACGAAACCATCACAAGAATCAGGATCCTAACGACGTAGATGATCATGAGAAAACACAAACGAACGATTTCTTTCATCCTATACTGGAAGTAAAGACTTCTTAAAATCATTAAAACACTCTCGAATTGAGTTCAAAAGCTTTTGCGGTGTTTTAATTACTCTTCCAGATTTTGAAATTTTTAAATTGGGAATGGTGATGACAATAGGCTGATCATTAAAAGTAACCTGTTTTTTTATTTTAGGTTTATTTTGGCGAACTGAATCTGATTGATTCGTACCAGTTACATCTGATTGTTTCAGAAGAGAAGTGGGTTCTAAAATTTGTTGATTCAAAACGGAATCAGAATGATCAGTTTGATAATTATTAAAATTAGCATATGATTCAGAAGGAATATTTTGAGTTGCTTTAACGATAGAAATTGTTTGTTCATCGTTTAAATTTTCATGAAAACATGGTTTAAGTCGGTCAATTGAAATTTTGGTTGATTTACCATTAATTTCGATATGGAAATTCTTATCACTTCGACTTAAAACTTTGAAAGGACCGGTGTAAGGAAGTTGTAAAGATTTCCTTACAGCATCTGTACGCAACAATACATGTGAGCAGGTTAGTAAGTCTTTACTCACAAAAGAGGAAGATGAATCATGTCTGGATGCTGGTGTTGGTCGTAACTCATCAAAATGCTGTTTCAATTGTTTGACGAACTCAGATTGAGGCTTAAAAGAATTTAATGTAGAATCGATAAACTGCCCTGGAATTCTTATCGAGCTTCCAAAAGTAAGTTTCCGCTGAAGTGGTTTGAAGTTCTTCACTGAAGGTGGTTCTTAACCCAAGAAGAACAGTTGGTAAAATCTGTGTCCAATCTGTACGATTATGGCACATAATTGCAGACTTAATTGTGCGATGCCATCTTTCAATCATACCGTTGCACTTCGGATTGTAGCTGGTTGTTCGAAATCTATTGAAACCTAAAAGATTTGACAACTCTGAAAACAGTTGCGATTCGAATTGAGTCCCTTGATCAGTTACAATTGATTCTGGGACACCAAATCTAGCAATCCATGAATTATATACAGCGAATGCGACTGTTGCAGCAGTTATATCTGGAACTGGAATCGCTTCAGGCCACCGCGTATAACGATCTATTAGCGTAACGCAATATCGATGGTTTTCCGATATTGGAAGAGGACCAATGATATCAAGGTGAATTTGTGAGAATCGCTGTGAAGGAGTTTTAAATGTACCAAAAGGTGACTTAGTATGTCTAGACACCTTGGACTTTTGACACGCTATACAATTTTGCGCCATTATTTTGACATCTTTATTAATAGAAGGCCAAATAGCGTGTTTAGTTAATAATTTGGTGGAAGCTTTAACACCAGGATGAGAAAGACAATGAAAAGCATCAAAAACACTTTGGCGAAATTGCAAAGGAATATATGGCCTAAGTATAGCTGTTGATGTGTCACAATAGATAAGTCTACTTTCATTGAAAGCGACTGGAAAAGTTGAGAACTTCAAATTTGTATTACTTTGAAGAATATTTTTAAATTCCTCATCATTGGTCTGAGCATCCGCGATTGCAGCATAATCAATTTTCTCTGGAATGAGTATTTGATCTATGCGAGATAACGCGTCGGCTACGACATTGTCGGCACCAGAAATATGCTGGATATCAGTGGTAAATTGCCCAATGAAATCCAGATGGCAAAATTGAAGAGGAGATGCTTTTTCCAAATTTTGTTTAAAAGCAAAAATTAATGGTTTATGGTTAGTGAATAGTGTAAATTCACGACCTTCTAAAAAATACCGGAAATGCTTAACACCTGAGTATGCCGCGAGTAATTCTCTATCATATGCGCTGTACTTCATCTGAGTATTATTAAGACGAACAGAGAAGAAACTGAGCGGTTGCCATGTTCCTTCGACTAACTGCTGTACAACAGCCCCAATTGCTGTATCTGAAGCATCGACCATAATTGCCAGTCGAGCTGAAGATGAAGGATGAGCTAATAATGTTGCATTGCACAATTTATCTTTACAATTAATAAAGGCTTGTATGGACTCAGGTGTCCATGCAACGGGTATCTTACTATTCTTCTTATATCCTTTTAAGAAGTTATTTAGTAAGATTTGATCTTTCGCTGCGGCAGGTAGAAAACGTCGATAAAAGTTAATCATACCTAAAAATCTTTTAAGTTGTTTAACTGTATTGGGACGTTCGAAGTCTTGAATGAGTTGAACACGTTCAGGATCAGGCAATATACCATGTTCAGAAACTAAATGGCCTAAGAACTTAATTTCAGATTTTGCAAATATGCATTTATCTGAATTAATGATTAGACTATTTTCAGAAAATCTCTGAAAAATCATTTGTAAATGTTTCAAATGCTCCTCTAGAGATTTTGATGCAATTAAAACATCATCTAGATAAACGAAGCAGAAATTGAAGCCGGATAAAACGGAATGCATCAATCTTTGAAATGATTGAGCAGCATTCCTAAGACCAAAGGTCATTTTGCAAAACTCAAAAAGACCAAAAGGAGTAGATATTGCAGTCTTAGGAATGTCCTCCGGATGAATTGGAATTTGATGGTATGCCTGAACTAGGTCAATTGATGAAAAAACTGTGCATCCCTCCAACTGATGCGAAAAATCTTGGAGGTGAGGAATTGGATATCGATCGGGAACAGTAATCCTGTTTAATGCTCGATAATCACCACAAGGACGCCATTCACCGTTTTTTTTCTTGGCCAGATGTAATGGACTGGACCAAGCGCTCTTACTGGGTCTACATATTCCCAGTTGTACCATCTTTTCAAATTCAGCTTTGGCTATAAGTAATTTGTCAGGAGCCAAACGCCTAGTCTTACAAGATATTGGTACACCTATTGTTTCCAACCTATGGGTTACGTTATGTTTCGTAATATCAGGCACAAGGTTCCGATTGGCAACCTCTGGAAACTTATCAAGAAGTTTTAAAATATCAGTTGATAAAGTTGTTTTATCAATTAAGAAAAGTGATGGCTCATCACTATCGGAAAGGCAAGCTGTTGAGAACAGAGAGGTTGATGGATTTATTAGCCTCTGTCTCTGTATATCAACAAGCAGACCTGTGTTCTTTAAAAAATCTGATCCAATAATAGGGATCGAGACGTCGGCAACTATAAATTCCCATGTAAAATTTCTACGAAGACCTATGTTCAAATTAAGAATTGTTGTGCCATAGGCAGATATGGGAGTGCCGTTTGCCGCAAATAATTTGAAAACTGATGATTCTGGCTTAATTTTAATAATATCTAAAGGAATAACTACATACTACATACATCAGCATCAGCGCCTGTATCAATTAAAAATTTTCTTTTTGAATAATGCTCAAAAACTTGCAAACGATTACTAGACCGATCATCAATGCTCCTGACTGCGCACTGATGATCATTTACGCGTTTTTTAAATCTGACATATTGGCTATAAATTGCTTGAAAAACTTACAACCAGAAGTGCATTTTAATGCTTTATCACCGAAACGACTATGATAAAAACATTGATCGCTAGAAGGTTCACTTCTATTTCTAGATTTGGATCTAGATGCACTTCGACTTAAACGCGATTTAGAACGCGACCTATTTTCACCAGATAATGAAATAGCATTTATTTTTTGCATTATTTGCGTTTCAAAGTTCGCGAATCTATTGTCCAACAATTGATTAATGTGTAAAAGACTTTGATGAATTTGACCATTTGATGCAGAAGATGTTGATTGAACATCGACTAAAGAAACATGAGAACGTGACATGGTTTCTAGTAAGTTGTCAGCTCGTTCAGCTAACAACTATAAACTCACACCATTCTTAAAGGATGTCAACACCAATTGAATGGATTGAGGAAGTCTTGACATCCATATTTGTTTCAAGAATTTCTCGTTGATGTTGCCACCAGCGTTTAATCGCATTTCAGTAAGAAGCTGCGATGGTTTTTTGTCTCCAAGAGTGAGTCGATGAAGAACATTGTTCAATTTGGTTTTCTCACTCTCACCCAATATCCGAATGACTTCAGATTTAAATGAAGTATAAGGTTGAGGACCTAAATCGGAAAGAAGCAAATCAGATAATTGATTCTGCAAACGATAGTCGATGGATCCTGCTGCGTGTGAAAATTTGGTTTTTTCGGATTTAATATTAGAGTTCGCAAACTGTAACTCTAAAAGTCTGAACCATATTTCAGGGTTTTGGTTATATAACACCTGTTGTGGTTTGAATTTCAATGAATTTACGGTGTCTTTGGATGTTAAACACCCAGAAGCAGCATTCGTTACAACGTCCGAATTAACAGATGTAAATTATGGCTGTCTTGTTGACTCGACATATTTATAAATGCTATCTTGGATTAATTTATCCAACGCACTCTGCGTCATAATAAATACGGGTTCCTGCTCCTCATAAACGATACCAAGATTTTCACTTGGAGTGGGAGAATTGTTTCGGCTTATTATAATTTTGAAATATAATAATTTTCAAGAATAAAATAAATACCGACCGTTAAAAAATAATACGACCGACCGCAAACAAAAATTTGTTACCGTTGTAACTTGAAAATAGTTTAAAAACAAATATACATAAAATTTTACCGGAATTTTCGATTAAATAAAAACAAACAAAAGATAATATAAACAAAAGAATATTTTTAAAAATTTTATTTTTGTTTTGGCAATAATTTTAATTCATTGAAAAAGTACTTACGGTTTTTAACTTGAATTTTTTCTTCAATGATGAGCTTAGTTTTCAATGATAAGAATTCAGGATCACACGTCTTTGGTCACCACTTTATAGCTTGTTATTAAATTCTCGCTATATATATTTGCTCGTGTCCTAAATAATAGCTAATCATTCTCGCTATATTATAATCCTTAACACTACTTTTGAACCTGGTAGGTTTAATCTCTATCTCTCTATTTTTAAATTCAATTCCAAATTTATTTGTATATTGATATCGATGATTTGGTGAATGGGTGAATGATAATCAAATCACATATGCTCCACAATAACACAAATTTTGTGATTAAATTTCATTGGTTAGTTTTTATTAAATTTAATAACTTTAATTATGTATATATATATTTAAATAGTTTTTACTTTATATAATAACATTCGCAATGTATATATAATTAACATAATTTGGAAATACAGATCTTTTTGATCTAACTAAAAAGCGATTTATTTTAACGTATTTGAGAAAAAAACAATTATATTTTTTTAACTTCTTGAACAAAGAAAAACTCAACTTATTTTTATGAATTTGAAAAACAATTAATTCTGAACAAAAAAATTTTGCTCAGACTACTTAAATTTAAAATTAAAAAACAGTGTACTTTTCCAATCAATCAAAACTATTGCCAACTTAATTTTGAAAAAGTTAAAGAAACAAAAAGGTGAAAATTTAAAGAAATAAAAAGGTGGAAACGCCACAAAAATAAGAAGACAATGATCCAGTTATTTTATTGTGAAAACTGTTATTTAAAATCAAAAATTGAAACATTTTCCAAAATTCTAAAAATATTTCAAAAACTCGAAATTCAAAAAACTTTCCGAAATTCTAAAAATATCGGAAAACTTATATAACAAAACCAAAAATACAAACATTTTCAAAATAACAAAAATATTCCAAAAATTATAATAAAACAAAAATTCCATGTCCAATTTCATGTTCAAATACATTTCATGTCATACAAAAAAATGAGTAAAAAAATAAATGAAAATCATTTTTTTGACACACTTGACAATATTTTTTTGACAAACTTATAATGCAATATCTAGTTTTTGGTCTCATATACCAACCTCGACCATCAAGATTTCTCCACATTCAATGTTTATTCACTTATTATCATTTAAAATTAACGTTTTTAAGCAAAAAAATGCAAATTTCTTTGTTTTGACACACTTGACGATTTTTTCGACACACTTCCGCTACAGTTGTCAAAGTGTCGTACACATCGTCCTTCCGGTTCTTACCAATTTTTTAAATCCCTCCAGCGATTTTCTAGATTTCTTCGGTTGTGACGGCTTTTTTAGAATTGTTATGATCTAAAAGGTGGAGAAATGCTAAAAAAATAGGAGTAAGATTTTCACTTTTTTCTCGAGAATGTAATAATAATTAGGTCTTTCAGACCGAAGGAATAACTAACGAAATTTTAAAAATTTTAGTGATCGAACCGTTTGTATCTTCTTTCATTGCAAGTGAGTATAAAAACATCACAGTAACTTTAGGAAAATATATAACAACTTAATCATATCAAGGTTGCTAACTTGTTACTGGATTTGTGGCAGTTACAATAGAGTATCATTTTTTTTAGATGCGCTACAAAAATAAATGTTTTTTTAATTGGTTAATTTAACTTAAACTTATTTGCAACTTTTATGAAACATTTTAACCACAAGTGCGTTTTTCCGTAACAAAATTGAAACAGTTTTGTAACTGAGCTGAACTATTTGTGACTAACTTTGTTTTAGTAGACATGTGACTAAATTTGTTTTAAAAAATTGGGATTACAACCGAATTGTAACATATTTTTGTTACAAATCGAAATCTGTGCTAATTGGAGTAAGCAAGACATGAAATAAAAGTCAAAAAAATTATGAATAAGTTAGTTGTAAAAACAGTACACTGTACTGTAATTGGGCCCTGATACGGAGCCACGTATGTAATTGATTCACTTCGTGAATCGGATTGGACTTTTATCACTTTGTTTCTGTTCAATATACTGTTAAAACTATACAAATCACAAGCACATCTGATATTCCATCGTTTTTATAGTAGGAAAAAAATAAAAGTTAAAGCAAAGGAGATCACTCCCGCCATCCGGATTGTCCCTACACGGATCTTAAATTTTGGAAATCTCTTATTATTCTTCAATTAGCCTATCATTCTAAAAACTAAGTTGAACCACACAAAAAAACTAAATTTCAATACTAATATAAAATTAGAAAAATACCTTATTTTAAACTGTTGATTCTGTTTCCACCAGTTGCAATACCACGCTCCAAAGTTGTTGAATTTTGATCTGGATAAGCAGAGATATTATTTCGGATACCAAGTGAACTTCTTTAAGCCAATATTTGCTTAATTCCTGATTTGAAATATTAGAATATCCATTTGAAACTACGGCACCACTACTATTGTTGTTATTATTATTCAAAACATTGACATCTTTTTGATAATCCAAATTTGTATTATATATTGGAAAAAAAACATCTGGTGTCGCATGATGAAACATTTTCATCAATGCTAACTTCTTATAAAGTGGACAATTACAAGTCACAACTGGCCATAATAAATCTTTTTATTGTATTCTTATTAATGTTTACAACCATAATAACAATAATAATTCCATTTCAAATCATAAATTTGACTTATATTTTTAGTATTTGATGTTTTTATTATTACACATCACATTAATTAGCAATTAATTTAAAAGAGCCAACACATATATTAACACCTTAATGAATCTACTGAATTTTTTTCTAAAATGAACTCTGAAAATATTTGTTTGAAGCACAAATATGGAATGACCTCTCAAAATTGGAAAAATGTGATTTTTGCTTTTTTACATCTCATGATGTCAAAACAAAATCGGGTAATATTGAAAATTCAGCAAAGATTAATAACGACAATGACATCTGTTCGTTAGAATTGGAAATAAAATTGAGTACGTTCGTTTGCTTTTTATAGTATATTCAAAATTCAACTAGCAGTTAAGTTTTAGAAAATTTTAAAATTATTATTAATGTAAAAATGAACGGAAACTAATGAAATACATTTCTATTGAATTGAAAACAAAGAGGAATTTGGTTTTATTATTGTTTTGCGATTATTGCGATCGTTACAGTACTTATATGAAATATGTACTCGTATTAATCTAAGCACATAGCACGCATTTGGTTTAAACAATCAAACTCTTAAGATATTAGTAACACCTTGTGCTTTTTACACAATTTACGACTATTATTGACCAGCAAAATATTTTTTGTAACACATGCGTACAAAATATTCAATTTTGTACTAGAATAGAATACAAGAAATAACATATGACTATAAAATATTTTTTAAGCCTGGACCGTATCGCCGCCTGTATGTGAGATTTGTAGTTAAATCTATCCATATATCTTTCCATATATAATATTTTTATAGCACCAAAATATCAAAATAATAATTTAAATAACTTACCATATAGTAAAAACAACTTAAACACATTGCATCATTGGAATTGCAAGAAAAAACAATTTATTTAGGTCTTTAAAGTTTATTATTTTGACAGCTTATTTGGATTCCTATGTGCTGTTTTAGTTGGATTCTTGTGTTTATATTTTCGAACTCGAATAATTTACAAATATTACAACAAAGATGGCGCACTTTAATTATTTAAAAAGCTTAAATTTGTTTATAACTTTGTTAAATAAATGATTAAATGAACAATTAAATAAATATTTATAAATTTTACGCACTTGTTACAAAAAATAGTGTGTATTACTAGTGCAAACTAACTCTTGTTTGGAAAACGCATTCGCACTAGTAATACAATCTACTATTGTTACATCGAATTAACCTACAAAAAACATAAGCATAACTTAACTTTAGTGCTAGTATGGTTATCAAAAAAATTAAATTATTTTTAGGATTACAACTGAGATAGAATTTGAGAGTTATTATATAAATAATTTGTTTTCATTAAGAATTGATATTAATATGACAAATAAATAAGATGAAAAGTCACTGTATAGTTGAACCCCATATTTTATACAAAGCTACAAAATCTTAGACTTTTATTCAGTATGTGTTCTACCCATTGAGAAACGTATTTATAGAGTGAAACTGTGACGATACACGTCCTTCATTTTATAATTTATCTGACGAAGGTGGTTTTAATATGAAGCAAAAAGAAATGAAACGATATCATTAAGAAAATCCAAATAAATTTATGCTTGTTCTATTTTTTTTTAAATATTTTATTGAATACATTATCTAATTTATGAATACAATCATTTGGAATTTTAACAGAAAATTTGTGTGAATTTATTGGTGTTATAAAAAATAATCTATGAGGACTTTTTTGTATTTTTTCTTGACAATAATTAAAGAAGATTATTGGAAAATACAAAGATTCACACTATTCCAATATTTAATTAAGCTCAATCAATCATAAAAACTTGTCGTGTCTTATACAGTCTTTAAACAAAAACATAACGTACACTTATGCTGCATCATCTTAAAATTGTTCGGTGAATCACTGTCTAATTTTTTTCTAAAATAGTAAACAAAGAATATCATTATTACTTAAACCAAAGATTTAGTAAACATGCCGAAAAGTTTAGTAAACAAAATAGAATATTTACAAATATAAAAAAAAATTAAATTGTAAACACTAATTTTTTTTCCATTTATTTAAAATCACAGATAGATAAATGTAAGAACTGCTAGAAACATAAAAAAAAATGTTCAATAGTAAAAACAACAGAAATAAAAGTTTACAAATAATTTCCAAGTTGATTATAAGTAGCTAAAAGATTACTAATAGGCGAGTGAAAAATTTACAATTTTTTTGATTTATTGTAGCTCAAAATTATACATTAACTGAGTTTGTTAACGGTTTCACATCATTAATAATTATATATCATAAAAATTTTATTATATTTTTTTTATAGTAGGACAACAAGTTGAATAAGCTTTTCAAAACAAACTAGGAAGATCGTAACGAATAGTACTTTGTAACAGCTGACCGAAAATTTCACATCTAATTGTTTTATTTTATTCTCATAGTAATTGTTTTTAGTGTGTGGAATCACCTTTATTCTAATATGTATGTTTATAAGTTATATAATTGAATTTATTCTCAACTGAACTTAAGTCTTCTATTATTTTATAATTATGTACATTGTTTTATAATTTAGGTCTCAGCAGTTATCTATGTGTTGTGTCATTTAAGATTTAAGATATGCAACCAAATTTAAACGATTAGTAAAATGAGTTGTTAAATCGCTATATGCAAGTGTACATTTTCTTTTTCGTTCTAACTACAGGTTTTGCAGTCCAAATTCAACATTTTACAAATCAAATTCAACATTTTGCAATTCAAATTCAATTTTTACATTTCAAATTCAACTTTTTGCAAATCAAATTCAATATTTTGCAAATCAAATTCAACTTTTTGCAAATCAAATTCAACTTTTTGCAAATCAAATTGAAGAGCAAAAAATTGAATTTGATTGGCAAAAAGTTGAATTTGATTTGCAAAATATTGAATTTGATTTTCAAAAATTTGAATTTGATCTGAAAACAGTTGAATTTGAATTGCAAAATTTGAAATTGATTCGCAAAATGTTGAATTTGCTGCAAAACCTGTACCTTACCCTCCAAACCACGCGTTACGTATACAGTTTACGTAGATTTTACTCTATAAAAGTCTACGTAAACGTTACGTAAAAGCGTAATATAAACTGAACACAAACGTAATGGTTGTAACATGGGAAGTGAAACAAATTAGCGAGGACTTTTCTATGCATTAGTGTATATAAAAGTGTTCATTATATGTACGCTAAAGCGTGACGTAAATGATACGTAAAAACGTATCATTTACGTGATACTTATGTGTTTTTTTTACGTACGGTTTAGTTCATCTCAATTAATATTAAATAAAATATATGATACATTTAAATTGAAATGAAATAAAAACAAAAAATATAATAAATATAAAAATAAATAATTTAATATGATTTAAAATAAACATAATTTGACAATAAAATAAATGTATAGTCTTGTCGAATATATTGATTTTAATTTCACAGGTCTTTTATTCGAATCCACCAAATTCAGCAATAAACAAATTGGTTTAGTTCTCCGATCGAAAATAAATTCAAGAAACTACAACGAAATCAAATAATAATTAAATAAATTGAAAAATATTATTTGAAAAACATAACCTATAAAATTGTATCTTTGAATATTTATAAATACAACTTGCGGCTTTTAATTTAACACTTTAGCAGAAGTTATTTAATTTATTTATTTATTTATATTAAAAGATTATTAATTTTTAGCTGCCATTATTTTGTTTATTTAAAGAAAGATTGAAGATGACAACACAAACACGCTATAGATGATAATAATTTAAGATGATATGAATTTTAGTGTAGTTGTAGAAGTGTCTTTATAAAAATGCGCCTGAAGGGTAACCACCATTATATGTCATTTTACTTAAGAGCTTTAACCAATCCAAAACAGGTAAAAACAAGACAGGTAAAAATTAAAAAAAAATTGAATATTTATTCTTCCATTTGTAATTAACTTTTATCTACGTGTGTAAAATAATAAATAATACTGTTTTTTTGTTCTTTATTTGAATGTTGTTTTAATTTGGATAATAAAATAAGATATATAGTTTCACGCATTTTTTTCTATTTTTTTCCTATTTCTTATTATCTTTATTATATATTGTATATATTTATAGATCATATGTCAACTTAAGAAAACATAAAAATGTAAGAAAAAATTCGGAAACTAAAAAGAAAATTTATTTGTATTATTTTGAACCACTTTTAGTGGAAGAAGAAATGAACAGATAGATATATATATACATTTCTACAAAAAGATACATACGTTCATATATTTTGGTTGATTAAGTACATTAAATTCGATTCAGCTGTCTTACATGTATCAATATTTTCGTTAAAAAATTTGTCACTTTTTCTAAAAACGAAATGGGAAAAAATTCGTATATCAAGAATAAGTGGCTGATTTTATGACTTTCTAATAAAAGAAGAAAAATCGTTTATGTTATTTTTATTTGATAGTAGTATTTTCTTTTTGATTTTTACTTAACAAAATCTATTTAAGGTCAACACATTATTTTAACAATATATTTAATAAGTAAAAGAATTTATGTGTATATTAAAAACTTAAAATTTTGACAATAGTTTTATGTAATTTTAGGGGCGAATGCGTACAATAAGTTTCACTAATGTATAGTTTTTCGTTTGGTATTTTCATTGCATTCTGCTAGAATTTTTAAAGTAAAAATGATAATGCAGACTAGAATCTTGAGTAGAGTGACCATTCGTACTGATTTTATCAGTACAGTACTGATTTTCTAGCTTCTGTACTGATAGACATATGCGGTACTGACTTTTGCTGATTTCTAAAATTTTGTACTGAAAGTACTGATTTTTAAGAAAATTGTTAAATTCTAATTTAAGTTCCAATTTACATATAAAAATAAAACTATACGAGTCATCGTTTGGTATGAAGTTGTAATAAAAATGAGTTGAAAAAAAATACTTTTATTTTTAAATTATGGCAGTTGGCACACGAAAAATATATATCAAAATTCTAACCCTGTGTTTTCCCAAGCAATCGTGGCGGAAAGTTGTATTTTACAAACTACTGGTGTTGGTCTCAACTTAACATAATTTCCTTAAAACTATACTAAAAATGAAAACCAGGTTTTTCTACTTCGCCTTACGCCTTACATTTACCTTTCGACTTAGAAGAGACATAGGAATTAGGTGAGACTAAGGATAGTACATATTTTAACTTTTAAAATTTTGTACTGATTTCACTTAGAATAAAAATGGTCACCCTAATCTTGAGAGAGTTTGACTGCAAATTTTGCTCATTAATTAAATCCAATCGATTCGTCTTTGTATGTCAAACCAACGATAATTTTGACTCTGCAGATGTAAAGGACCTTATGATGTTAACAACAGAAGGCATATGGTCTTATTACTTAAACTTCTACAATTTTTACTTTTACTACTTTTATACTGGTACAGCTGCTAAGTAGTTAATTAGAGCGAACTTAAATTTGAACAAACGTTAGTCTGTCAAGTGTGGTTACGTACAAGCATACTTTAGCATACATATATCATTCTAGGTCATAATAGGAAACAAATATTAAAAATGGAATTAAACTGTTCTGATATCAACATATTAATTGCAATATGATTCTGTGGTGGAATCGTGAAAATCGATAACGATAAGTTTTTGACAAAAATCATTCGGTTGTCTTAAAATCTAATATTTCAACCATGGTTTAAAGTTTAACTTTAAATTTATTTTATGTCAAAATTCATCTGGTAAGTAGATGTTAAAAGTTATTAAATGTCATCACAAAATGTTAATTTGTAGTTATTAATAGTATTTTATTTGCCCAATCGGAATTCGCATTGAAGTGTCAAAACACAATTTTCAAATAAAATGAACCATAGAATTCGATTTGGATATCAAGTTTTTTCTGGAGGTTGGTAGTACTGGTTCAGAAAGTAAATAAAATAAAATAAAAATCAGCAAACCTATTTATTTAATTTTTTATTATCGTTATAATTTGAAAGTTCTGCGTGTTAATATACTTACATTATTTATACTTATATTCAGCGCTGTAGTTACGCAAGTGCAACAGGTGCAATCGCACTGGGTCTCTTATTTTTTGGGGCCCTTAAAGAGTAAATACATTAGAAAAGCTTCTCCAATAGCCGAAAAAATACCATGAATTGAAAGGAAACACAAAGATGAAAATTCAAAATGTTTAACTTTCAAACAAATCTAGTTAAATATGTAATTTCATTTAAGACAAATATACATACATATAATTAATTCAGTTGCTTTTTTGCTGTTTGTAGGAAACAACATCATATAAATTATATTTTGTATACGTAAAACTCATTCTTTTACAAACCCAACACCTTTCCGACCGACACATTTTTGATTTGGCTGAAAATTTTTTTATTGGTCTTATACCGAGAAAAAAGATATACGTGTTCGAGGACTTTTTTTTTCGGAAAATATAGCGATTCTAAATTTCGAGAATTTCGTGCTTTTTGACTTGATGAGTTATTTTCAAATATTCATAACTTCGGTTCTATTAAAGTTAGAAGCTTTTAATTTTTTTTATTTTAAAGTTAAAAGATGTTAGTTTACAAAAAAATAAAATTAAATAAAAGTTATTAACAAATTCCTATTGTTATAAGCAAATAAAATGTCCAAATCGATCTTTAGTTGCTGCCCCACCCACGAAATGAGTTTTTAGTATAAGCATCGTATTCTACGTTTCATTTCCTATAAAAAACGTATTTTTAATTAATGGAGAAAATAGTTTTACTGTTAGAAATAAATTAATTTATCAAGTGCGGGACGAAAAAAAATTCCATATATGAGTCATTCTTTTACATAACGAACAGATTAAAAGATACTTGTTCGAGATTTTTTCTTTTTTTTAGGGGAAATAGAGCGGATCTTAACTTCGAGAAGTTCGTGATTTTTGGCTTGAAGACTTATTTTCAAAGATTCATAACTTTGGTTCTGGTAGCCTATCTTTACATTTTATCTGTTTTATTTTTAAGTATACAAATTATTATTTATAAAAGTTATTAACAAATTGCTATTGTTATAAACAAATAAAATGTTAAAAACGATTTGTTGTCATTATTTAGCAAAAACAAAGAGTGTTTAGTATGACCATCGTATTCTACGTTCAATTTTCGATAAAAAACGAATATTTATCAATGGAGAAATGAGTTTTGAGTTTTAACGCTATTGTAGTAAACCATTACTTAAAAATGAGTAAATTTTTTACTGTTTTGATTTTAATCCTTTGGAGTGAATTTTATTTTCGTTCATTTCATATGCAGATAAAGAAAATTAGTATTTTTCGCTATCCTTTTTATATTTTTAAATAACAATTTGACGAAACTTAAATAATTGAAGAAAATATTCAGACAAATGACTTATTTATGTGTTTAAATCGATGGTAAGCATCAATTTTGAAACAAAAATTGTGAGCAAATGAAACAAAATATTTACGTATTTCAATTTAGGAGTAATAACGATATTTTTCTATGATAGGAGTTGAAAAGTCTATTTTCAAGCAGACTTATTCCCCTGTGAACATGTTTTTTTTTATCTTGTGTAAAATCATTTTCGCTTAATAACAAATTGTAGTTGCTATGGTACTTTCATATAATTTTACAAAATTTTCAAAACAAATGCAACCATGAAAAATTAGAATATGCATTTTGAATGTTATTATGGTGGTTTCTAATTTAATAGTTTATCATAAATTTCGTTTAAAAATTTAGTATCATAGAAAAAATTACATTTCCAACACGAGATAAAAACATTTTACGTGAAAATTTGAACACGAGACGCGTTAGCGTCGAGCGTTACAATTTTAGGAAAAAGCAGCGTTTTCATCTCTTTTTGCAAAATGAACTATTTTTAATTTTCACGACTGTATTTGAAAATATTTTTCAAGTTACTCGCTTTAAAAGAACGCATTAAAGGAGTGATATAAGGAGCGTTTTGAATTCTGGTTTAAATTTAATACCGTTAATATTAGTACAGTACTACATATTAATTTTAGATTAAACGATTCGTTTATATATTGAATTTTAAATTGTAATTTTCACTTTACGAATTAAATTTGTGTTGCTGGTTGCGCGGATATTGTTTGAAAACATATATATTGGGGAGAGTGCAGTTAGCGTGGTTCATATTTTTCACCGATGGTTCAAAACGAAATTATCTTACAACTAGCCTCTAGAGTTTTACATATACATATTAGTAAGTAATATTAAATCATCGAAGTACTTTTCCGTAATGATAGATTCTACACCGGATGTTTGCACAAAAAAA
This sequence comes from Diogma glabrata, assembly GCA_963693315.1. Classification (NCBI taxonomy): domain Eukaryota; kingdom Metazoa; phylum Arthropoda; class Insecta; order Diptera; family Cylindrotomidae; genus Diogma; species Diogma glabrata. The sequence continues at coordinate 124,943,640 of OY856186.1, read as the reverse complement.
CAGTTGTTCATTATTATTTGGTATGTTAAAATAGCGGACCAAAAGCCAAATGTGCAAGAAAGTTTCTTAAGCTTTGTAAATATATTGACCTCAACTGGCGAAAATTTAGCAAACGTCCTTTTTGAGCAATTAAAACTATTAGGAATCGAAATTGCTGATTGTCGTGGTCATTCGTATGACAACGCAAGCAATATGAAAGGAGAATATAAGGCAGTGAAATATTGAATTTTAGAAATGAATCACAAAGCATGGTATACGCATGGTATACGTGGTGGACACAACATCAATCTAATGATAGGAGATAGTGTTAAAAACACTATTAAAAGTCAAAATTATTTCACTACATTAAATAATTTATATAAGACTTTTGCTGCATCGACAAAGCGATCTGAATGTTTTCTTCAATTATTTAAGTTTCTTCAAATTGCTATTTAAAAATATAATAAGGATAGCGAAAAATACTAATTTTCTTTATCTGCATATGAAAATTCACTCCAAAGGATTGAAATCAAAACAGTAAAACATTTACTCATTTTTAAGTACATAATGGTTGACTAGAATAGCGTTAAAACTCATTTCTCCATTAATTAAATATTCGTTTTTTATCGAAAATTGAACGTAGAAAACGATGGCCATAATAAACACCCTTTATTTATGCTAAATAATGAAAAACCACCCTTTATTTATGCTAAATTATGCTAAATCGAATTTAACATTTTATTCAAGCAAAATATTTCAATGGTAATATCGCTTTAACAGTATAAAAGCCGTGAAATATCTCCAGATAAAATAAATTAGTCTTGCATTAGATGAACTTAAGAATAACTCTCCAGATTGTAAAACTCTTGCTGTATCTTTAAGAAAACAAATAAATTCTTATGAATTTATTATATTGACAACAATTTGGTATCACTTGTTATCAAAGCTTCACATATTCAGCCAATTGCTTCAACGAAAAGATATGGCAATCAATATTGCATTACAACATACAAGGGCTATGTTATTATCGCTTGCTGACTTAACTATTTCCAAGAGGTTATAAAAGAAGCACAAGAAATATCGTTAACAATAAATGTAAAAGCACAGTTTACCGAACGCCCTGCACGTGATACCCAAATATTAACAAGTAGAAACAGAGAATGTTTTGATAAATCACCAGAGCTTAGCCGAGTACGTAATCTCAAAAGATTAGCTGACTATTGTTATTATACAGATCCACAGCTCGATGTAAACATCTAATGTTCAAATGTACTGCCCAATGTTCAAATATTTTACTTGTTAATTTTTACTTAAAAGACGCGCAATCAAATCGATTGTAAGTTCATTTAATTTGTGTCCATGTTTTGTTTTGGGTAGATTTCATAGAAGAGTCTACCTATTTTTAAGTTTAATTTTTAATGTGTCACAAAAAAAAACCATACGCTAAATAAATAAACTATATTTTCATTAGTAAACACTAAAGTCAAATTGTCAAAACTTCAAAATTTTGAAATTCTGACAACTTTTAGAAATAAAAAAATGATGGATAGCGTATTACGTGTTGAGTACGAGAACTAAAATACAATTCTGACTTTTCAAAACCAACTAAACTATTTTGTCAGATTTGGATTTGGATTTGGATACATCAAATTGTTAGTGTAATTTGTCAAATAAAATACACCTATTTATATGTATAGTTTTATATTTAATGGTCATTTATTATCGTTAACGATAACAATCCGACCGGTATTCAAGATACCACTACTGAAAGCATCGCTTTAAAAATAACAACAGCAATAGTACTATAGTCATGGTTAAAAATGATTCGAGTTCAAAAGGAAGAAAAGAGTTAAAAAGAAACTAATCGAATTTCACAATTTCTTTGTAAATATACAACTCACAAATGTTTTTGTATTAGTGATGAAAATAATCGAATGATTCCAACAATCCAATTAATAGTAGTCGAGATGTTTCAACAATCGAAAAATTATTCGAAATGTTTTTCGAGTATTTTAATTCAGGGCCAGAACAGCCTTACATCAGATTGCTGTATTCAGGCTTTTCCTAACTAATTTCTGCTCTGGATTTAACTTTTTTTTAAGTAAAACTTCTTTATTCGCGATATGACAAGTAAATCAAATCTTTTTTGAACGGAAGTAACATTTTGAAAAAAAAAAATAAATAAATAAAATAAAGAAGAAATTCTAACAACGATGAAATAAAAAGGCAAACGAAAATTATGTTCGTATTGTGTGTGTCAATTGCCATTCATTTGTTATGTCGTTTTCTTTTTACCAAAAAAATTGCTCTAAACACGCCAATTTTTGATCTAGATCAAGTTTTTTTGACATAACGTATTATATTTGACAAAAAAAAGTGATCTTTTTGCCCTGAAAATAAATCCAGATTTTTTTCGTAGGGCAAGTTGTAAATACAATAGAGTTGCACAAATACATTTACACATCTCTCAAAATTTGTAAACAAACAAGACGCCATTTATGATTATTATTATTTTTTCAAAGTGAAATAATTATTGTTTAATGTTATGTTTAAATCGTGTTTTAAATTAAAAACTAATAATAACTAATAATTAATTTCTCGCATTAAAACAACTATATAACCTTGTGGTAATTAGAGTGACCATTCGTACTGATTTTATCAGTACAGTACTGATTTTCTAGCTTCTGTACTGATAGACATACGCGGTACTGATTTTTACTGATTTTTAAAATTATGTACTGAAAGTACTGATTTTTAAGAAAATTGTTGAATTTTACTTTAAGCTTCAATTTAAATAAGGAAATAAAACAATACGTATCATCGTTTGGTATAAACTTGTAATAAAAATTATTTGAAAAATAGTACATTTTGCTACAAGAGATGAAAACGCTGCTTTTTCGTGAGTGAAAATTTATTCACGAGACGTGTTAGCGTCGAGTGGGGCAATTTCACGAACGTAAAATGTTTCTCGCGTAGGAAATACAATTTTTTCTATGATAACAATTGAAAAGTCTATTTTCATCACGCTTAATGACCTGTGAAAATGGGTTCTTTTACAACTATATAGTGTAAAAAGAATAACAAATTGCAGTTGCTATGGTTGCTCATATAATTTTACAAAGTTTTTTAAACAACGCAACCATAAAAAAAGGGAATATGAATTTTTAATGTAATTTTGTCAATTTTTAATTTTATAATTTATAGTAAATATCGATTAAAAATATACTATCATAGAAAAAATTGCATTTCCTACGCGAGATAAAAACGTTTTTCGTTCGTAAACATGTCTCACTCGCCGCTAGCGCGTCTCGTGTACAACTGTTTACTCACGAAAAAACAATGTTTTCATCTCTTGTAGGAAAATATGCTATTTCAAGCAGGCTTGAGATAATAGATATTTCATTTGCTATCATAGAAAAAATACTTTTATTTTTAAAAGGTGGAGTTACCCACGGAAAAAAGATCAAAATTCTAACCCTGTGTTTCCCAAGCAATCGTGGCGGAAAATTGTATTTCATAAAATTCTGGTGTTGGTTTCAACAAAATTTTCTTAAAACTAATTAAAAAAATTAAAACAGATTTGTCTACTTCGTTCACACTTTACCGTTCGGCTTAGAAGAGTCATAGGGGAGACTAAGGAGACTAAGGATGCTACATATTTTAACTCTTAAAATTTTGTACTGATTTTACTTAGAAAAAAAATGGTCACCCTAGTGGTAATTGAATTGTCATAGCAAAAACATTTTCGTGTGTATAGTTTGGAATGATCTTGTTAAAAAATAAAATTTCATTAATTTAATTAATAAAAACTAAAATATATAGTGAATTAGTGGTTTATGAATTTTTCTAAAAATTTCAATAATTATCTAGTGTATTATTAACTCTGAAACAACAAGAAAAATAAACAATAAAATAAGTTTAGGTAATAAGATAAATACTTTTTTTAACTACTAACTTGAGAAATCGTCATTATTTACTCGGTTGCCCCAATAAGAAGTCATTTTTCTCAAGCTAGGTCAATAATAATAACAAAACATTACCTAGGTTAATAATGACAAATTTTCCTTTATTTTTAATTGAAATGAACAAAAAAACACAAACAAATAATAACCCAGTGAACACAAGACGTAAATATGACATCACACGAACGTCATATATATGTGATGTAGTTGTTACGTAAATTTGACATAAAAATGACACTCGTCATGACTATATCCTGGTATCATTTATATGATGCTTTCATGACATCACACTGATCTTAAATTTGACTTCGATATGATGTCATAATTTGGACTTAAATATGACCTTATTATGATTTTGGTAAATTTCACTAGAGGTATATCCATTTTAATTGTATATATTTTGAAAAAGTTGCGGTAAAGTTAGTTATTGCTTCCAAGCAGGTTATAGAATCCTAGCAGGTACGTAATGAGTAATGACTGACGGTTAAGTGTTTTTGTTATAAATTTGTTTTTTAATTGTTAAATTTGTTTTTAATTAAAAATATAATACATCACAAAAAAAAATATATTACTATGATATCAACCTTATATCATAACAACGTCACAAATATCTCCACAGACATCACATTTATGCCATAGTTATATCATTATTGTAATGTCATGCTCTTACGTAAATAAGTGGGAAATAATGATATACATATGACTTATATATGACCCAGATCTTACATAAGACGTGACTTAGCGTGATGTCATTTTGATATCACAATGACGTAAATGTGTTTTTTGGGAATTGCATTCCTTTATTTCGTTTTATTTGTATGAAACTAAACTTCCAGGCTACTTGATATTTTAAGATATTTAAAAAATGAAATGGAAAATGACTAATATCAAATTCTAATCAAAGCAAATATGATAATTAGTGTTAGTAGTTAAAAAAATTCTATATATACCTCGGTTGAGAAGACTAATATAGACCTCGAGCATTATATCCCTCGGCGCTACGCGCCTCAGGATCTAAAAGTTCTCGGTCAATAATAGCTTACTTCTCAACCTTGTTCTATAATGTTCTATTTAACTGTTAATTCAAAATGTTAAAAATTTGAAGAACTCATTCTTTTAAATTAAAAACAGTATTCAAATTGTTAATTGTATTGTATTTTATACATTAATTTTATTTTAATTTTAATATAAAATTAATAGATTATTGTTGAAACTATAGCGTTTATCTATCAATTATATATTGAAATGGATAATATATTTCAAGAAATACATCCTTTGGTAGTTGATTCTATCTTGAATTCATCACATTTGAGTGATTATGAATCAGATGAAGATCAAATACCTGCATTACTAATCCCAGCTCAAGCTGAGCGTAAACCGAAGAAACGGGTCAAATCTTTCATTGAAAACGTTGTAAGACACTATTTGTGTGAAGATCATTTATCATTTTATATTAATTTCATTTATCATTTTATTTAAGATCATTTTATATTAATTTATAGTTTTCGGCTGCATTTATAGCTTTCGGCTAAAGAGAGAAGGGGCCTATAAGATAATAGATAGATTTGAAAAATCCAAATACTTTAAGAAAGGGATAGCCGGTCGGAAGCATGTGTGAGCGGAAACTCAGTGTTTAGGTTTCTTTTGGTAGTATTTAAACTATTGTTTGATTGATTGCTTATATGTACTTAACTAAACATCTTAAACTTCCTCAGGTTCGCTGGCAATAATGAAACATACAGAGAAGTGGCGAACTTGTTCAACATTAACCAGTCGGTATTTTACAAAATCATAACAATGATTTTAAAATTTTTTGACAATCTAGCTCCGACTATTATTCGATTTCCAGAAACGGAAGAAGAAAAACTTCAAACATCATATGAATTTGAACATGTAAAATGAAATATTTTAGTTAATATATTACTTTTAGGAACAATTCAGGAAGAAATTCTTATCCAATCATAGTTCCTTGTATAAGATTTTATTGTTATTTGATTGTTTTATTTTTAGACTTTATTGTCTTCATTGTCTTTAAATAATCCAAAAATGATAAATTTTAACATTTCAATCTTAACAAATTTTAGGTCGCTGGATTTCCAAATATTCTTGACTGCATCGAGAGTGCTACATCTACATAAGAAAGTCAGCACACAAAATCCGCTCAACCTATGTTAATCGGCATGGATTGATATCCACAATACTTCAGGGTGTGTGTGATGCGAACAAAAAGTTTTTGGACAAACGTCCGTGGGGTACTCAAGTAAAATCCACGATTCACGCATTTTTAAACTATCGTCATTATCAAAAAGACTGCCAGCCATTTGTGGTGAAAAATACCACGTTTTAGGAGATGCCGTATACCACCTTAGAGAATTCCTCATAACTCCATATAAAGACTATGGAAATTTAGATGAGGAAAAATACCACGCATTTTAGATGAAAATTTAGAATAGAAATTTAGATGGTGAAAAATACCACGCCTTAGGAAATGCCGAATACCACCTTAGAGTATTCCTCATAACTCCATATAAAGACTATGGAAATTTAGATGAGGAAAAAAAGAATTTCGATAAAATACACAGTCAAACCAGAGTAAAAATAGAAAACTGCTTTGGTTTATTGAAGCAAAGATTTAGGCAGCTTATCAGACTTGACTTATAAATAGTCGAAAGAATGGCTAGTTTTGTTCAAGCATGCAGCGTGCTTCACAATTTGTGTGTAGAAGATGGTGATTTTTGGGTCTTAGATGACATAGATCTAAATTAAAGCAAGAATGTTGTGGGGGATTTACATCCAAGCTGGAAGGAATGTTTTAAGATATGGAACTCAGTAAAGACATCAATATCGCATTTAGACAAGTAAACTTTTATACATTAATTTAATTAAATTTCATAACATTATTTTGTTTATTTTAGCATATGCAAAACACGGAAAGTAAAGAATTATGTTATATTGATATGACTGTTTTTATTTTATGTTTATAATATTTTAACAATGGGTTATTGGCCAATATATCCTGTAACTGAAGTTACATTGCCACATCAGTTAGTTGAACTACAAAATATATTTAATAAATTCTATTTGGCGAAGCATAGTGGAAGAAAATTACAATGGCAACCAATATTAGAACATTGTGTTTTAAAGGCTCGTTTTGACCAGGGTCCAAAAGATTTACAAGTATCTTTATTTCAAGCATTAGTTTTACTTTTATATAATGATAAAGATGTTTTATGTTTTGATGATATACAAAATTTATGTAACATTGAAGTATGTTTATAAATTTAAAATTGTCGATATATTTTTTAAAATCAAATTTTATTGTTTAGATCGGCGAGCTGAAAAGAACTCTTCAATCTTTAGCTTGCGGAAAGACTCGTGATATAACAAAAATACCCAAAGGTCGGGAAATTGAGAAATCTGATAAATTTCAATTTAGCAATGAATTTACAAACAAATTATTTGGAATAAAAATTAATCAAATTCAAATGAAAGAAACTGTAAGTAATTCAAGTGTTAGATTATTAAAAATCAAAACTTATGTATTATTATTTTTAGACCGAAGAACAAAAGGCAACAGAAGAGAGAGTATATCAGGACAGACAATATCAAATCGATGCTGCAATTGTTCGAATTATGAAAATGAGAAAAACTCTTGCCACAACTGGCTTATCAGTGAATTATACAAACAACTTTCATTTCAATTTGAGGTAGCTATTCGAAATATACTAAACAAATACTGTATTTCTATCAATATTATATTTTATTTTTATCCTATTCCAGCCTGCCGAAAAAAACAAATAGAATCATTGATCAAATTGAAAAGCATTGATCAAATCATAAGCAAACGTTTCTTTTCAAGCGTTCTGAATGTGCGATCCTTTAGAGGTGCGCTCTGTCCATAACCGCTTCCTGTATGTGCTAAGATAAGGTTCAACTTTCCAAATCCAGGCATTCCAAAATTCATTCAACAGAAACGTTTCAACATCTCATCACTAAAGCTGAAACTAAAGAGATTTCAAAACCTTATTGCCGAAACGTAAGCCAAATCAGAAAATGTGTCATAATATAATATAAATAGTTCACATATAAATGCATATTTTTAATTCACTTAATTCAAATAATAATTAATTCAAATAAAATACAAAAATAATAATTAAATCCTAATTATTTGGAGTTTTAGTTTGTTTTTGGTATTAGCTGCGCTAAACCGTCCGTTCTCTCTTTTAACAAAGCCATCATTTCCCTTTTAAGGACTTTATTTTTCGCATGATTTTCTTTGATTTGTTGGAGAATAAGCTCATATGTGCTCTTTTTTTCCGTGGAGCCGTCCTACCTACAGTTGAGCTCGAAGATGTTCTTACTGTCGTTGATGGGCCGGGTTGGGACTCATCTTCTGGGCGGAACGATTCCAAAATTGTTGCTGGAAATATTGAGTCGTCCTGCTGAGCAATTTCACCAAATTCTTCTTCAAACTCCATTTCTTGATACACCGCCTCGCTGGTATTGTTATTGTCATAGATTTTTTTTTTCTTTTTAAGATAATTTATATCTACTCTCCACTTGCTCGATAATTCAGAAGCCATAAACTCCCATAAATGTTTTTTGGTTCTGAATTTTTTTAACGGACCAACGTTTATGAAATTGGCAGCGTACAACGATAGCATTCGCTTCGTTTGCCCATCGGTCCATTTAACGGGCGATTTCAATTCTTCCTCAATCGAATCGTTTGGCCAAATAAAACTGTGCGTTGGAGTTGCAGTTGATTCTGTAAAATTTTATTAATTTCGATTAAATGTTATGTGAAGATCTTTCGAAAACACTGAAGATCTTTCAAGAAGACCCTGTGTTGAAGAGCGCAAGTCATGTAGCAGGACTGAGAGAAAAGAGGCAATGACAGTGAAGCAAATTAAGTTCCAAACTCCTGAAGATTGGTGTACCGAGGCAATTAAAAGAGAGCAGCTAGAAGATCCAGCTATGGCTCCAATATTGAATTGGAAAACTGAGGGAAGGCGACCGGAGTGGAAAGAGGTCGCACCTTTAAGTACGGAGGTGAAATGCTACTGGGCGCAATGGGACTCACTATCTATGGACAACGGGATACTTAAAAGGAAATGGGAGTCCGCTGATGGAAAGAAAGTGTTAGAGCAACTGGTGTTGCCATCAAGTCGAGTGGAAGAGGTACTGGGAAAGCTGCATGGAAGTATTTCTGGAGGACACCTGGGAGTCAATAAAAGCCTAGCCAAAGTAAGGGAGAGGTTTTATTGGGTAAGGTATCGAACAGACGTGGAGCAATGGTGTCGGCGATGCGATACTTGTGCAGCGAGCAAAGGACCAAAAACTAGAACTCGAGGAGAGATGCAACAGTACAATGTGGGCGCCCCAATGGAGAGAATTGCTATAGACATCGCGGGGCCATTTCCGGAAACGACAAAAGGTAACAAATACATCATGGTGGTCATTGATTACTTTACAAAATGGCCGGAAGCTTATGCAATACCGAACCAGGAAGCAGTTACGGTCGCGGAAACATTAGTCAATGAATGGGTTTGCAGATATGGAACACCGCTCGAGTTGCATACCGACCAGGGAAGGAATTTTGAATCTCAACTGATGGAAGAGCTGTGCAGAACACTCGGCATTAGAAAAACACGAACTACACCCATGAACCCACAATCGGATGGCATGGTAGAACGATTCAACCGAACCATGGAAGAACATTTGTCAAAGGTAGTAGAAGCCAACCAAAGAAATTGGGACAAGGATCTTCCGTTATTCTTGATGGCCTATCGTAGCGCAGTGCACGATACGACAAGTGAAACGCCAGCGAATATCATGTTCGGAAGAGAACTTCATCTTCCTAGTGACATCGAGTTTGGCATCCCTGGAGGTCTGGTATCCACGAAAACAGATTATGTGGGACAACTAAGGGAGAAGATGAATAAAATCCATCAGCAGGTTCGAGACCACATTAAGATTGCCAGTGACAAAATGAAAACCAGGTACGACATAAATGCAAATAGTGGCGGTTTTCAAGAAGGAGAATTGGTATGGCTATACAACCCCAGAAGAACTAAGGGAAAATCACCCAAGCTGCAGCCAGATTGGGAAGGCCCATATAAAGTAATCAAACGAATTAATGATGTCATCTACCGCATACAAAAGGGACCCCGTACCAAGATGAAAGTGATACATCTGCAAAGGTTGGCACCGTACCAAGGTAACAGCACCAATGCGATATCTGATATTGTTCGGGACGAACAAAACTAAATGGAGGGCAATGTAATAAACTTCGTCCAGAATGGGTTAATTTTATTTACTCATTCATGAATTAAACGTTAACTCCTTTTTCAATCTTTTACTTGTATTGCAAATTGTATTGCATAAATTAATGTAAATTAAATTTGTTATACAAATGTTTACATTAATTAAAAGGAGTTACCTAATACATTTTGCATAAATTAAACTTGAGTTCGCTAATACAAATGCAAGTTTGAATGAAAACAGGTGTGGCCTATTCAAAATGTACAGACTACGTAGTATTGATTTCTAGTGGATTATAGAAGTTTCGATTTATTTATTTTTCGATATAAATAAGCAAACAAAAATATCAGATAGGCAGTTTTACTTTTGCAATTAAAAGTGTTTATAAATATTCGCAAGTTTAAGGAATAATCGGTGGTATCTGAGCCTGGGTACTAATAGAGAAAGAATCTGAACTTAGTGGAATAGTAAATACAGATTTTACCATTCCGAATATTATTGATTCAAATTGTGGAAAAGCGGTGAAGTTTAGTGTACATAAATTGGAGACTCTGGAATTTATTGTAAGGAAAAACGGAAGCTGCTGTAATTTGATGACAAATAAAGTTTGAGATTCTGTTAACTAAAGATCTGTCTTTTTACTGTCGTGTTTGTTCAATAATCTAAAAGAATCAACGAAGAGTCGTTACAATATTATATGAGTTGTATGTGTCGATTTTGAGTTTCGTTATTTTTTAAATCTATATTTTGAATTATTTTAGTTTTTTAACCGACTTAAAACTAGAAGGTTCTGTGTTTAATTCTGGGGTTTTTATGTATGTTCTGATTTTTCAAAAACGGCTCGTTCGATTTGGATGATTTAAACCGTATTCTATTTGGGTTGATTTCGAGAGGGTCTCATAATTTATTATGATGTGGAAAATGCGTTTTCAGAAAATTGGAAAAACCCGTATTGTTATATATTTTAGGTGATTTCTTTAAGACATATTAATCTGTTTGGATAGCTTGAGTTGTATTATATTGCTATGACTGGGAATATGCCGTTTCGTTTTAAAAGTTTATTTTTAAATAAAATTATCTGTGTTAATTAAATTTGTTTTTTTTTTAAATAAAAAAATGAGTGCGTGTAATCTTTGCACGCGGTTTAAGTAAATTTCTTTAGCTACTGTGGCTACTTTGGCTATTGCAAACATTTTCACAAAATTAATAACACTAACTTTTTTCAAAATTCCAAAAATTATAATAAAAACAAAATTTATTTTTTTTTTCAAAATTCTACAAATATTCCGAAAAATCTTACAAAATCAAATATTCAAGCTTTTTTCAAAATTCCAAAAATATTTTGTAAATATGGCTGTTTATTACACATTGTTGTAAATTATATCATCAAGAAATGCTACTCTAAATTTCAATATGACATATTTATTTTATATTTAATGTTTTTAGTAATTCGCCACTGTAGCCAAAGGAGTTTTACTTCAACAGCGTGTAACGATTACGCACTTCAATTTTTTAATAAAATGAGTTTTGCAGTACGATACAATATGCGTCACAACAACACTTAAACACCCTTTTTAACCAATATGGTTTAAATAAGTTTTTAAAAAATTAAAAAACCAAAATTCCAAGCGGCTAGACAATTACAAAATGTGTCACAACAATACAAAGATACCTTTTAAGAGCTAGCTTCCCCAACAACTTGCGTTCTGAGGTGTTGGTGGACGATTTTTTTTTTGAATATTTGTGGATTGAAGGCAGTCGAAACTATTGATTCTGGCAAAGCATTTCTTTTGTAAGATGTACGGACAAAAAAGTCCATTTTTATTATTTCACTATGACAGTGAGTAATCTCAACAGTTTGACTGGTGTTAAAAACAAATTTATGCCGCCATGGTTCACTATTCCATCTATATTTAAACCTTGACTTTATATGAACTGTGATTCGATAGGTTTTAATTAAGATCAGTATAAACTTTTCCCCCATTAGCTGACTATAAGGTACTTTCTATTATTATGCTTTAATTCACTTAATAATGTCGTTTTTTTACACATCATTTTATTATTATTATTATTATTTATTCATTTTTCTTATCTTCGTACAATAGTAAGTTCTTATAAGTTTAGTTATTATTGTTTTCATTATTTATTCTACAAATTGAACTGCAATTATGCTTCTGTTCTATTTATATATGAACTGTTTTTTTTAAAGTGGTATAAGTCCATTTTTTCATATAATGAGATATTTAAGGATTTGCGTTTGCATTAATATAAAAATATAAGCAAATGTAACTAAAATTTTGTGATACTTTTCACACTTTAAACCTATTTAATTTTATTATGCAATAAAAGTTATTTAAAATTAAAAAGAAAATAATTGATTTTTTGGCTCCTAATGGACTTATACCACTTTCAATAATAATATGTTCTAAAAAATAAGAACAAGAGGTAGTATAAGTCCCATGTAAATGGGTCATTCTTTTCCCGACACATTTTTGATTTGGCTGAAATTTTTTTTATGCGTTTTATATCCAAAAAAAAGATATGGGTGTTGGAGGATTTTTTTTTTTTTTGGAAAATATAGCGGTTCTAAATTTCTTGATGAGTTATTTTCAAAAATTCATAACTTCGGTTCCATTAAAGATAGAAACTTCTGTTTTGTTTTATTTTAAAGTTAAAAGATGCTACTTGCTAGTTTATAAAAAATAAAATTAACAAAAGTTATCATATTAAGAAAATTGACAGAGAAGGAGAATGATCACGAAATATAGGTATTTTAATGAAAATGTTGGGAGCAGTAACCATGAAGTAATTTCTAAATCGCGTTGTTCTAAATCGGAGTAGCATAATCATTATACTAGACATGTTTTACTTTTTGTATAATCAAGTCTATTCCCGCAGTACTGTAGAAATGTTTTCTACAGTTTATTAACACTTAAGAGAAAAAGAATGATTGAGAAGAAAAGATTGATTCAAGAATGTATTCGTAATAATCCAACAAAAAGTATTTCATTTCTGTTTTTGTTTAACTTTGCTTTAAGAGAGCTACCGATATCGAGCTGGTATTCAAAGTATTAGCATGATTCTTTTTCACAGTGTCTTCACCTAGTTAATTTCAATTTTTGAAAATGCTATTGAATATTTGCTAATTTGTTCTAAAAACTATTAATATTTTTTGTTAGATAGTAGATGTTTAATCAGTACCTGTTTGTCTAATATTTCAAATGTCTGACTTGCATTGACCGATGATCACCAAAGTAAAATAGAGTTAAAAAAACATCAAAAATGTAAATTTTAGTTCATGGAGTAGCAGTTACAGTTTAATAATCAAAAATGGTTTAGTTTAAAGTTTAATAATCAAAACTATCTGCTCACTACAAAAAGTGAGTGAAAGCCTGTGTTAAGCAGAAACGGGTGTAAAACTAAACATTTTCAAATCATGGGGAGAAATGCGAGAAGAAGAGAAGTACAAAACATTCACGAAACCTCAGTGAGAGCTAAGCCTGTCATTTAATAAGAAATATATATACTATAAATTCGTGTTACGGGTTATAATCTTTGCATTTTTTATCAACAATATATATGTGACACAATAGTCGATCTTGCCGTTTCTCTTCAAAATTGCGCCATCTAGACTAATTTAATAATTTACTACTTATATTTCTAGGTTGTTTAAATTTTATAAATAATTTATTTATTTCGGAAAATAATTGTTAATGAAATTTAAACAAACTGGAAATATAAATAGTAAATTATTAATTAGATTAGATGGCGCAATTTTGAAGACAAACTGCTAGACCGACCGACGACAGTGTCTCTACCATATTTTCTATTTCTAATATTTCATATTGACTTGAATAAGATGTTATAGTTTTATTAAGTAGAGTAACTAGTAATTGTTTATTTGCCCCATGATGAATTCAAAACAATTTGACAACTTAATTCAGAATTAGTAGACGTTCCTATTTTTCTACCCGGGTTTACTAAGTGATAATGACTAAAACTAATCGTATTTTAGAAAAAATAATACACTAGTTTTTATTAGGCAACAAGAAATATAGCTCCTGATTCTTCTAATTCTCAATAAACTACTGAATTATTAATTCTACAACTCGTCAAATAACAATTTGGATGACAAACTATCTGCAATTATTTGGAGAGTAAAAGTGTTTAGGATTGTTTTATATTGTTTTATATTGTTTCGAGGATATTTTCTACTGTTAAATAATCAATTTACCATCACAAACATATTTAAAAGTTTAATCGTATCAACATCGTTATTATTTGTTTATCATTAAGACATCTGGAAAACACCATAATTTCTATAACTTAAAATTTAGAAAAAGTGATTGCTTATCGTGAAATATTATTTGGGACAAAGGCTCTAAATAATACACCCCAAACTTTGTTGTTGGGTCTAATCATCGGTACATTAAGGTATACTTAAAAAAAATTCTTAACTAAGAACTTTTTACGCAGAATCGGAGCTATTTTTACATTAAATGATACTTTTGTAGGCAAGAATCAGAATCACAATATAAAAGTCCAAAAATACATGAAACACATACATATTTATATTCTGTCACACGCATTAATAAAAGAACAAATTATATAATGTTGTCTAAAGCAGGCTACAGACCTTCAATCAATTTATCAATCAATTCGAAAACGAAAATAAACGAAATAAAATTTAGTGTAAAAATGCCCTAAATTTTATCTCGTTTATTTTCGTTTTCAATTGATTGACAAATTGATTGAAGGTCTGCAGCCTGCTTAATACGCAAAAAGTTGTATAATACGCAAGCGCATAATTGACGTTAATTGACCAAGTGTCACTCATTGATTTAGCATTGATTGGAAGCAATTAATAATGACTATACACTCGTGACTTAGAATGTTGACTATAATAGAAATATTACACATTCTATGAATTCACACAATAATACTGGGGCCCTATTCCCGAACACATATTTGTCACTTGACAATATTGTCAATTTCACCAAAATGCTTAACAACTTTGTATATAAAAATGGTATTCTGTAACTCAAATTTGTGTATCCTTAGACACAAACCAATTATAACAAATGTTTACAAAATTATAACAGATTTTTGGTACTAAATTCGTACTTTTGACAACTAACTTTTTTAATCTTAAAACATGCAAAATAAAATAAAAATATATTTAATAAATAAATATGTTTTAATGATATTTATATAAAAATATGATTATTTAATATTATTAAAGACTTATTTTTGCATTGTAAATTAATTTTTACGCCAATCGATGAAATTTGTAAAAAAAAACTCAACACACAAAACATAAAGGAAAATTGTGATTCTGACAGTAACTATATTGTTTTTGTCAGATTCACAATATTGTGTTGAATTTTTTCCAAATTGGTGTTACATAATACGAAATTGGCAATATTGTGTGAATTTACAATATTGTGATGACATTTATGTGTTCGGGAATAGGGCCCTGTCTAGAAATTTAATGGAAAAATCCCCAAAAACAATGTTAAAACATTTTTCGATAAATAGGAGTCTAATGACAGTTAAGAATTCAACTTAAGTAAATAGAGTGATGATGAAGTTTCAACTTCAAAATATCATCGCATTGGTGGCGAAGTGGATAGCGTGTCTGCCAAAGGATTTGGACTCTTTCTAGCACTGATGAGGTTATGAGTTCGAAAACAAACCGAAACACGTAAAAGAAAAAAATAGAGTTTTTTTCTGATTTATTTCCAACAATACCTTTGAATTGAAAAAAGTTATTAAAATGTTTTTTTGTACGAGTATACCGTAAAATGCAAATATACGTTTCAAAAATTGGGTGCAGACCAGGTTATTTTTTCCAATTGATATAACAATGCGTAAAATAACTATTTTACGTCCTAAGGCCTAAAGCGTAAATAGTTCAGAAAACATCAACTTAAAAGTCAAAAGCAAAAAAAATACATTATGCCTATTACCCAAAAAAACATACATATTGTTACGATTATTACAAAATCATATCGAAACACAACATAGAACTCAATTCAATTCAACATAAACGAAACACCCTATAGCATCTTCCTAACGATGATCATGAACAGGAAGTTGTTGTATTAACAGGTAAGGGACAGTAAACATAATGCCTATTTCCAAAAAAAAACATACATATTTTTACGGTTATAACAAAATCATATCGATGTACAACGTAGAACTCAATTCAATTAAAAATAATCGAAACACCCTATACTCTATAGTCTATAGCATCTTCATAACGATGATCATTGATTGATGATCAACAAAACAAAATACAACCACAATCGAATGAAAGGAATATAATTGTTGTTGTATTAAAAGGTAAGGGACAGTAAACAATTACTTTTTATTTCGTTATAATGAAACTTTCCTGACTAAAGATGTTTTATTTTTCTAGATTGTACGAAATTTAGTAAATTTAGCTCTGCCTGCTGAGCGAAATTAATTGTAAACAAAACGTCCTACCGTGCATATAAAATCGTATTAATAAAAGTTATTTTTAAATTAGTTTTTGTAAATAAAGTTTTAAGTGTTATTCTATAAAAGCATTTTGTGTATTATTTTGAACGCTGTGTACTGGAAATTTCTACAATTTCTGCCGTTGGAGTTTCGAAGCTGTTAGAAGAATATTCAATATAGGAATATTGTTTTGCTGTATTGTTTTCCTGTTCTTGTGGAACAATTAAGATGTTGAAGACTTAATAAAACCTAGTGTTTGCGCTATTTAATCAGTGATCGAACCCAGAGGGGATTTGAGAATTACGTTTATCGTATTGAGAGTACTTCAAATTGGCCTAAGTAAGGTTGGAAAAACGTAACAATATATTTACAGATATGTGGTTTGTAAAATTTTATTTTGAGAAAATTGTTTAATCTAAGCATTTTGGTTTGTCAGTAATTTAATATACAATTAAAATTAAATAAATTGTATATATTGCTAAAGAAATTCAGAAAAAATCGATTTACGATAGAGCACAACACAATAGAACATCTTTCGAGAAAATACTCTTTAGAGAAAATAGTTCCACAAATGAAATATAAAAATCAATAAAAGATAACAACGTAACCAAAGTAAACACGTAATAGGAAGTTTTTGTTTATCTTATAAGAAAGCAAACGCAATCTATTAGAGAATAAGTATAAATAAACAAATTAAAAAGAGTAGATCTTACACCTATGTATGTGTCAATATTTAAACATCGTGTTATTATATGTTTATGTTGATAAAGGAAGGAAAAGAGGTTTGTGTTCTAGAATATTGTAGAGATATCGAGGCTATTTCATGTAGTATATATAAGAGGTGTTGTTGGAGGATAACATCAGTATAAAATTGTCAGCGATAGAAACAGTATAAAATCTAGTAGTGATATAGGCGAGTAAAAATTAACAGTGTTATAGGTAGAAAGAAAAAGATTATTGTAAGTGAACAGTTAAAAGTGATATTGTGAACAATTGTAATAGAATTATAAGTGGTGAATTATTGTTAGTACAAGAACAATTAATTGGAATATTAGTAGAAGAAATATTTTTAAAATCTTGAACGAATAAAATTATAACGTTTAGAAAATCCATTGTGTTTTAATTTTCTGATTTAGTGATCAAACTAAATAATTGTAACTCGGCTAAGAAACGTTACAATATATGTATATTAGGATTATGATTTTTTGACTTTTTTTGTCAAAACTACTTTCCTGTATCAAAATTCGATGAACTTTTATGTACATGCTATGAATATTTTGATAAAAAGACAAAAAAATAAAAAAAACTCACGCCCTCTATATGGATGCAATATTTCAGATATTTTGTTGAAATCATTTTTGTTATATATTTCGGCTAGCGCCTCGATTTCCAAACTCCACATACGTCCAAAATCTTTAGCTTTACGTCCTAGCATCATAATGTACTATTTGTAAAATATATCCTTAAACAAAAAGTGCAATTTTTAGTCCGGTTGGAGAAAAAAAATATTTATATATTTATAAATTGAAATTTTGGACAACTTGCAACCCGACCAGTTTGGATCGACTTCATAGTTGGAATACAAATAGTATTGGTCAAATAAAAATTGTTGTATGTTGTTTTAATTTAAAGTGCTTAATTTGAGAACAGGGTTGTCTGAAAGATTTCTACAAAATTAAAATTATGCTTAACTTTGAAATCAAATTGCAAGAAAACGGTTTGCTCGATATCAACTGTTTTACGTGTGGTTTATGTAAGATCATTATTGCAAAAATTTATTAAATGATAATAAAGTTATAAAAACATCCCAACAAACACTGTGGCGGCCCAATGCTAGCACAATGCGTTCACGCGCGTCATGACATGTTGTCACTTGGACGTCCATGGGCATCCGCATAATGGCACTATCATCATAGCGTGACGGCAGATGTGGTGGCAAAATGTACGCATTTGCTATTTATTTTGTGGCCACTATGACACTATATGCGAAATGCATAACGTGTTTCACTTAGCTTTTTATTATTAATGTGAATAATATAAAAAACGAAGTGAAACGAATTTTATTTCATGATGATGGTAAAGATTAATAAATTCAAAGAGTAAAAATGGAGAGTGAAAAAGGAGTTTTTTAAATGACTGGTTTCATTTAACTTTTTATAAGATATAATATGACTTTCGTAATAAATTGATAATTTTCATTTTATTTTCATCTAAAACTATGTGTGAAAGAATTATTTTGTGAAAATAATAAAAAAATACATAAAAAACAAACGAGCTCTTTAAATAATTAGTTTTAGTGATTCAAAAAACTTATTATATTTATCAGGGTTGCTAATATACACGTATAAAACGTTTTATACGTTACACGTATAATACGTAACGTATAAAACGTATCTAACGTATAAAACGTATAATATGATTTTGTTTTTGAAATTCATTCATAAAAAATTAAAAATACTTCTTACGTCAGATATTAATTATATTTTTAGTAAAAATATATATATTTTAGTAAAAATATATATATTTTAGTAAATATATAATTACGTAGTTATAAATTATTTATATATTTTATAATTTAGAACAAAAACTATTTAAATTCTAGATGTTATTTGAAAGTTATTTTTATACTTTATACGAAAGACTATGTTACTGACCATTAAACTTGTTAATAATTTTTAATTCACTAGATTTCGATTTGATTGAGAGTTTTAATTCTCAATGATTCTGCACCATGGCGAGTCATTGGCGCCATAAAACCAATGCAACTCAAGCGTCTGTTCTCCATGTTAGGGGCGGCTTAGAGCGGGCGTCTGTCTTGGATCAAGCGGCTCGCTATATAAATGTGTAGGAAGCGTCTGTTCTCCATGTTAGGGGCGGCTTGCAGCGGGCGTCTGTCTTGGATCAAGCGGCTCGCTATATAAACATGTAAAAAGGTTGTTTCTGGTGACCTTAAGATGCAGAACGAACCCATTCACGAAAATTTGGGTTGGGCGAAGGGCTAACACCCCATTTCCGTAAAAAAATTATTGTCATGAATTCTGTACACAGGCCTCGGAATATCTCGGAATCATTATTGGAACGACCTCGGAAACTGTACCCGGACTACGATTTAAAAATGGGAACCTGGAACGTGCTAAGCCTTAGAAGACCAGGAGATCTCCTAAAACTCACACAACAAGTCGAGAGCTACACACTAGATATAGTGGCATTACAAGAACTAAGATGGCCAGGTAGTGGAATCCATGAAACAGCGAAAGGATACACTCTTTATTATTGCGGTCATCAAAATGGAGGAGAATTTGGAGTTGGCTTTCTTATACACCGTCGCGTGAATCAGCATCTTATCGACTTCTGCCCAATTAATATGCGGTTATGCACACTGAGAATCCGCACGCAAAAATTCAATGTAACGATCGTCAATGTTCATGCACCTACTGAAGATAAAGCAGATGATATTAAACACCTGTTCTTCCTAGAACTCGAAGAAGTCATCAATACAATCCCGCGGCACGATATAAAAATCGTGGTAGGTGACTTTAATGCTCAAATCGGTAGGATTGCAGAACTTAAAACACATATCGGCCCTAACAGCTTGCATCATATCAGCAACAATAACGGTTTTCACGCAGCCGAGCTGGCTATGATGTATGACTTAGTAATTTCCAGCACTTTCTTCCCTCACAAGAGAATTCACAAGGCAACGTGGAAATCAAATGACGGAAGAACGGAAAATCAAATCGATCACGTCATGATCTCTAAGAGACACTCCACAAGTGTAACTGACGTTCGATCATACAGAGGTGCTGATATGGACACTGATCATATGCTTGTCATCTTTAAGTACAAGTGCAAATTATCATCTACATTTAACAGACAAGCAAAAAAGACCGTGCGCAGGAACGTCGATGCATTTAAACATCCGGAAACGCTGAAAAGATATCAGGAAATAATAACACAAAACATAGAAGAGCATGACATCTCTTCTGAGATGCCATTAAACATACAAGAAGAATGGCAAACGCTTCAATCAACCATTATAGCCGCAGCACAAACTACAATCGGAAAGCGGCCACCGAAATCACACAAGCCGCCAATCCGTTGAACATAAACAAAAACTGCGAGAAAAATGGTTAACAAGGAACACCCGAAGCTCCCAAGCTGATTATCTATGCGCCAGGAAAGCCTCAGCAAAACTTCTACGTAAAAATAAACGCGAACACATGAAGAGCTGCATTGAAGACATCAACCAACATGCGGCCATCGGAAATTCAAAAGAGTGCTTTGCCAATGCACGGAATCTGACAAAAGATTTCCACCCAAGATCTACAGCCATCAAAAATGAAAATAATGAACTTACAACAAGTGAACGTGATGTGCTGGCAGTGTGGCGATCCCACTTTCAAGACCTATTGAATAGGACGAATGAAGTTCATCCTATTCGAGCAATTGCTCCATCAACTGAGGAGATTTTTGTCCCTTACCCAGCAATAGAAGAAGTGGAAGCTGCAATTAAAAAACTGAAAAATGGCAAATCACCAGGTTTCGATGGAATTCCCGCAGAACTTCTGAAAAATGGAGGAGCAGCTCTGGTCTCACGTATATACGATCTGATTCTTGCAATCTGGGACCAAGAAGAACTACCTGCTGAATGGAAAACAGCTCTCATTGTTCCGCTACATAAGAAAGGTGACCGTCTAAAGTGTGCGAATTATCGTGGCATCGCACTGTTGAACACAGCATATAAAATACTAGCTAATGTCGTACTTGCTCGACTCATCCCGTTCGCCGAATCTATCATCGGTGACTATCAGTGTGGTTTTCGTCCCAACCGCTCAACCACAGATCAATGTTTTAGATTAAGGATGATTCTGGAAAAATGTTGGGAGTACGACATCAGCATTCACCAGCTCTACGCTGATTTCAGGCAAGCATATGATAGTATCATCCGCAACAACCTCTGGTCCGCACTCATATGCCTTGGTATCCCAGAGAAACTTGTTTCTCTGTGCAAACTCACAACATCGGGATCAAACTGTAGAATAGTAATCGAAGGGTCAGTTTCTGATCCTTTCGATATAACATCAGGTGTTCGACAAGGTGATGCACTCGCGCCTGTACTGTTTAATTTGGCGCTGGAGTACGCGATAAGAAAAAGCCGAATTGAGACGCAAAACTGCATATATAATAAATCTAGTCAAGTTCTTGGCTACGCAGATGATATTGTGCTTCTCGGACGTAGAACGAGCGATATTAAAGATAGTCTCTCTCAGCTTGAAAGAAGTGCTAAACGACTTGGATTATGCATCAACACCGGCAAAACTAAAGTGTTAACAACATCTAAGAACATACCTCCCGGAAATCTGGATACTGGTGACTACGAAGTGGAACGCGTGGAAAACTTCAATTACCTCGGGTCTGTAATAACATCGTCAAATGACATGCAGGCAGATATCAAAGCCCGTGTCTCTGCTGCATACAGAGTTTTCTACGCATACTCAAAGCTTCTGCGATCAAAACATCTTTCGCGGTCGTGTAAACTCACACTTTACAAAGCATTAATTCGACCTGTGCTTACATTTGGAAGTGAAAGCTGGACACTGACTTCCTCCGATTGTAGAATTTTATCAACATTCGAGAGGAAGGTCATACGAACAATTTATGGCCCATGTAAAGTTGCTGAAAATCAGTATAGAATCCGAATGAATCACGAAATCAGACAGCTTCTTGGAGGCTGCGATGTAATCGGATTCATTAAATCTAACCGGATCAGATGGTTTGGTCATGTAGAAAGGGCTCCATTAGATAGAATGATAAAAAAAGCGTCCCAACAACAACCAGCTGGTGTTAATCGAAGAGGAAGACCTAGACAACGCTGGCGTGATGACATCATCCAAGACCTTCGTGATATAGGATGTCGAAACTGGGGTCAACTGGTCATGGAACGAGATGATTGGAAGCTTATTGCACAGACGGCAAAATCCCTTCATGGGATGTAAATGCCAGAGAGAGAGAGAGAGAATTAAATATTGAAAATTTTGAATTATATATTATAGATTTTTTTGAGCACTTAAACTCAAGCAATTAAATTATTTTTGAATTTTTCAACACGTATACTATATGATTTTCTTTCATTTTGATTCCAACATTTACTTTATGGGAAACATTTTGGATTAGAAACATTTGGCTCATGAACTTAATTATTTGGTATCATGAAATGTTATTGAATATATAAAATACGGTTCAATCCAACTTCAGCTCCTCCCATCTAATAAGAACAGCTGGGAAATATTATGTTGTTGCAGAATAAATGTCGTTTTTTTTTCATAGCAGTTAGGGAAATTATTAGAGATTATTGGAGAGATGTTTTTAAAAAAATTTTGTTGTGTGAATCCGGGTTGCACCACTTCCAACTAATAGACACAGTTTGAAAATAATAGGTTCTTGCAGATCAAATCTTCTTTTTATACAAAAGTTGTAATAGTTAAAATATGTATTTACGTCAAACGAAAAAGTTTAGTGAGAAATTTATTGAGTAAATTCAATTTTGGTCATTGATGAATAATAGGTATGGGTGGGGAAATGTCAAATTGCAGACTAAATTTGTTTTGAAAATAAATAATTATATTTTGAAAAGAAGCATTTACGTTAAATGTGGAAGTTTACTGTCCTAATAGGAATAGTTGGGTAAGAAATTATCATGATGACGCTCTATTTTCTAAAGCAACTGTTCCTATTAGTCCCGAAATCTAGGCTTTATAAATATTAAATATCACGAGTACGATGAATAATACGCCCGCGATAATGTTATATAAATGTATTTTTATTTATTAAGGATTTTACTTTTATACGGTATAAAACGTAAATAATTGTGTGTTTTATACTGTACGTTTTATACGTTTTATACGTACGTATAATACGTGTTTTATACGTTACCGTATTATACGTTACAACCCTGATATTTATTTAATATTATTTTTTTGTCATTTCTCATGTCGGTTTACTGATATTTAAATTTATTTTTATATAATGTTAAGAAAATTGTGGAAAATTAATATTATTTTTCATATTGAAGCCAAATATTTAACTTTTTTGAATTATTTTTTTCATTTAAATTGTATCATTAAAAATATGGTGAAAAAATGGACGCCTAAATAACAAATGCAATCACTCACATATATTTTCATTTTACAACTTCGAAATACGTCCGCAATCTTCATTTGTCGCAATGACGTTACCAAAAATCCCCACAAACACTGAGGCGGCCCAATGTGGTCACGTGCGTGCATCAGCATGTGGTTATCATAGTGCCGTCATTTTTTGACGACACGGAGTGGCAAAAAAATGTACGCACAACGAGCGCAAAGATACGGCATAAAGTGTTAGCACGCCATGCCAATTCCAAGATGCACGCGGTGTTTGTTGGGATTTGATATAATGATTAAAAATCATAGTCATTAAAAAAAATTTTGTAAAAGAACACAATACGAAAAAAATGTACGGAGTTTTTTGTGTAGATAAAAGTTATAGAAAACAATCTTCACAGTTATAGAAAAATAATCTTGATTAATTACTTTTGCTCAGCGTGCTAAATAAGAGTATTGAGTATTTTTAAAAACTTTTCGAGAGATGAGAATTTTTTGTTTTTACTTTTCTCGAGTACTTTTCGAGAAAAAAATCTAGAGAAGAAGCACTAGATAAGTGAGTGTTAATCCATGTTAACTATTATTTTGACGTTCCGCTTTTAAATTCCTGTCAGAGTAAATAATTTTAATCAGGTTTTGTGTAAAAGCCTCTTTTACTTAAACTGAAATTGATAAATTGTTCCAACGATGAGCTGACTAACGGCAAAAAACAAATTTGAGATAACGGTTTACGGGATTTGAGGAAGGTTACACGAACAATTAATGTTCCGTGTAAATTTGCTGGAAATCAATATAGAATTCGAATGAATCATGAAAACAACCAGCTCCTTGAAGACTGCGATGTAACCGGCTTCATTAAATCCAACCGGATTAGATGGTTTAGTCATGTAGAAAGTGCTCCATTCGATAGGATGATAAAAAAAGTTCGGAAAACAACCAACTGGTGTTAGTTGAAGAGACAGAGAGAGAGAGAGAGAGAGAGAGAGAGAGAGAGAGAGAGAGAGAGAGAGAGAGAGAGAGAGAGAGAGAGAGAGAGAGAGAGAGAGAGAGAGAGAGAGAGAGAGAGAGAGAGAGAGAGAGAGAGAGAGAGAGAGAGAGAGAGAGAGAGAGAGAGGACCAGTGCTTGGCCGTATTTCAGAGTCAGGCAAACCCTGCTTGGGTATACATAAGAATGTTATTTTGTACCAACTTTTGGTCAAAATATGGAAAACTGTAATAAAAGATAAAAAATACTTAAATAGTATTTAACCAACCGATTACCAAAACTAACTACCAAAAAAACTAGTTTCTTCTTCCCTGCGACTGTATAACAAGAAAAAATGACGTTTTGGATTTTATCATAACCAAACATAAAATTTTTGATAATTTATGAATTAAAACTTAATTTGTCCGTAATGAAAAAAGTTTGACAGCAAGTTTTCATGATATACTTTGAAAATATATACATAACGTAGATATTTGTTCGTGCCGTTAGAAAACATTGCTTGTCCATTATAAAATATTCACTTGTTAAATAATCACTAGAAATATTTTAAATATTAGCACAACTATCAAGAAAACATTTAATTTTTTTTCGCTTTATATTATGTTATTGTTTTTAATTTATAATTTAATAAAAAAATTTGTGGTTGTAAATAATAACAAATGAAAATGGCGAAAAGAGAAATTGAATGTTACATATCAGTGATCACCATTTGTTGTCTCTCTTCATATAATTTTAAAGCTACATTCTTTCTATATTTATATATATATATATATATATATATATATATATATATATATATATATATATATATATATATATATATATATATATATATATATATATATATATATATATCAGTGTTGCAAAACGTTACTCGTAACGTAACGCAAAAACGAAATAACGAAATGAAATAGCGTTATTTGTAATAAATACATTTATAACGTTTTAAAAATTAAACTGTGTTACAATAACGTAAAACGTAACGATAACGTTAATAATTTATTCGTTTTTTTTGGTATACTTTTAGTATAATCATATGAAAATTAAAGCACTAAAATCGGTTGTATAAAATCCAATTATCTGCTCTTTTTCAATAGTTTTAGTAGTTATGAAATTGTTTGATATTTGTAACAAAATACATAATGAATATATTGTAAGATTTTAAGTATATTTCAAGTAATATCAAGTCTGCACTAGCTGTTTCTGAATCACAGGTGTTTTGAGTAATTTTAAGAAAGAATATTATTATGCTGGCCGATATAAGAAATAATTCTGAAGATCTATTAAAAGTTACGCTTATAGTCATTAACAAACTATCGGATTTGCAGAAAACTCTTGATAAGAATGCCTATAGTTTTGTTAAAAACTAATTATTTTTAATTTGAAATGAGTCAAATTTTTTTAATGTATTTAATTATTTAGTTTTATTTTACTATGAATATATAAATTTAATATTTTTATAATTATACATATGCAAGAGATAACAACTATCCATTAGAGATTTTCGATTTTTGAGCAGTTAAGTAGGTTAGCTTTAAACTTTTCATTCATCTTTAAAATAACGTAAATATAACGTTATAACATAATAAAATATAATATTTTTGTGTTTCATAACGAAATAACGTACCGAAAAAATTAAAGTAATGTTATAAAAACGAAACGCATAACGTTACGAATTTTTTTTTCGTTTTGCAACACTGATATATATGAGCAATTTCACGCAAGTTCAGCAAATTTTTGGGAAATTTTGACTTGACCCCTTTTAATTTTGGTTATTTTTTGTTTATAGATAGTCTTTGATAAATAAAAAATATAAGTTCTCTTAGAATTTTTTTTTTCGACCAGGGGTCTTCACAGGGTGCCCCTCAATTTTTTGTTATTTTGTGATGTGACTGCATTTTGACGAGCGATTGTAGAAAAACTACTGAATCGATTTTCATAAATGATATGTCGTTGAATAGGTATTAGAACAAAGTCTTTAAAAATGTACACTGTTAATTTTTTGAAATAATTTTTAACGGTGTAACATAAGAAAAAAACGGTGTAATTGAAAAAAAGATGGCATAGCCTCTTTTTTTTTTTTTTTTTTTTAAACTAAATTGAAGCTTATTTTATATCTAACCACTTGTGAAAGTTGAGGACACGCGTTATTTTTTGTTTTAAAGATAAAATTCGTTGTGCATATGACTGTCGGGAATCAGTTTTTTTTGTTCTGAAGGAAAATTATAAAAATGGCGTTATAAACTAAGAGATATTTTTTTTATGTTAAATATCAAATATTTTATTATTAGATGAACTTTTTAAAATATTATAAAAATTATATATGTAGTACAATAAATAAAATAAATACAATTGTTAAAAATGATTTACTTATTTTACAAACAGAAGTTTCTTTTGAATAGGAAAGCACTTCTGCAATTATTTTCTTTGTATTAGATGGCATAAAAAATGAAATGTTTATTTATCACTTTTAGTAATCACTTGTCACTCTTATAAAAAATAATTTGACAGTCTTGACTGCAAACAAAAAAGCCGTATAAACAACTAAATCTATTTAGGAACTTTTGACTGGAGAAGTATTATGTTCGTATTATGTTATTATGGAATCATAAAGTAAAAGATTGTTTTTCAACATTAAATTACAAATATTTTATTATTGAATAAACTTTTTAAAATATCATACAAATTATATATGTGAAAATAAATATAGTTATTAAAAATTATTTACTTATTTTACATTCAAAAGTTTCTTTTGAGTTGGAAAACATTTTTGCATTTATTGTCTTAGTATCTACTGGTACAAAAGAATGAAATTTTTGAGTTCCACTTATAGTAATCGCATTTTTATATCGATTTTGTAATTTTTCTTTTGTTAATTGATATTCATTTTTATCGGCGTATCCAAAGTTCATGGCAGATTCCCATTTTAAAGCCCATTCGAAAAGTTTTTTTGGTGTATCAATAATATTATCTTCGCTCACCATACTATAACGGTGTGCAGCACGCTTCAGTGTACCACCAATTCCATCACAAGGTCCCTTTCCATGGCTGGTAGCATGAAAATGCCATTCAGCGTCAACCTTAAATTAACTAATTAACTTACACCATAAGAAGACTTTAAGGTTGACGCTGAATGGCATTTTCATGCTACCAGCCATGGAAAGGGACCTTGTGATGGAATTGGTGGTACACTGAAGCGTGCTGCACACCGTTATAGTATGGCGAGCGAAGATAATATTATTGATACACCAAAAAAACTTTTCGAATGGGCTTTAAAATGGGAATCTACCATGAACTTTGGATACGCCGATAAAAATGAATATCAATTAACAAAAGAAAAATTACAAAATCAATATAAAAATGCGATTACTATAAGTGGAACTCAAAAATTTCATTCTTTTGTACCAGTAGATACTAAGACAATAAATGCAAAAATGTTTTCAAACTCAAAAGTAACTTTTGAATGTAAAATAAGTAAATAATTTTTAATAACTATATTTATTTTCACATATATAATTTGTATGATATTTTAAAAAGTTTATTCAATAATAAAATATTTGTAATTTAATGTTGAAAAACAATCTTTTACTTTATGATTCCATAATAACATAATACGAACATAATACTTCTCCAGTTAAAAGTTCCTAAATAGATTTAGTTGTTTATACGGCTTTTTTGTTTGCAGTCAAGACTGTCAAATTATTTTTTATAAGAGTGACAAGTGATTACTAAAAGTGATAAATAAACATTTCATTTTCTATGCCATCTAATACAAAGAAAATAATTGCAGAAGTGCTTTCCTATTCAAAAGATACTTCTGTTTGTAAAATAAGTAAATCATTTTTGACAATTGTATTTATTTTATTTATTGTACTACATATATAATTTTTATAATATTTTAAAAAGTTCATCTAATAATAAAATATTTGATATTTAACATAAAAAAAATATCTCCTAGTTTATAACGCCATTTTTATAATTTTCCTTCAGAACAAAAAAAACTGATTCCCGACAGTCATATGCACAACGAATTTTATCTTTAAAACAAAAAATAACGCGTGTCCTTAACTTTCACAAGTGGTTAGATATAAAATAAGCTTCAATTTAGTTTAAAAAAAAAAAAAAAAAAAAGAGGCTATGCCATCATTTTTTCAATTACACCGTTTTTTTCTTATGTTACACCGTTAAAAATTATTTCAAAAAATTAACAGTGTACATTTTTAAAAACTTTGTTCTAATACCTATTCAACGAAATATCATTTATGAAAATCGATTCAGTAGTTTTTCTACAATCGCTCGTCAAAATGCAGTCACATCACAAAATAACAAAAAATTGAGGGGCACCCTGTGAAGACCCCTGGTCGAAAAAAAAAATTCTAAGAGAACTTGTATTTTTTATTTATCAAAGACTATCTATAAACAAAAAATAATCAAAATTAAAAGGGGTCAACTCAAAACGTTGTTGAATCTTCGTGAAATTGCTCATATATATATATATATATATATATATATATATATATATATATATATATATATATATATATATATATATATATATATATATATATATATATATATATATATATATATATATATATATATATATATATATATATATATATATATATATATATATATATATATATATATATATATATATATATATATATATATATATATATATATATATATATATGTATATATATATATATATATATATATATATATATATATATATATATATATATATATATTCTAAGTAGAATAGATGCAAACATTAGATTTTTCACTATTAGTATTTTTGATAGGTAAACAATTTTACATTCCCATTTGTTACATAGAATAGAAGTGGGTGACGCATTCATATAGAAAATATAGTAAAATTTTTTTTTACAATTTCAAAGAAAATAGAATTATAAAAGACATAACGTTTGTACGAACATATCGTTTGTTTCTTTGCCACCTGACGTTGTGTCAATGCAAAATTTATTTTTTACTTTTTAGTTTGTTTTTCTAAGTCTGTTTTATAAATTTTATTTATTTTTTTCCGTGCACATGTAAGTCCATTTAATCATAACCTTTCCTAGAAAACATTACCTGATAGATCTTAAATGTTGTAAACGGGAACTAAACCAGCTAAATAAAACACAAAAACAAAATTCGAAAAATATAATTTTTATTGGCATATGAGTTAACGTGAGATATCACATACCACTGGCAATAGCAGTGAGATATCACTAGCCAAGGTGATATTTTAGGGGTGCTGGCGGATGAACTGTATTCAGTCAACGGTAGCACTCTCAATCTTAGCTAATGAATATTCCTTGATGCTGGAACGCTGTAGCTTGCTCGGCGAAACGAGCCTTCATATAACTACATATCTGAGCTTTAATCATTGAAAAATATACTGCGTCCCATAATCAGGGATTATGCCATTGGCTGGACTATTGGCAAACCAATTTTAGTTTTGTTCCTGCAAATTTGTAAAACAAATTTGCTTTTTATCTCTTATTTTATTTTTATTTTCCCTATCCTATCACGAAATATTGGCCTATGTCATATTTTATATGTGATAGGATTTATGGTTTAGTTATCCATTACTTAACAAAAAAATATTAAAAAAAAAACAAACAAAAAACAGATTTGCGTCCATTAACATCCTTAGAACGCATGTTGTTGTGGGACCTTGGTCTTAAAAGGTTTTTATGTGTTGTTGTGACACATATTGTAATGCCTACTACACATCACATTTAAAAAAAAAAAAAATTTATTTTATAAAACAATTTATTGGTATTAAACATTATGTATGCTAAGTTAAATTTTAATTTATTATCTAACACAATTAGACTAATATTTCATATTTTCATTACCGGTGTTTATTTAATTCTTTATTTTATTTACATTTGTAATTTCTAATTTTGTTCATTTTTTAAATACAGATTTTTTTTTTAATGATTTATTAGACCAAAAATCTTTTGTTTCTAAAGCTTATTAATAGTTATTCTTTTGTATCTCAATACGGACGGAAAATAATAAAAACCAAAGATTTTTTTAAATTTATTATGTATACTCCATTCTTAATACAAGTTATTTACTAATTTAACCTATTATGCAAATAATTTATTACAAATTACGATCATTTAAAATCTGTGAGATTATATTAATTGTATTCCGATTAAATTAAAATCAAATCTTTCACAACAATGCAGGTATGATATATATAATTTTAATTGATATGAAAATAAATTTACAATGTCGGCAAGTGATTATCAAATCGTAAATTTATCGTTACAATAAGTCTTTTTATTCTAAATAATTTACAATGGTTTTATAATATTATTAATTTATAATAAATAGAGAATAAATTTAAAATATGTTTCTATCAGATAATATTTATAGAAATTTGTATTAACTCTTTTAAAGATTTGTCTATTGTTGGATAGTTTTAATTGAAACTTAAAAAAAACTAAAAAACGATTAGATATAACAAACTAATTAATGTTGTTCATGGTTGTGGTAAAAAATTCTTTTGGTATATTTGTTGAGTGGAAGACACATTGCTCATTTGACTGGATGATTCATCTTTGACAACAGTTGTTGGAATCGTCACTAGTAAAAATTGAAACAGTTAAATTTATATAGAATAACGCATGACATAATTAAGTAAATATGGAGGACATGAAAAGAAATTATATTTACATGTTGTATCCCAATATGGATAATGTCCTGGTTCAAATCGTCTGGAACATGAAGGTGACACACTACCAGGAACTGTGTTTTAGAAGTAATCGAAAATTTATTTTTTAATGTTATATACTAATCTTATTTATAATAGTTTTCTTACCAATATTATTTGTCAGTGTTCCGTATGTATTTATCGAAACAGTTGGAACGCTTTGCTGTAACGAATCAAAAAAAGTTGTTTAATTTGTTATTCAAATAAATGGGAAGTAAAAGTATTAAGAAGTAGCTTAGATTTTATGATTCGAAATTTCAATTTTTGTTGAAGATAAATTGTTAATAGTATTATTACAACTACATAAATTCAAATGCCAATTTTAAGTAACATACAATTTTGTCATTAATTTACTCATCATTAAAAATTTTTACTTGTCATATAAGAAAGGGGTTTTTCCTGAAATATGGAAAATGGTTAATGATCATCCAGTTTCAAAAAAGGGTAATTAAGCTGATCGATTTAATTACAAACCCATTTCAATTTTATCGGTGGTTTGTTGCTAAAAATTCTGAGTGAAAGACAATCAGTCGTAGTACAATCTTATATGCAAATTAAGGTGCTATGGTTTACATAAGCAATTCATTTCTTGTCATTTGTCGTTTTTTCAACTAATGCAGTAGCTCTTCAAGGTTCCGGCTCTTCAAGGTAGCAGCTTTTATTATAAATAAAATTTATTTGAGTGTATATGATTTACTGAAATTACAATCTGCATGCTGTGTATGTAAGTTTAATTTAAAAATAAATCAATAAATTTGTTTAAGTCCAGGAACATTAACCTTAAACAACATTTGTTTGAAATTTTATTGTAGCATAACAGTGCTGTTAAATATTACCCAAGTGTAACAAAAACTAATTAAAATTCTGATTTATCCTCTATTCGTTGTTCCATTCAAGCGTCTGTCGTTCGTTGTTTTAATTAACGTTTTATAATTTTTTTTATTATGCTTTCATAAACGATCTCATTTAATTGCATTAAATCAATAATGTTGGAGTATACGATTTCCTTATCTTAAAACTAATACAGATTTCTTTTTAAAATTTATTATTGATGACGAATATTGGAGTGAACTAAACTAAACAGAAATAGTTTTATATTTCAGACCATTCATTTATATTTTAATGGCGTTTATCACAATCGCGTTTCTGTATTTTTAAACAAAAATCACGTACAATAAATAAAAGTAAAAAAATTCTAATTTTTCTTTAAGAAAATAGAGTTAAAAGTAAATCAAAATAAAACAATTAACTTACTGGTGCTGAATATGTAAACGATTGCCTTGATTGACATCCAGGATAACTTCCCAGAGGAGCCGTTGGTAGCCATTGTGTGCTGGGGTCATAGCGTGGATATCCTTGATAATGATTGGCTGGAAAAACTGATCGTGTGCCAAAATTTGCTGCATTAGTGGTATAACTATCAGGAAACATTTTTGAATAATGCGCTCCAGTTCTGTATGGTCGTTTCATTCGGCGACGTCTTCTATAATTGCCGTTTTCAAACATATCTTCATACTGTGGATCTGCTCCATTTTGATTATAAAAAAAGTTAAAGTATTATAATTTATTTTATTTATTTACCTATATCTAGCATGAAATCAATAATATTTATTTCTATTCTTACCAAGTGTCCAATAATTTCCTTTACGTTCACCTCCACCTTCTCTTGGAATTTTGATAAAACATTCGTTTAAGCTTAAGTTATGTCGTA
>OY856186.1:124837191-124910181 GCA_963693315.1 Diogma glabrata | reverse complement strand
TTAAGTTATGTCGTATAGAATTTTGCCAACCTTTTTTATTTTTTTCAAAATATGGGAATTTTGAAGTAATGAATGTATAAATTTCACTCAATGTTGCGCGTTTTAAAGGAGAATTCTAAAATAAAATAAACAAACATATAAAACTGTTGAAAAACACCGGTTTGTCGACAAACCAGCAAATCGAAAGAACCATACCTGAATTGCCATAGCAATCAAGGCAACATAGCTGTAAGGAGGTTTCGAGCTGCTGCAACTTCTCTCTGATGTGGATATTGTTTTGATTGATGTAACAGAATTGGGAGTGGTTGGCGTTGTGTTATTGTTATTATTACTACTATTATTTCGTTCATCGATTATAATATTCGAGGTGATTTCTTCCTCTTTTAACGTTAAATTGTCTGTTGTTTGTCTATCTATCACAGTTGGAAGTGGTGGTGTTTTCATTGGTTCGTATGAGGATACTGAAAATTTAATTAAATTGTGGTTAAAAATATCTTCATCATATTAATTTTTATTATTCCTAATCACACTTAAAATACATAATAATAAATCAAATCAAATAGTTAAAAATAATCGTCAAATTTTTTTTCTTCTAAAACGTCATTAAGTTTATTCTTTTAGAAACGAATTCGGTAGTATAAACTTTAAAGTCATAAATGCCAAGTTGAGTTATTATTTCGTTTTAAAAGTAATAAACATTTAATATGTTCATAATGTTGACTAAATGGTTATTTTTAACTAATTTGAATAGTTTGTAAATTTTTGAAAAAAAAAATTTTAGAGATATTGGGATAAAAGTTCTAAAATACCTGATAGCCCAATTTATGGCTATTATATAAATTAGATGTGC
This sequence comes from Diogma glabrata, assembly GCA_963693315.1. Lineage (NCBI taxonomy): Eukaryota > Metazoa > Arthropoda > Insecta > Diptera > Cylindrotomidae > Diogma > Diogma glabrata. The sequence continues at coordinate 124,909,331 of OY856186.1, read as the reverse complement.
CAGTTTTTATAAATACTTAAATTTAGATAATTTCTGATTTGTCAATAGGTAAATTATTAAATCAGCAAAATGTTTATGCATTTATTAGCCACTCTTAAGTTGTCTGGTTTTAAATTACTTCGAGTCTCCACTCTCCATCATCAGTTTTGTTGGATTATAAATTAAAATTGAACGTTAAAAATTGGCAAATTTCTAATAATCAGTGTAAGAAAAAGCTCACATTTGACATCACCACTAGTGTAATAAAAATCCTGTTTATTTAAGAACAGGTTCAACTATCTTGACACTTTGGCTACTCGATCCAACAGACTGTTATTGAGTAAAAGGAAGCTGGGAATATTTGCACGAACAATGCAACCGTTTTCATCTTTATAGGTACTTTAACTAACCAAATTTATAAAAGTCCAAGCGGCACGTATATCCGCTAGAAATAGGTAGATTTCGAGATCAGACAGTTTTGTGTGCCAGTAGAATCTGATGTATCAGATTAGTTTAAACAACACAAACTAATTTAAAACAGATATCGAACAAATTTTAAAAAGAAAATTAGCTACATATAAGCAAAACTATATTTAACAAATATCAAAATTTATGACACAAACCTATTCTATATCATATGTCGTCCAATTACTGCAAAATATCAAAATAGTTTATTTCTAAGAAAAAAAATTAATTTCTTCTATTCAAACCTTTTTATTTTTTTTTCATTGACTGTTATAAGGTTTTTGGAAATTGTAGTTATGGATTGTTGCAAACTTTTTTGTTGAAGCCAACAAGTCAAAAATCTCTAATTGCAGAGGTTTATATTTATTAGAAACGGATTGAAATGTTTCCACAGATTCTAAATTTGTGAAGTTTTTAAAAATATTAGTATCCAAACGGGCGTTATAACGGATTAAAAAAACGAATTTTTTTTCTAGTATAAAGCCTCTAATTATTTAACCATGTGTCAGATTTTTCTGATTTACGAACTTGTCCAAGATATTAATAAAACACACATGTGTACGGAAGGCTTTTTGATCTGGTTCCACAAATGCGACCGTGAGAGTGCCGGTTGATTCAAAGGCATTTTGTGTTTTACAAGCTTTTTTGTTGGAGCCGCTCACTCAAAAACCTCCAACTGCAGAGGTCTTTTTTTTGAAATAAACTGATTAAAAAGGTTTCAAAGATTCTAAATTTATAAAGTTTTTAAAAATATTAGAATCCAAACGGTCGTTATAACGGATCTAAAAAACAGAGTTTTTTTCCATTATAACGACCGTTTGGATTCTAATATTTTTAAAAACTTTATAAATTTAGAATCTTTGAAACCTTTTTAATCAGTTTATTTCAAAAAAAAGACCTCTGCAGTTGGAGGTTTTTGAGTGAGCGGCTCCAACAAAAAAGCTTGTAAAACACAAAATGCCTTTGAATCAACCGGCACTCTCACGGTCGCATTTGTGGAACCAGATCAAAAAGCCTTCCGTAAACATGTGTGTTTTATTAATATCTTGGACAAGTTCGTAAATCAGAAAAATCTGACACATGGTTAAATAATTAGAGGCTTTATACTAGAAAAAAAATTCGTTTTTTTAATCCGTTATAACGCCCGTTTGGATACTAATATTTTTAAAAACTTCACAAATTTAGAATCTGTGGAAACATTTCAATCCGTTTCTAATAAATATAAACCTCTGCAATTAGAGATTTTTGACTTGTTGGCTTCAACAAAAAAGTTTGCAACAATCCATAACTACAATTTCCAAAAACCTTATAACAGTCAATGAAAAAAAAATAAAAAGGTTTGAATAGAAGAAATTAATTTTTTTTCTTAGAAATAAACTATTTTGATATTTTGCAGTAATTGGACGACATATGATATAGAATAGGTTTGTGTCATAAATTTTGATGAAATTTTTTGAAGATGAAAACCTCCAACTGCAGAGGTCTTTTTTTTGAAATAAACTGATTAAAAAGGTTTCAAAGATTCTAAATTTATAAAGTTTTTAAAAATATTAGAATCCAAACGGTCGTTATAACGGATCTAAAAAACAGAGTTTTTTTCCATTATAAAACCTCTAGTTTCTTAACCATATGTCGGATTTAGCTGATTTACGAACTTGTCCAAGATATTGATAAGACACACATTTTTAGAAAATGTTTTTTGATATGGCTTTACAAATGCGACCGTGAGAGTGCCGGTTGTTTCAAAAAAAAATTTTTTTTGCAAACTTTTTTGTTGGAGCCGCTCACTCAGGAACATCTCACTGCAGAGGTCTATTTTTAAAACAAATTTATAAAAAAGATTCCAAAGATTTTAAATTTGTTAACTTTTTAAAAATATTAGTATCCAAACGGCCGTTATAACGGTTTTAAAAAATCAATTTTTTTAGAAAAGAGGTTCTAGTTCCTTAACCACGTGTCGGATTTTGCTGATTCACGAACTCGTCCGAGATATTAATAGAACACACATGTACAGAAAATTTTTTTGATCTACCTCAACAAATGCGACCGTGAGAGTGCCGGTCGTCTTCGTTATATCTCTTATCGTTTCTATATATATATATATATATATATATATATATATATATATATATATATATATATATATATATATATATATATATATATATATATATATATATATATATATATATATATATATATATATATATATATATATATATATATATATATATATATATATATATATATATATATATATATATATATATATATATATATATATATATATATATATATATATATATATATATATATATATATATATATATATATATATATATATATATATATATATATATATATATATGGGACAAAACGCGTCAGACGGATCACCTGCGCCCTCAAAATTCAGCTTGACCGATCAGGACGTTTGAGGGCTCAAATTAAAGCTCTAACAGTATTCTTTGTCTTGCCGTGTGCGCTTTTTAAAAAATCTAAAATGGTGGATCAGTATGGTGGCTACAATGTGTAGATTTAAAACGCGTCATTAGGATCACCTGCGCCCTCAAAATTCAGTTGGACCGATCAGGACGTTTCAGGGCTTAAATTAAAGCTTAAACAGTATACTTTGTCTTGTCGTTGAAAAATTTAAAATAGTGGATCAATATGGTGTGCATAAAGACACTGAAAAAACTTCAAAAAAGTACAAAAAAATTTTTTTTTACCGGAAGTGAAAAACCGGAAGTTGGGATGCAAAACTGTTGTAAAGCGTACTAAATGCTTATGTACCAAGTTTCATCCAATTCGATTATCAGGTACAGATGTTATTGAGCTTTCAAAAAAACAGGTGCTCGGGGGATCCCACACCACTTTGTTCACTATCGCTTAAAAATCAATCAGTTCATTGCCATACATATGTGCATCTTTTTCCAAAGTGTCATCAAAATTTATTCACGAACAGTGAAAAAATATTTTCAAGTGTGTCAAAAGAATGGTTTTAATTTTTTTTAACCAATTTTTTGGCAAAAAAAGAAATTAATTATTTGTATGACGTGAAATTTAATCGAACATGAAATTGGACATGGAAATGTTTAATTTTGTTATATTTTCTGGGATATTTTTAGAATTTGGAAAAAAAAGTTTAAATTTTTGATCTTATTATTATTTTTTGGATTTCTTAAAGAAATCTGAATTTTTGATTTTGTAATATACCTTGAAACGCTAAATGGAGAGGTTTTGGAGTAGTTTGCTGAGTGTACACCCTAAAGAGCGTGACTAGGTTATGGACGGCCCCAACTAAAAATTATGGTATTATTATTACGATGTGTTTCTCAATGCTTGATATAAATAATTTTACTTGTAGTTGATCATTAAAAATTTATTTTTTATCGATGCGTAGTATTTTAATAATTGAATATTTAAAATAGAAGTTAAATAGCTATTTACTAAAAACATGGTAAAATCATCTTACATGAAATAATGATTACTTATCTTTTATTTAAAAACTCTTTTAAACATATGATTCTATAGTGCTAAATAATAGAATTTTTCTTCTACACACGCCGCTCTCATCGTTTGATGCCTCTGAATGCTCTATAGTTTTTTAATATTATAAATTACTACAGCTAAAGGTTTTTGAGCACCTGAGTATCGCATTATGTTTAATATGGTTTCTTCTTGGGGAATAAAAGCATGACCTATTTGTATTTTCGTCACTGCTGGGGCATCTTTAAATCTCTTGTTTAGGAATCGGCGGGTACGCTCATGGTCCTTTTTACTGTAAAAGTGAAATTGTATGTCGAAGGATCGCTTTTTAGCCCATGAAAAAAGAGAACTCGCATCCAGAATAGCTTCATTTGGTGAAGCTTGCAAGCTCGCTCTAGTAGCCTCTCTCTTTACTATCGCTCCCACTCCATCGCAACTGCCTTTTCCATGTGCTGTTCCGTAGAAATGCCACTCAGCAAGAATATTAAAATCCTTTTTATGATTCATTAAGTTTATCATTTGAAAACGATTCTTAAAGTGCTGTTTAGCACCATCACTCACATATATAATTTTATTCACACTTGGACAGATCTTCCGAATTTCAGGTATTAGCTTCTGCTGCATTATATATACAGCCGTAGCATCGTGGGTTGTGCAGTTAGATAACAATACAGTGCTGAAATGTTTTATTTCATTATTTTTCTTGAAATATACAACAGCAGGAAATACTGTGCATTGGTCATTATTATAATGAAAAGCTTGCGCTGCGTTTTGGGGTACAAAAGCGTAATTTTCAGAAAAATCCAATTGAACAATAACTTCTTGAGGTGAAATTTTCTCTTTCATTTCAAAAATAACAGTCGATTGATTTTTAGAGATGAAATGATGAGGTATTAATTCAGTTAATCTACGAGACAACTCTTCAACGTAATCTTCTGATGATAAGCATTTTTTCTTTAAAATGCATCGGTCCGTACATTGCCATACGCTAAAAATGACTTGACTAATATTGTGCTCATCTAATATATTACCAACATAATTTGAAAATTTTTCAATGTCCGGACATACATTACCTTCATTTAAATAACAATTGGGATGCGATTTTTTGCAAAGAACAAAACTCAAACAATCTCTATAATCGTTAAGAGTATTATCCGAAAGTCTTCCCAAATTAACAGCTTCAATCATCGTTTTAAAATTTTGGTGCGTCGTACATACGCAGACACTGTGAGTACCAGAGGATCCTGCTACAACACACCACTTTGGTCTTAGTTCTGCAAACTTAGTCAGTCCAACAGGATGTTCAGGAGTTTGCTCTTTGAATTGGGTATGCAAATTCTTGATATCGTCTAGTAATAATCTTTTCTGTTTTTTTACTTTTACGCCATTAATATCTGCGGAGATGGTATCCTTTTTGTTGGGGATAATTCTGCTGTTACGATCATGTTCGTAGAAATCCTTTATTTTTCGAACTGTAACCTCAGGTAAATTTTTTCCTGATGTTGCGACTGGATAAGCCAACACTCCAGCTGACTGTCGAAGCTGCTTAGCTTCACGAACTTTTCTGAATGATGTCTTGAATTCAGTTGTGACTTGGCGGATACTCCAGTATTCGGGAACAACTGTTAGTATACTTATACGTAACGGATCATTTGCTGGCAAAGAATGGAATTTTTCTTTAAGTCCCGTTAGAATGTCTTCAAGATCTGCTTGACGATTCGTAGTTGTTCTAGGAGCAAAAGGCAGTTCACTACCAGATCCTTGGGACTCAATATTTATACTGTCATTAGTTGATGGTGACTTAATTTTAGCGTAAAAATATCTTCTACACGATTCACAAATAACACACGTTTCTGATAAATCAACAAAATGGATTTTCATAGTTTTTGGTGGCTTACGTAAATTTTTTCCTACGTGACCTGCTCGTTCAAATGGGTTCGCACATCTCTGCCGGTGGTGCTTTTTAACTGAAGATAACATTATTGTACTGCAAGAAAATCAGCCAAATCTATTATCAATACGTGGCTTATTTTTATTAAAAATATCATTAGTTATAGAACTTATTTCAGGCTAGAAATTTAAAAATTTACTATGACAAAATTTCAAATTTGTATGATACTATATAGTATATAATATGCTTACCTCTTAAGAGTTCTAACACTGCTTCAGATATATAAATGTACACTTTTGTTTATAAAAGGCTAAAGTTGTTCATTGACTAAATACATTTACGAACAAATGAATCGTAAAACACATTTTTTATTCGCCTATATATTAAAGTGTTACTTTAATACTGTGATTTGCGTCCTTAAAGTGTTACGTTTTAACCATATATTTTGTTGTCATAGTTACATCCAAAAAAGTGAAAAACATTTGTATTTGTTTAAATTCTATAAAAATAGACATTTTTATCAAAGCACCCATGATATTCAAAATTTCCTTATCCAATTAAAATATTTGAAATATTTTGAAATATTTTGAAAATTATACTAAACATGCCATGATTTTTTCTATAAACTTCATACAATAATTTATTTGTTTGTTCTAATTTTATGATTATTTTCCGGGCAATTATTTTACGGGCGGCAAAGTAGAAAAAGACACTAATGTTTTATATAGCAACGGGCTTTTATTTTACGGGCGTTAAGTTCAACTTTCAGTCACGATAACTAGGATGTAAAATGTGTTTAACGCAAATCACAGTAATAAAGTAATACTTTAATATGTAGGCGAATAAAAGTTGTGCGTGGAGTCCCTCCGCGCGGAAGAAGTGAAACTTCGTAATGTGGAAATAAAAACATATTACATTCTTTTAAAAGTCATTAATAAAAATTATTTAAAAAAAACACGGTCAACGAATTACCTTATAAATATATACACAAATGATTAAAACAAAAGGGGTAGAAATTGATTTTTAGTGAGCTCATACTGTAAAAAGGACCATGACATACAGTAAAAAGGACCATGAGCGTACCCGCCAATTCCTAAACAAGAGATTTAAAGATGCCCCAGCAGTGACGAAAATACAAATAGGTCATGCTTTTATTCCCCAAGAAGAAACCATATTAAACATAATGCGATATTCAGGTGCTCAAAAACCTTTAGCTGTAGTAATTTATAATATTAAAAAACTATAGAACATTCAGAGGCATCAAACGATGAGAGCGGCATGTGTAGAAGAAAAATTCTATTATTTAGCACTATAGAATCATATGTTTAAAAGAGTTTTTAAATAAAAGATAAGTAATCATTATTTCATGTAAGATGATTTTACCATGCTTTTAGTAAATAGCTATTTAACTTCTATTTTAAATATTCAATTATTAAAATACTACGCATCGATAAAAAATAAATTTTTAATGATCAACTACAAGTAAAATTATTTATATCAAGCATTGAGAAACACATCGTAATAATAATACCATAATTTTTAGTTGGGGCCGTCCATAACCTAGTCACGCTCTTTAGGGTGTACACTCAGCAAACTACTCCAAAACCTCTCCATTTAGCGTTTCAAGGTATATTACAAAATCAAAAATTCAGATTTCTTTAAGAAATCCAAAAAATAATAATAAGATCAAAAATTTAAACTTTTTTTTCCAAATTCTAAAAATATCCCAGAAAATATAACAAAATTAAACATTTCCATGTCCAATTTCATGTTCGATTAAATTTCACGTCATACAAATAATTAATTTCTTTTTTTGCCAAAAAATTGGTTAAAAAAAATTAAAACCATTCTTTTGACACACTTGAAAATATTTTTTCACTGTTCGTGAATAAATTTTGATGACACTTTGGAAAAAGATGCACATATGTATGGCAATGAACTGATTGATTTTTAAGCGATAGTGAACAAAGTGGTGTGGGGTCCCCCGAGCACCTGTTTTTTTGAAAGCTCAATAACATCTGTACCTGATAATCGAATTGGATGAAACTTGGTACATAAGCATTTAGTACGCTTTACAACAGTTTTGCATCCCAACTTCCGGTTTTTCACTTCCGGTAAAAAAAAATTTTTTTGTACTTTTTTGAAGTTTTTTCAGTGTCTTTATGCACACCATATTGATCCACTATTTTAAATTTTTCAACGGCAAGACAAAGTATACTGTTTAAGCTTTAATTTAAGCCCTGAAACGTCCTGATCGGTCCAACTGAATTTTGAGGGCGCAGGTGATCCTAATGACGCGTTTTAAATCTACACATTGTAGCCACCATACTGATCCACCATTTTAGATTTTTCAAAAAGCGCACACGGCAAGACAAAGAATACTGTTAGAGCTTTAATTTGAGCCCTCAAACGTCCTGATCGGTCAAGCTGAATTTTGAGGGCGCAGGTGATCCGTCTGACGCGTTTTGTCCCATATATATATATATATATATATATATATATATATATATATATATATATATATATATATATATATATATATATATATATATATATATATATATTTATAAATATATATATATATATATATATATATATATATATATATATATATATATATATATATATATATATATATATATATATATATATATATATATATATATATATATATATATATATATATATATATATATATATATATATATATATATATATATATATATATATATATATATATAATTTTTTTTTTTTTGTTTTTTGTCTCCGCTTATCATATATAGTCGTTTGGCACAAACATTTTTCCGAAATTCCGAGATGAAGCCCATTGCAATAGGTAGATTTTTATATGGAATCTACCTAAAAGAGTCAAGAAAAACAGCGCATCGCTATGGTTTTCTAAGGAATCACTTTTTGATTCAATACGACTTTTGAAAAAATTCGAGAAAGTCAAAATGAAAACAGATGTAACGCCATTAACTAAACTACAATCTTTTGAATTAATTGTGGAATTCGAGTTTTCTAGACGCGTTTTTTAAGTCATTATTTTTTCAGTTGAAAATATTTATCCAAAATTGTAACTATTTGTCATACATATAAATTGAAATACATACATTGGAAAACTTTTAACCGAGTACATTTTTTTTTTGTTAAAGACAAGTACAATTATGACTTGTGCAGTAAGCTTTTTTCTGTGAAAATTCTCCACTAGTTGGGATTTGTCGCCCATATTCGTAGATCAATAATGTTCTTCATTCAATGTCAACTTGGTTGAAGTATGAAGAACGGTAAAACGTGTTCGTAGAATAAATAAAATAAGACAGAAATTGACACTAAAAATGAATTAAAATAATTGTGATGTTAAGTCGATCGTCCAAAAACAAATGTTTATCTCGTCGCTGGGCGAGTTGGTTAAATGGTTAACCATAAATTCTGATCAGAAGAACGCCGGTTCGATTCCCGAACCGACCAGAATTGAGATAAAACATTTGTTACGGATCTTTTGCTTTTCCAAGCAATTTTTCATTCTATTCAATTGAATACATTCATTTCTAGTGACTTATAATTGGATGCAGTTATGCAATACGTGTCAACTCACAAAAAAACATTTGGAGATATGTATTAACATGATATAATCCTTTAATCCTTAAAAAATATTTTTAAGCGATTTTAAATGATTTTGATTTTTTTTGCTCTTAGAATTTAAGATATTATTAACACACTCATTATCCGTCAAAAACTTTTTGCCGTAAAAACTCAAATTCCTCAACTTTCAACAGCACATTACAGATGACCACACGTAAATTATATATCAGACATAACAAATATATATATATCACACATATAAAGTATATAAAATTATATTTTAAAACTTAATTTTGAAAGAAATGTCAAAGAAGTAGTTGAATTTACAAACGATATTTGTTGGGTTAACACGTTATTGTATAACTACATTCAAATCTAAATTACATACCAGATTTCCAAAAGGATTTTCTTTCCTAAGTAAATGGATAATTCATTAGAAATTGTATCCTCAGATTGTGTTAACTTCCAACTCTGTTTAATGTTTATTAATTTATGATGATCTTTCCATGAGGAAAATCTTCGGGTTTTTCAGATTGATCTGAATCAGATTCCGATATTTCGATATTTTGTGTAGCATTTTTCACAAAGTTTTTAATTTTTGCGACTGCTGTAGAGCAAGCATGTGCGTCCCTGAAGTGCACTTTTTTACGCCTCGGCTCCAATGCAGTGGCTATAGCAAGTGGAGTCACTCTTTCTATAGCATCCATTCGTTTTTCAATTTCATTAAGTGATCAAATCAAGCGATTTCAATTATGAAGGCGTCTTCTACAGCAAGTGGTTAAATTTGTAAAACTAGGAACTAATTGAATTACCTTGCTGCCAGATAGTTATCACCAAACACTTCTTTGGTAGCAGATCGAACTGTCGTAAGACTTGTACAGAAGAAAGTATTGACAGTTCTGACCCATTGATAAGTGTCGTTTTATGGCGGAAAATTATATTATTGACGATATCGCGTAACTCTAAATACCTCTTTTTCATAAAGTAAGTACTGTTTTATCTTTTCGAAACTTGTTTTTCCTAATTCATTGCTTACTATATTATTTTGCTTGAACCATGTAACAGTGCCTTTGAAATTCGTTATTAGTTTTCGATATCCTGCACACTGTTGTGTCAGATTTTGCGCAAAGGTATGTGCGGAGTATGCGCGAAAAATTTGTTTATTTACAAAACCCATATCGACGGGCTTAATCATAGATGCTCCATTTTCCGTCACAACAACTAACTTTTAGCCTTCGTACAATTTGTAAAAGGAAAATGTAAAAGAATAAAAAAATCAAAAGAAAAACATTGATAGAAAATTTTTTTTAAAAAAAATTTCGTATATCTAGCCATAAAATATATACATTGATGTTTAGTGAACACACCTCAGAAGTTGCTTGTAAGTTGTAATTTTCAAAACTTTGTTGATATAAATCAGTAATAGTGTGGAGAAAAAACTAAGTCTTAGACTAACCAGCGGTAGTTAGTTTAGAGTCATAAGAAAAAATGTATCGAATACAAATTGTATCCATCGTTCGTATTATTCGTAGAAAATTCGTAAAACCAACTTTCTAAGTAAACTTGAATAAAAGTATGGATAAATTTCAATTTCAACAGATTTGACCTGTTGGAGTGTTTTACAAATTACTTATCGCAATTTTTGCTGCTTTTTTGTTTGTTCTTATCGTATAAATTTCCAATACTTACAAAATATACCCTTAAATATTTTACTTACATATAAAAAATAATATTAATTTTCTACTAAATATTAGTAAGCCAACATGAAAAATGGCAAACAAAAAATATTACATATATACATTATACATACATATAATGCTTATTTGGAATCACTAAAATTAATTACTCAAAGTGCCCTTTTGTTTTATTTGTTTTCTTTTTCATTACCTCCAAAAAGAATTTTTTTTCGCACATTAAATACATTAAGGCGTTTTATGACATGTGCAGGGTATGCTGCACATCATGTGGTATGCAAGGGAATGTTATATCATGCACAATTAATGAACAGTTTCAGTAAGCATTTCAGCATTTGGAAAAAACGGTTTTATCCCAATGAAAATCGGTTTTAAAACAAATATTTTTTAGTCATTCGTACAGTGAAATTCGTAAGGTGTGCATTTATTACGTAAAAATCATGTTCACACGACTTTTTTATTCTCTCCAAGTGAATTATTTTGTGGTAATATATTCGTATATTGCACCACATTGATATGTCTCATCAAAGATATTTCGATCAAACCGGACAGAAACTTGAAAATAGGATTAAACAACATAAAAATGATGTCAAAACAAACGTAGTAAGAGCAAACAACACAGCAGCCTACAAACATACAAAGGATATGGGACACAAGTGTGATTACAACACCAAATTTATTACTAAGAAGGAAAATTGAAGGAAACACCTCACATTGGAAGCGTTGGTCATTCATATAAATAGAAATAAGTCAATAAATCTGAAATCTGACATGGACTCGCATAACCTGAACATACACCCACATAGGGAAACAATTATAACGACATAACATGAACCAGATGAGACTCAAACTCAAACTGTACTAAACATCAGAGATAACAACCTGTACAGCCATGTCCCCAACCAACGACACTATTTAAAATAACGCCAAGATCAGTCGACAGACTTATTACAGATAGTTAACAGCATTATAATTAATTCCAAGACCACAAAATCAGACAAACAAAACGAATATATAAGTTCAGAAGATACAAGAAAACAAATTTTGCGCTATTGTTTTAGAATTTCGTCGGCTCAGAGTGTGTAGGCTTAGAGTGTAAACAGCATACTAAGTAAATTATCAAGAGGGACAAAAAACATTTTTTAAAAAAATTGAGTATATTTTATTAAAAAGTTTTTAGAAAGGTTATTTAATTCAGTTTTTACTTTTTTATAACCACTTTTGTGACTTAACAGGTTTTTCTAACCAAATTCAATTTTTAATATAGAACTTAACAGGTTTTTCGTAAACAAAAATTATCAAAATTATTATCATTGGGCTATTTTATTTGAAAACGTAAATCGAAAAAAATCAACTATTTTTAAGAAATCTGAAATTTTGATATATTGTTGGTATTGACGAAGGAAAAACAATTACTGGATTTTTTTTGAGTACTCTGGCTTTTTCACGATGTTTTGTTATGATGTTCAATGTTTTGCTTAAGATCCTACAAATTGCATGCGATTTACGTATATTTTTGCAAATAAAGAGAAAAATAGTTGAAATTGAAATGCGTGTAAGGTGGAACTTAATAATGTTTCTTTTTTCCGCTAGGTGGCACGTTAAACCTTGGTTTACTTCAAAGCTCATATCTCAAAAATCGCCCTTTTTTGGCTATGAACTATGAACTACATGAGCCATGAACTTACAAAAATAGTAAGAGATTCCATATGGATTTTTTATACGATTTTTTTAATTTTAGTTTATGAAAAATTCACGTGTGTTTTTTATGCAGGTAATTAATTACTAAATGTGAATCAAATATATTGAAAATTTTATATTTTAACATCCGTGTTAAATTTGAAACATATTCTGTGCATTGCTCATTGAAAAACATGGTTTTTATTGAAAATAAGAATTGGAGATCCCAACCATCGAATATTTTAATATACTTAACACTAAGATAAGAATAGGGCTATTTAAAAATAAATATTTTTAATATAAAAATCTTAATTTAATGAATAAGTATCAATATTACAAACAAATACATTAAAAAATTCTTTATATATTTTTATTTGCCTCTAAATTGTAATATTTCTGATTATCGGAAAAGAAAAACATTTTGGCAATTATTTTATCGGGTGTAATGTACTCCGGTGAATATGCAGGGTTTACTGAACTTAGAAATGCGACCAAGTATTGAGCCATTAATGGTTAACAGTACTTAGCTATTGTTATTTGGCCAACACTAGAACCATTCATCGGCATATCTATGATTTACAGAAAAGAGCCAGTATATAGTTAACCTTGAAGTGTCTAGCATTAGTTTATGAATCTAAGAAATGTTCTTGGAAGAAAACCCTGATGTCCAAATCAGCTTCTCAAAGTTCACCACGTTGCGACTGAGGGAATGTATTTTAAACAAAAAATGAAAAAAGTCTGCTTAAGAGACTAAAATGTTCTAATGACACAGTAGATTAAGCAACAAATATATGCAATGCTCGTAAAAATATCATGGAAGCTTACACAGAAAATATTTTGAAACCTCTTGAATGTTACGGAAAAATACAATATGGGCAATTTTTAATGCAAGATAGATATTCGTTAGAATCCATGGAAAAAGGATGAATTTGTAGAAGATTTAATACACAAATCGGTCAATATATTAAAAATTCATAATTTCATAGCTGCATGTATTTACGTTAAAATTTGTGAAAAACAAAAAAAAAGGACGATTTTTGAGATATGAGCTTAAACCCTCGAAATGTATGGAATAAAATTAAATAAACTAACATAACTGTTTTGATCTAGGCTTGTGATTGTTTTTATTTATGGTACCCGTTTTCACATGTATTTTACGTTTTCATTGTGCTCGTAAAAGGACGTTAAAAAATTGCAATCAAATTCAAAAATTCTTAGTTGTTAAGAAGTCACCAAACTGGTTGGGTTGTGAAAAAATTCAAAAAAGCTCCGGCATTCTGCGTTGAACACGATTATATTAGTTACCAACGTAAAACCACCTGCCGAACTCTTGCATTATAACTAAAAAGATTATATCTTCATTTGAGTGAAACATCAAACTGTCGAGAGCTCTGATTGTCAAACTGACAGAATGCAGATTAATACTCTATAGTACCTAGATCTTGAAAGATATTTGTATTGTGATTTGTAATATACATATATTGAAATCCGTTCCAATTTATAGCGAAAAACAACCAATTTTCATATAAAATAGCAGAACCTAAATTTGTCTGTTGAATATATGCAGCGCTGCACAAAATATCCACATAAACAACATACATATTATACATTCTCATATATTCTCCAATAAAACTATTAAGTTATCATATTACAATTTTAATCAAACTGTATTTTTTTATTTATTTGAAAAAAAAGAAATAAAAACAATATGATTTTCACAGATTATCGTTTTACATTTTTTTAGAATTAATAGTTTTTATATTTTTTATCGATATATAATTTCAAAATGACATAACAATAAAAAACTGCAATCGAATCAAATTGGGGTTTTATAATTTAAAATTACATAATTGATCCAATAACCGCAAAATTTAATATTAATTGTTCTAATTTTAATTTCTTTAAACTGTAATTTTTTTTTAAATTTTCATTTGGGTCAAATATTTTTTCGCATTTCCAAGAAAAGTTTAAAGTAAAACACATAATTTTGCTTAAGCAGCAGACAAATAAATTAATAATAGTAATAAAATTTTGTTGACAAAACAGAATAGCTAAATGGGGTTTTAAAATTACAAAATAAATATTATTAATTTCCTTCTGTGGATATACATAATTAGATTTAGAAAATATCGATATACTCGTATAATTAATTATTGTTTATAAAACAGATTGGGTGGTTTACGTATAACTTTAATGCAGATGCAATTAAAATCAATCGAATTCCATGATTAGTTATACCAAGAACTTTATATTGTAGACAGTTTTTTTATTGATTTTTCTGACACCGCTACGAAGAAGTTATTAGTATTTGCTCAGAACATATTTTAATTTGATTAAAAGCAAACATTGGCAAAGTAGAAACAAAATTATTTTATTTATTGAAATCATATCGTTACCTCGTAATTTCAACATAATGAATGACAAATAACAAAAAATATTTGTAGCTACAAAATGCCAGAAAATATAATTTTAAGATGATTCCAAATTAGAAAAAGCAAAGAGGAAACTGAAACACAAATAGGTACGATTCCTAGATAAATAAATTGGCTGTTTAACTTACAGCTCAGCCTGATGCCCTCTTATAAGATACTGTTCAATAAGCTAACTGTAAAGTACCCATAATCAGAGTTAATATACGTACGTAATGTAAATAAAATAAAAGAGCAAATAGTTTCGACATCGTTATTGTCTTTGCTTTTATATTGTAATCATTTTTCACGATTTTAATACCTTAAGTTTTAGGAAAGCTTTTAGACTTTTAATGCATAAAATTAGTTTTATCCAAGCGCTTATTTTTCCGTAAAATTATTCAAGATTTACTATATAACACTGTATTTTTTATTATATGATCATTTATCAGTTTATCACATATCCTGATACAAGTCTTAAAAAGTTTTTTGGGTCGGGGCCCAAGAGATAACCCAAGTAACAGCCGTCTTATGTAGTCTATTATTTTTAGCCGCATTAAGCACCTATGTGAACTTGGAACCCGAGGATATGGAACAACAAACAACGTAGAATTGTAGTAAAAGTTTTTTGTTTCTAGTTGCAATAAACATTACTCAAATAATTAAAACAGCTGTTTCCCCTACATACAGGTATACTTTTGATAAGTCAAGTATACAAGGTTGTTTAAAATCGTATGTAGTGTACTCAACTTGTTCAACTGTAATTACATTTTTTTGGGTAAAAAAATCTCCAAAAATATTTATCATGACTACAAAAAACTTAAACGATTTCGAACAATCTTGTATATTTGTCTTAGCAAAATTATCGCTGTGTGTAGGGGATTCACCCGTTTTAATGATTTGAGTGATATTTATTGCAACTCCAACCAATGTTACTACAATCATCTACTACGCTTGTAGTTTCTGTCAGATCAGAAGAATATTTCAACTTTTTACTGAACTGTACATTTTTAATTTTGTTGCCGACAGAAAAAAATTTCCAAAATTATTTATCATTACTGCAAAAAACTAGAAATTCGTTTGGAGTTTATAACTCAAATCAATCAAATAGATGATTTTCCTACACACAGGATTGTTCGAAATCGTTTGTAGTTTCTTGTATTCATGAAAAAATATTTTGGAATTTTTTTCAGTCAACAAAGTTCAAAAATGTACAGTGGACTAAAAAGTTGAATTTTTTTTTTTTATTTTAGAATCAGGATAAATATATTTGGTAGTTTTTTATTGTAGTCAACAAAATTAAAAATGTATAGTTAAGCAAAAATTTGAAACATTCTCTTGATCTCAGGAACTACAAAATTCTCCTTCTTATTCTAGATAAGGACAGTGTACGTGGACGATTGTGACGATAAAATCATGTTTGTATCCAAATGCTACTGAATTTAAAAATGGATTTGTTTTGACTAGGGTAATCAATTAGATAACAAAGTAATGAGAAAGAATCTGGAATCCTGTACTACTTAAACTTTGTGCAATGGTTGCTGAAAATATGGTCGATAATTGAAGGATTATTAGGATTAGAATGTGAAGTAGGTCTAAAGGAAATTTCACTTCAAAATAAAACTGCAGTACATGTTGGAAAACTTAACAGAAACTATTTGAAAACAATTTGATAGGTTATCTTGCTCCTCAAGGCGTATTCAAAGCTTTCAGCAAAATAACTAATTGAATTGGTGTAGTTATAGAACAGTTTGCTAATATCGCAATTGACTGGTTTAATCCTATTTAACACTATACTAATTATAATTTCACAATAATATAGTTATTTTTATGTAAATTTACCTTCAGATGGTGAATTATGAAACGATGAAGTAATGAAATAGGAATTTTTATGTGAATCCGGTCTCGATGATAATTCATTTTTATAGTCCATTGTGGTCCGATGTGGATGAAAATTTTCTTTAAGCAAACAAATTAACATATTTACAGAAATTAAAAACAAATACATACACTTTTTAATTTCAAAGTATTAGTACTTTAACACGACAAAGTTTTTAAAATGCTTACCCATTTGTCCTAATTGATATGTCTCTTGTTTTATTTTTGGTAATCCTAGCAAACTCTGAAAATAAAAAAACATGCACACAAATTACTAAAAAGTTTGAACTGAAAACTAAGGTGGTGGTATAAATGGAGCAAGATTACTTTCTATTTGTCTTGAATGTGGCGCATTCGTATAGCATTAATATCTTTAGCATGAGTAAATATATTTGAAGCTTAAACGCATTGCTAAACTCACGCTACTTATAAGCAGAAAATGTACGAAAATTTTTAATGCAGACCAGCGGTCTGACTCAAAAGCATTTCAGATGTTTATGCCAGAATGTACATTAAAAAATCGAAATAAGCAAAAATGTATGTAAACGAATAAAATTGTTTTTCTGCTGACTTCATTTTGTAGAGTTACATCAAATTGGACTGAACAGCCAAAAAAACATAAAACCGTTTGGAATTTTTTTTCCACATGAAGGGATCACTTTTTGTTGATTTGCAAATGTTTTATTTTTGATCTACGGTTGTGACAACCTCGCTTACTCCACTCCTTGCTATTGACTGGTTTACGCGAGACATCACATACAACTGGAAATAGCAGTGATCAGATGATATCATTAGCCAAGGTGATATCTTAGGAGTGCTGACAAACAAACTGTTTTAAGTCAACGGTAGCACCCTCAATCTTAGCTATGGTAATAGTGATATTTATTGCAACTCCAGCACGTTATTGTTTGCTCGAAGAAATAAGCCTTCATATATCTCTATGTGTTGGTTTAATCATTGAGGAAGACAGTACATGGACAGTAGCAAGTTATCGCGGGACCTATGTCTTAAAATGTTTTTATGTGTTGTGTGTTGTGCTCACACATATTGTGATTCCTACTACACATCACATTTTATTAAAACAAAAATAATAAATAATTTAGAATAGCAACAGAATATTTAAACTCATTGAAAGTTGTAGTAAATCTACTTGTTTTAAGGATTATCCGGCATTTTCGATTATTTGCAATGCTCTCATTATTAAGCATTTTGTAAAATATAGATTTTATTGTATCACTGTTTATAATTTATGTTTTTTCATTCAGGAGAAGTTTTTGTGGGTAAGTAAATTTTCCAAACAAGTTTTAGTTGAAATGGCATAAACACTTTAGCCGATTTAACAGACTATAATCGTCTACCCATTTTACTTAAACGTTAAATCTGAATGTGTTGCGTTTATAGCTTAATGGATATATGTTATGACTTTTAATAGTGATATAAGTTTGATACCAAGTCCTTATAGAGTTTATGTTTGTAAGTTAAAACTAGGAAAGAAATTTTTAGAAAACATCAACAACATGTCTGAAAATCTATAATATTTGAAGCATTTCTAGTTGCCAAGTACATGAAAATAGCATGTACATCAAGCTCAAGGTATCAAATCATGTCAAACAAGAAACACGTTGATATTCAGTTCAGAATATTCATGATCTAAATGTTATGTATTTTATAAAAAAAACTTAACAAAAATATGTTTGCTCATTTTTAAAACTATATAAAAAACAATACATACAAACTAATGTGCATGTTTCTCTCTTGAATTAAAAGATAAATGATTTCATTTGAATTGCATTTCCAATGTGAAAATCATTAGAGTTTTATGGTTGCTTTCCAATTTCTCATTAGTGCAAAATTTAATATCTTTCGTTATAGGTCATTTTATTTTCAAATACCAAGCAATAAAATATGTATTAAATTGAATAAGATTTATTTTGTTTTATGAAATTAATTTTACGAAGAATTTTTCTATTCGTTTGATTTTTTGTATCTATGAATTCTAAAACAATTCAATTTAAATTAAAACTTGTCTCTAGCTCGTATTGAAAATTTTTGCTCGAGAATAAAATATACCATTAAAGACTTACTGAAGAAACTATGTACTATTATTGTTACATAGCAATATAAACATTACCATGTTAAAAGACTAAATATTCCACCCCGATAGGACATGTACTGAAAATATAACTCGTAATCGACAACGAATCTGAACTCAATTCAAAAATAAAAAATTTTTTACACAAAACCAATAGAATTGCATTGAACATAGAAATTTCTCAAACCATCAAAAATATTCACAGTTTAAAGAAGACACTAAAATACAGAATACTAAGGATGAGATGTTGTGCACCCCAAAATGTAGTAAATGACTTCATCCACCAACAAAAACAGTCAAACAAAATAGCACATGATTTAAACATGATTAAAGTAGGAAACAAAATTAAAGCACTGACCGAGAAGAATAAACTGAAGTTATCATATAGCAAAAACTGGTTCATAAATCCAACTGATAAAATCTTTCCTACAGAAGCTGAAGCCCTTTTGGCTTGTGGCCCAAAATTTTCAGTAGTCCATAACAAAAAAGACATTCCAATAGTAGATATTGTAGCCGAAACAGAGAAGACTATCTCGTCTGGAGGAACAAAGAATCAACAGGATGTAATAACAACATCAATGTAAAGTAATAACAACACAATCACACACTGCCCACCAGGATTTATTATTGCAGGACCATGGACCAAAAACCAAGAAATTTATTCGGATTCTACAGTCTGACAAATTAAACACAACAATAGCTATATAGGAAATAGATCTAAACATGAAGATGAACACTCTCCGGCAGAATAAAGTCAAATATTTCACATTAACTAAAGACGCAACAGTTGAGTTTCAAGAAGAAAACAACGAATTGGCTAAAACTCTTCATGACAAACAATACATTGATTTACAAAACGCGTAAGAAACTCAAAACTTACACGGCGGAAGCACCGAAATGCTACCTAACAATAAAGATTGACAAACCGGAAAAACCTCTGAGAATAATAATAGCTGCGATAAATAGCCCGTCCCGAGAAATGTCGAAATATATAAATAGAATTTGCTCTGAAGCAGAGATAATTAACAAATACGACATATCCAATTCCTTTAAATTAAAATTAAAATTAAAAGGACTCAAAATTAACAACGATGATGCTATAGTATCTTTTGATGTAGTAGCCACGTTTGATAACATACCACTGAATTTAGTATTCCAATCTCTACAAAAAAGATGGACACAAATATCTAAAGTCAGAAAAATTCCAATAAACACGTTCTTTCAGATGGTAAGATTCTGTGTAGAAAAAACAAATTGCTTCCAATGGTCAGGGAAAATCTACAAACAAAGGAAGCGATTAACAATAGGAGGCTGCACATCAACAATATTGTCTGATTTTGTCCTAACAGACATAATTGATCAGACGATCTCATAAAACGGAATTGAACCAGCACTGTTGGTCAAATATGTTGATGACATCCTTTTCATTGGACTAATAGATGAAATTGAAAACATTTTTAACATTTTTAGCTATATAAACAAAAATATAAAATTTACCCTGGAACATGAGAACATCAAACAAATACCATATACCTTGATATGCTTATAATCAGAAATGATAACATAATATCAACTAATTTCTATCAAAAACCCACAAATTCAGGGAGGATAGTAAATTATCAATCTAAACATCCAACCTTTCAAAAAACGAACGTAGCCTACCCATTTATATCAAGAGTACTCACCCTCAGCTCAAAAGAGTTCCATAATGATAACAAAATAAAAATACAGAATCAACTAACATCTAATATGGATACCCAAAAATTTTAATCAAAACCTTAATAAGCAAATATTATAACACGGAACTAAAAAACAAACCCCCCAAAACACACCACCAACCTTCGAAAACAAAACATATTTTGGGATGACCTATGTCAGTCAATCAGTCAGCTGATTGACACTAGAAATTAAAACCAATACACAAACAATAAAATAACCCGGAAACAAAAATTCTCAGTTCTCACATTGAAAACATACATACAAATATCAAAAAACCATACAGATATAAAAAAAAATATATGTATATGTCATTAACCTCCGACGTTCTGTCGTATTTATTTCTAAATTTTGATTTTAATTTCAATTTGTTGACTTCGATTCAATTAACGTATTTTACCAAATGGACCAGTGCTTTTTTATAAAATTTATAATGATTTTAGTTTGTTTAATTGTCTTATATTTTTCTTTTTGTTTTAATTAACAATTATTAAAAATAAATAGTTAAGTTTTTAACTATTTAACTTTTATGAAATGAGAATATTTTAGTCTATCATCTGAATTATTGCAAACAGTTTGACTCACTTTTGCGACAATAACAATTACAAAAAAAAAACTTTAAAAAAAAATAGAGCCAACTTTAAAAAACACAAAAAGGTAAAAAATAACTCAATTACAACTTTAGAGACAAAAATACAGCTAACTCTTGATTTATTTATTAATTTATATTTAACTGCAGACAAAAAAAATTACGGTTTTAAACAAAGTTATTATATTATAGATTTTATTTATCATTATAATTATCACAATTATTATAGTTGTTACAATAGTTATTATAATATAAAAGTTATTTGTAGCAGAAAACTGTTGGAAATCGGTGCCAAGCCGATGACATGTTAGTCAGTTTTTCGTCAATTTGGCACCGACTTCGAACAGTTTTGTGCTACAAATAACTTTTGTAATATAATAACTACTGTAACAACTATAATAATTGTAATAATTAAAATAATAAATAAACTCTATAATATAATAACTTTGTTTAAAACAATAATTTTTTTTTGTCTGTAGTTAAATATAATTAAATTAAATAAATCAATAGTTAGCTGTATTTTTGTCTCTAAAGTCACAATTGAGTTATTTTTCACTTTTTTGTGTTTTTTGAAGTTGGCTCTATTTTTTTTTTAAAGTTTTTTATTTTTTAATTTTTAGTTTGGTTTTATACCCAAATGTCGGTTAAAAAGGCGTTTTTGAAGTAATAACTAAGTCTCGGAATGTATTCATCAATGACAATCAAGTAATCAATGGTTTTTCGATTTTTTGAGAAAAAAAAAAGGTAAATTTCCTGTCATAGAAAATTATATTGGACCAACTCGGAATCTAAAGCAATATAATACAGCTGAAACCATCCAAATACAATAAGCGGTTTCGATGAAATCGACGAAAATACATAAAAAACACAGGTTTTTTCAATTTTCTGAAAAACGGTATTTTTCGCGTGTTAGAAAAAAATACGAGACATTTAAACTGTATTTTAAACTATTTTAAACTATTTAAAATAAAACAATTTCCAAATTTTTAGTTAACAATTATTTATTTTTATTTATGAGACATCGAAGTACTGCTTTCAAAATATGATTTTTAAGTGAACGAGATTTACATTTTTCTAATTACAATCATGTTAAATAAAATTAATATTAATCAGAACTCGTTTATACAATTGTTAATTAACTTAAATAGGGTGGTCCATATAATAATATATTATGTTTGTTATATGGAATACATAACAACTTTCCTCCTTTTAATTTTGCATTTCATATGAGAACTAATTTATTTAGAATCGACTATAATTTAACCTACGGGGAGCATTTCTTATTCTATGGGATTTTCTGACATGAACTTCAGGACTAGAATCATCACTTGATTCCTCATTTCGTTTGCGTTTGCTACTAGCTCTATTTTGAATACGAACTGGTGACTTTAAATCATAGTCTACATTTGCCTTCGAATATTGATTGGCTAAACTTAAACTAGGATGAAATTTATCATCTAGGGTTGATCTTCTTAAACAATTTTCATGAACAAACCTAACGTGATTATTTACATTAATAAGATAAGTTAATTTACTTAGTTTTTCTAATATCCTAGCTGGTACCCATTTAATATGATTCTTAAAATGATTCTGATACATGACCTTTTCCCCCATTTCAAAATTCTTAAACATTTTTAAATTAAATTTATCTTTAAACGAGTTCCGTTTAGACTTAAATTTACAAATATTTTTATTTTTATTTTTATTTTCCACCAATAAATCATTCTCCTTTAGATCAGGCGCAAAACTGACTTTCTTTTTATCATTTTTAATCAAATCTAATAAGATTTTAGGTTTGAATGAAAAAATTAATTCCGACGGCAATTTTGAAGTTGACATACATGGAATATTTCTTTGCTGAATTAAAAAATTATTCAGTTTATGCTGGATGTTTAAATGTTTTGATTCGTCTAAGAGAGACTTCTTTAGTGCTGATTTCACTGTTTGAATATGCCGTTCTGCCTGACCATTTGATTGTGGGTGGTAGGGAGGCGATTTTGTTAGTTTTATTCCATTTTTTGCTCCAAAGTTTAAAAATTCATATGAATTATATGGAGGACCGTTGTCCGATACTATTTCTGATGGTAATCCGAAATTTGAGAAAATTTTACAAAGAACATTTATTACTGCTGTAGCCGTGGTAACTTTCATCCATATGATATCGCAGTATCTACTAAAGGCATCAACTAGTAACAGAAACGTATTATTTTGGAAGTGGAAGAAATCTACGTGCACTCTTTGGAAAGGATATGTAGCTTCCGGCCAAGTTGTTACCACTATTTCTTTTTGGACATTTTGAGTTTGTTGACAAACAACACATTTTTTAACAAATTCGTCAATGTCGCGATCAATTTTGTACCACCATACGTATGATCGCGCGACCATTTTCATTCGCACAATACCTAAATGATTGTCATGTAACATGGTAAGAACATCAATTTTTAGACTATCTGGTATTACTATTCTATTCATGTAATAGAGGCAATTATCTTCACATGAAAAGCTATTTCTTTTATCGAAATAGTGTTTTAACTGCGGGACCACTTGACATGCTATTGGCCAACCATACATACTATAAGTAAAAATTTGACTTAAATTAACATCTTTTTCCGTTTCTTGAACTATTTTATCCAGGTCTAAAGGCAAATTCTCACTAAAATTGAATGATTTAATACAATCTCCATTAATTTGTGTAGGTGATTGTAATGGCAACCGAGACAGGGCATCAACATGAGCCATTTCACAACCCCGACGATACTCAATTTTATAACTATACATAGATAGTATAACTGCCCATCTTTGCAATCTTGCTGCTGCAACCGCTGGAGTGGACTTCTTGGGGTTAAAAATTTCCTTTAGGGCTTGATGGTCGGTTTGAATTACAAACTCGTGCCCATAAATATATTTATGAAACTTTTTTAAACCAAAAACTATAGCTAACGCTTCCCTGTTTGAGAGTAGTTTTTCTCTGCTGGGGATAACGTACTTGATGCAAATATTACGGGTTTTTCCACGCCATTGACTATGTGGGACAATATTGCACCCACACTATAAGGACTAGCATCGGTGGCAATCACAATGGGTTTACATGGATCGTAAAGTTCCAGTAATTTATGTTTGACTATAAGACTCTTTGACCTATCAAAAACTGACTGACTTTCCGGATTCCAATCAAATGTAACATCCTTTTTAAGTAACCTATACAGAATTTGAAATTCACTTGAAAGGTTAGGGATAAATCTTCCATAATAATTCAATAGGCCCAAGTAAGACTGTAACTGACTCACATTTGATGGAACTGGGGCATTAATAATCGCCTGGACTTTTTCGGCATTGGGACTAATCCCTTTAGCTGATAAAGTGTGACCTAAATAATCTACACTAGACATTAACAACTTACATTTGCTTATGTTAATTCTTACTTTATATTTGTTCAACCGCTCTAAAGCTTGGAACAATTTACTTTGACAATCTCCTAAATCTTTACCTCCAATTAATATATCGTCAAGATAGCAAAACACTCCACCTACGCCAAACAATATCTGATCCATGACATATTGAAATATTGAAGGTGCACTTTTTAAACCGAATGGTAATTTAGTGTATCTAAACAATCCTTTGTGCGTGTTTATAGTAAGATATTCACGCGATTTCTCTGATACCACCACTTGCTGATAAGCACCCTTCAGATCAAGAACACAAAAATACTTTGCATTGGCAAGACTTGCGAAAATGTCATCTATCCTAGGTAGAGGATAGTGTTCCGTTTTGGCTACCTTATTAACAGTAACCTTACAATCAATGCAGATTCTAATTTCACCGTTTGCCTTTGGAACCGAAACAATTGGACTAGCCCAGTTGCTGCGACTAACTGGTTCAATAACCCCTAACTTACACAATCTATTTATTTCGGACTCGACCTTTTCTCTGATTTTATAAGGTACGGTATAAGGACCATGGAAAATTGGAATGGCTTCATCGTCTAACAAAATCTCTGCCGTAAAACCCTCAATTGTTTGGTTACTACAATCGCTCGCTACTACATACGGAAACCGATCACTTATTTGCTCTAAAATTGGCTTATCATTAGAATTTAAATAATTTACACACCTGACTGAAATCAACCCACATAATTTCTCTTTCCAATCAGGAGCCAAAACATCTAACCATTTCCTTCCTAATAACGGTTTAAATTCCTTATCACTTTCTATGACAATTAACTCCAGTTTGTGATGCCTTCCTTCAAAATGCACATCGACCTCAATTTTTCCATAAACGTTTATAATTTGACCTGTAACAGTGGAATATGAATTATTAGTGGGGTTTATTTGTAAATGGCTAAAACATTCTTTGTACTTAACTAAATTTATTACTGATGCTTTAGCACCGGTATCAATTTCCATAGAAATAAAATTTCCTTCGACTTCCATAACGCTTTCAGCTGAGGTATTTGACGAATGGACACAATAGATACTGTTGATACTGTTGACTTCCTCCTTTGATATACTTCGACATACTTTAGAAGTGTGACCTCTTTTGTTGCAAATATAACATTTCCAGCCGTTTGCTGGACATTGACTTTCTTGATGCCTATAAATTCCACATTTTATACAAAGTGGTAATTTTTGTTGACTATATTCTCTTCGATGACTTTGACTAGATCTCCAACGTTGACTTGAACCAGATGCTTGGCGAAAACCTGAGCTATACCCTCTATGCTGGCTTGGACTGTTACTTCGATGACTACTTGTTGACTCTCTGGACTGACTCCTTTGAAGTAGACGACTACGGTTATGATTTTCAGGATGTAAATTTTCTTTTCTGACAAAGTGAGTAGCTGATGGATTAATGGCTTGAGTTTCCTTCTTTGACATTTCCATATTTAACGCTGTACTGCAACACTCTTCAAAGCTAATATCTGGTTTTGCTAACAACGCTTGTTGGATAATTTCGCTTCGTAATCCGACTATGAATTTATCAGCTAGAGCATCTTCTAAAAAGGAACCGAACTCACAGGTTTGTGCTAACGTTTTTAATTTTACTATAAACTCGGTAACTGTCTCTCCTTCTGTTTGTTTCGCTTTTGAAAATTTAAACCTCTCGGCTCTCTTATTGATTTTTGGTTTGAAATGCTTTTTTAGTACTTCAATTATTTCAGCATATGTTAATGAACTAGGAGCTTTAGGAATGGACAACGATTTTAAAATTTTATAGCATTCCGCACCAATGATGGTAATAAACAGCGGCACTTTCTTTTCCTCTTTGACTTCATTGATTTGGAAATATTGTTGTATACGATCTTCATAAGACTCAAAGTCCTCTCCTGGCATAAACGCTTCCATATTACCGATAAACGGCATTTAAAAAAAAATTTCTTTGTGAATATGTGCAAAATTTTCATTAACTAATTCTTCTTTTAATTTTAATTTATTGCTCATAAATTTATAATATAGCAGCCTTTATGAACAATATTTTGGTTTTTAAGAAAAAAAATTTAAACGTGCTCACCAATATCCAAACTATAGTATATATGCGGTATGTCGACAAAAAAAAGTTGTATAAACCGTTGTTCTCAAGCTGTTTTCTTGCAATCACCGTACACTTTTAATCTTTTCTATTCTAAAATTCTTTGCGTTTTGCACACTATATTTACCAAATAAATATCCAAATTTTCCTTTCGTCGCCACTTAAACTGTATTTTAAACTATTTTAAACTATTTAAAATAAAACAATTTCCAAATTTTTAGTTAACAATTATTTATTTTTATTTATGAGACATCGAAGTACTGCTTTCAAAATATGATTTTTAAGTGAACGAGATTTACATTTTTCTAATTACAATCATGTTAAATAAAATTAATATTAATCAGAACTCGTTTATACAATTGTTAATTAACTTAAATAGGGTGGTCCATATAATAATATATTATGTTTGTTATATGGAATACATAACAACATTCTCGAAATCCACCCAAATAGAATAAAATTAAAACAATTCAATTTGAATGAGTCGTTTATGAGAAATCGGTGAACAGGCATTAAAAATACAGCCTTTTCCAATTTACTGAAAAAACTGTATTTTTCACGTCATAGAAAAAAATACAGATGAACCTCCAAAGTAACCTTAATAGAATCCAATTTAAATCATCCAAGGCGTATGAGCCGTTTTTGAGAAATCGGTAAACAAACACACATCAACATTTAGAAAAAAATATGGGACCATTTCGGCTTCAACTTAAAAAGAATACAATTTAAATCATTAAAATCGAATGAGCCGTTTTTGAGAAATCGGTGAACAAACATCAATAGACATAAAAAAAAATATTGTGACGCTGATGCATAGGCTGACTTCACCACAGCTCTGGAAACATAGTGTTCTGGATATATAATGAGCTAATATTCATAAAATACTTTAATTAAAAGCTAACCAATATTATGGACTTCGTAGTTCTATATTGTCCTATGTCATATTTTGTTAGTGATAGGATTTTTTGTTTAGTTATCCATTCTTTAACCAAAAATATAAAAAAACAAAAAAAAGAAGAATTACGTCCATCAACATCTTTGAACGTATGTTGTTGTGGGACCTTGGTCCTAAAAGGTTTTTATGTGTTATTGTGACACATATTGTAATTCCTATTACACAACACATTTTATAAAAAAAAAAATAAAACTATTAAAGCAAGCAGTAGTATCCCAACAAACATAAATTCTGTTGTACGAGAAAAAGTAAAAAAAAATTTTATCGGAAGTGACAAACCGGAAGTTAGGATGCAGAACTGTTGTAAACCGTACTAAATGTGTATGTACCAAATTTCATCCAATTCGATTATCAGGTACAGAAGTTATTGAGCTTCCGAAACAACAGGTGCTTGGAGGACCCCCTACCACTTTGTTCACTACCGCTAAAAAAACTATTCCTTGCCATACATATTTGCATCTTTTTGCAAAGTGTAATCAATATTACTTAACGAACGAATGTTGTATGCTTCCAACAAACATTAAAACAATAAACAGGTGTTCGGGAGGACCCCACCACTTATCCCAATATTGTCCAAAAACTAATCAATTCTTTGTCATTAAAGTCTTCATCTTTTTTCAAAGTGCCATTAAAATTGATTAATGAATAAAATCTGTATGCTCCCAACATACTTTAAAAACAAAGTGTGAAAAGTCAGCAGTTGTATGGTAGACCCCCCGCCACTTTGATCAATGCGTTCCAAAAGATGATAATTATCTTCTCACACTAATTGAAAGCTTTTGCATAAGTTTTATTATAATCACTTCATTATTGTAGGCTGTAGTGTGCATAAAGATACTGAAAAAACTGCCAACAATTAAAAAAAAAATTTTTTTATCGGAAGTGAAAAACCGGAAGTTAGGATGCAGAACTTTTGTTGAGCTTTAAAAAAACAGGTGTATGAGACACCCCCAACCACTTTGTTCACTATCGCTCAAAAACTAATCAGTTTCTTGCCATACATGTTTGCATCTTTTAACAAAGTGTATCAAAATTCGTTCACGAACGAATGCTGTGTGCTATCAAAAAACATTGAAAAAAGTGTGACACATTAAACAGATGTTCGGGAGGACCCCCACCACTTATTCCAATATTATCCAAAAACTAATCAGTTCTTTGTTACTTAAGTCTGCATCTTTTTCCAAAGTTTCTTTAAAATAAATTAATGAATGAAGTCTGTATGCTCCCAACAAACTTAAAAAACAAAGTGTGAAAAGTCTGCATTTGTATGATAGACCCCCCACCACTTTGATCAATGTGTCCCAAAACATGATAATTATCTTTTCACACTAATTGGAACCCTTTTCCATAAGTTTCATCATAATCACTTCATTATTGTAGGCTGTAGTGTGCATAAAGACACTGAAAAAACTTCAAAAAAGTACAAAAAAAAATTTTTCCCGGAAGTGAGAAACCGGAAGTTGGGATGCAGAATTATTGTGAACCGTACTACATACTCATGTACCAAGTTTCATCCAATTCGCTTATCAGGTACAGATGTTATAGAGCTTTCAAAAAACAGGTGCTCTAGGGACCCCCCACCACTTTGTTCACAATCGCTCAAAAACTAATCAGTTCCTTGTCATACATGTTTGCATCTTTTTCCAAAGTGTCATCAAAATTCATTCACGAATAAATGTTTTATGCTCCCAACAAACATAAAAACTTTGTGGAAAAAACCACCTGTTGTATGGTGGACCCCCAACCCTTTATCCAATGTGCTCCAAAAGCTGATAAAATCTTTTTCATATTATTTAAAAGCTTTTACCTACGTTTCATGAAAATCGATTGGTAATTGTAGGCTACAGTAGGGATAAACACCTGAAAAAAAAACTTTTTAGCCGGAAGTGATAAACCGGAAGTTGGTACAGTACTAAAATCTTATATACTAAGTTTCAATAAGATCGTATTTCGGGATCAGAAGTTATTCAAGATTTAAACTTAGAGGTGTTCGGGAGACCCCCCCGCCATTTTGTCCAAATTTGAAATGATACCAGATCTTCCATTTTCAAGTGAACCTGTATCATTTGCCAAAGTTTCATCAAGATCCTATGCAGAAAACTCACCCACACACACACCCACCCACCCACACACAGACGTACACCAAAATTTTTTTTGGCTTTTTAGATAGAGGATGGTCCAAAACAAAAGAAAAAATAAAATTTGGGGTATGTAAGATTTTTTTTTTCACGATAGATTGCATTACTTTACAGAATTTAAAATTGTGATGAAGTAAGAAACCCAAGTGAAACACAGAACCTCCTTCTTTTTTTAAGTCGGTTAAAAATTGAAATAAAGGACTAAGCCAAACAAAAAATTAAGAGTATTCTTATAAGAAAATTTGAAATAATCAACCAAAATAGTTTTTTATGGTGTCAAACAAATTAAAATATAACTCGTAATATTAAACAAGAGTGATTATTAAACTATTTTTCGTTGGCTCAATTAACAATTTATTAATATTCCAAAAAGAAAACTTCTTTTATTTTTTCAATAAACTGTTTGTTGATTTAATAAACTATTGTCATAAACTACTTTATTGGTTTTAATTGAAATAATATATTAAATATAAATGTCTATTGTGTGACTATTAGTTTCTGGAAATGAATAAAATATGCACATTTCAGTACATTACTGCAAAAGTTTTAGAATACCCGAGATGTAAGGCTTTTTCCTAAAATACCCTGGCCTAGAAGTCGAAAAAGCATGTGAAAAAAACCATTATGCACAAAAAATTTTGAAAATTAAAGTTGTTTAAACAAAACATTTTTATTAATTTCTTAAACGCAATTCCGATATTATTCATTTTCACCTTATTTTTAATGAGAGCGATTAAAAACCTAGCATTCCCAAATAAAGGAGATACAAAATATGTTGCTTCATTTCAAGTCGAATTACATATTTTCTTTAAAATGCACAAACCTTTTGATAAATAAAATACGATTCCTGTACTGAAGTATAGTACGACAATTCAAAAACAATAATTTGCATGTAAAATAAAAACAACATTTTAAAAAAATGACAACAACCGAAAATATAAAAATCGAAATTTGTTCTTAAATATATATCTAACCATCATGTGACGAACGAATTGTGATAAATCTTGTCAGTCAGACTAATGTAGTTTCAAAATTACGTTATAAGTTTTAAAATTGATATATTAAACTGATAAGTTCGGCTGCCTCAACTAATATTTTTATATTTTCGGTTGCTGTCATTTTTTAAAATTTTGTTTTTATTTTACATGCAAATTATTGTTTTTTGAATTGTCGTACTATACTTCAGTACAGGAATCGTATTTAATTTATCGAAAGGTTATACTTTGTACAGTTATTATAATCCAGGGGAATGATGCAGAGTGCAGACTATTCTAACAACAACATAACAGTCTTAGCTCGGTTATAGCAACGTATTTTTTTCGTTTTATACGTAGTTCGTATTCTTATATTTATTGCCAATAGTTGAGTACAGAAACATTCGGTTAGTAGTAGTACGTAGTACCAACAAGTTTTTTAAATTCGATTGATAAACGTGTTAATTGACGTAACAACCTTTTTTGTTAAACGTAAAAAAATTTTTCATTGGTTGTATGAAACAGTAAACGTTACTACTTTGTTTTTCAACAAACGTATTAACGACAATTGTTTATTGAATAAACGAACAAGTTATTATGTAATAAATAGATATTCATTGAGCCAAAGAACAAGTTTATTGGAAAAATAACAATAAATTTTAATTATCTTAAGGATCTTTCATTGTAACAACATAATGTGTTTAGTGTGCATTTATAATTTATTCTCCTGATTGTGTCACATTTCGCTATCTTGCTGTTCTAACTGATTTACATCAAAATGTATATCCTATCACATGAAATCTAACTCTAATCGATCAAAAAACAAGCATCCCAAAATTCGATTAAAAATTGCAATTTTCGCTAAAAAATACAATAACCAACTTAAGAAAAATATTTTGCAATACACCACTCCTAAAATTTTCGGTAATAGCGGCGTTCCTTTGAAAGAAGTTCAGCAGCTCTAGAACTATTATGGAAAGTACGTATCAATGTTTTTATTTGTTTTTTATTAGTTTAGCAGTTACCTGGATTAAAACAAAACCATAGTTCTAGATAACGAGCTTAATGAATTAAAACTTTCACATTTGCATATTTTTAATGATGTGGATATATTTATACCGCCTGGTTGTTTTACAATTAACCTTTGTGATTTCCATCACTCAAATGCCCAAACACTCAAATACTCAAATGGCTCTAAAACAAAATATTATAAACGCTAGATTTCAAAAAAATAATTATTGTTGAAATAAGTTAAATTGTTTTTTTCGCATCAATGTCGGTCTGTACACAATATGTTATCCTAATAACAAAATTCATAAAATTATTTTAAATTTTAATCCTTCTTTTGGAAAAGCAAACAAAAAAAAACAACTTAAATCATCCAACTTCTTTTAACGATATATAAATTAAATTTTCTGACATTGAACAAAATATGTAAGTCTCGCAGTTATTATAAAAATACGCATACAGTAATTCAACGGAACTGTTAAAAGGTATTTTGAAATTGTTTATATTATATTTTAAATGTTGACAATTTTTCATTTATGTTTTTTTTTTTTTTGTTTTTTGTTAAAATGTCATTTTGTACAGTTCATTTTTCAACAACGATAAGAAATAATAACTATTATCTAATACCAGAAATTAACACAATTCCCATCTCTTGAAATCCCAATTAGAACATTTATTTTTGAAATTTATTACCGGGTGAACAAAAAGTTTTGTGGTGGAATCAAGGAGCTTAAAACTATGGAAGGCTAATATTTTTGTCTAAAATACAATGAATGTAACAATCAAACTCACACAAGTTTACACTTTGCTCCATGGTAGAATAATAGAATAATAGCAAATAGCTATTAAACTATTACGATGTAAAGTATAATACTTTTTTAATATGAGAGATAGCTATATTTGATATTTTCCGATCGATAGTATAATAGTTTAATGAAAAAAATCCATCCATCCAACCGTCAAAACGTAAAATCTAAAAGATAGTTTCATGCGATTCTAAAAGATGTGCGACATCAAAATCACTCAAAATTTAGTTTTAATTTTAAATTAAAATTAGTATTCTAATTTTTTTATGAAATAGTTTTCGATTGATAGGATTTGATATTCAAATTTAAAATATGGTAACCGTTTTCTATCTTTCAACATTATTCTGACGTTACACCACAGATAGAATAATACTATATGTATTTTGTGGTATAAACACCCAATGTATTGATAGTTTAATAGCAAAAATTTTTTATTCTATTTAACTAGCAGCGGTATAAATAATTAGTCAATTAGTATCAAACTACAAAGAAATAGTAGTTTGTATAACGATGCCGAAATGTAATAGGTTTCATGTAAATATAAGAGCTACAAAAAACATCAAAAATGTAAATTTTAGTTCGTGAAAAAGGTGCAGTTTAAAGTTTAATAGTCAAAACTATCTGTTCAGTACAAAAAGAAGTGATATCCTGTGTCAAGTAGAAACGAGTGTAAAACAAAACATTTCCAAATAATTAGGTGTTCTACATGTTTGATTTGAAATTCTTACTTTGTCTCTCGGATTAGAGATTAGAATTAGAAACAACTTCAACTAACTAGGTATTAAAACAAAAGTTTCTAGTAAAAGTAAAAGTACAAAATAATATTTATTTATTTATTTATATTCGAATGCAAATATGGAATGCGATATTTATACGATCGACTGAATCGAGAGAAGTGCAGAACCATCACGAAACCTCAGTGATAGCTAAGACTTTTATTTAATGAGAAATATTATATACAAAATGTAAATTCTATAAAAGAAATGCAAGCTAATTTATTAGTTAGTATTTTATACTGCAGACCCTAGTTTGTAGATTAAAAACATGTTATTTGAACAGAATTTCATTAAAGTTATAATCTGTTAGTCCTGAGGTTTCGTGATGGTTCCGCACTTCTCTCGATTCAGTCGATCGTATAAATATCGCATTCCATATTTGCATTCGAATATAAATAAATAAATAAATATTATTTTATACTTTTACTTTTACTAGAAACTTTTGTTTTAATACCTAGTTAGTGGAAGTTGTTTCTAATTCTAATCTCTAATCCGAGAGACAAAGTAAGAATTTCAAATCAAACATGTAGAACACCTAATTATTTGGAAATGTTTTGTTTTACACTCGTTTCTACTTGACACAGGATATCACTTCTTTTTGTACTGAACAGATAGTTTTGACTATTAAACTTTAAACTGCACCTTTTTCACGAACTAAAATTTACATTTTTGATGTTTTTTGTAGCTGATATCACGATTTTTTGTAGTAAATAATAAATTTTATGAGCTTGGATTATAATGAAATAAATAATAATATTAATAATAGGTAATTATTTCATTTTGATATAAGCAATTTGAATGTTTGTCATCGATTTATTTGTATACCAACTTTAACGATTGATTGAATTATTTCCAATTTTTCTGCGTTTATAAAAACAATATACCCAATAATCCGCAAGATATGTAATTATAATGTATTTTTATGTCAACATACAAACCAAATACATTCCTTTTTAAAAGATTTGTCTTAGCAAAAATCAGACTAAATTAAATGATTTTTTGTGGGCTTATATTTACTCTGAATTTTAATCAAATATATGTACAGAACTGAAAAAAATTTATCACGCATTCAAATATAAGAACTGGATCTTTTATTCGAAACTCGAAAGCTCTTCTATTCAAAAATTCGGGAAAGACTGCAGTTACTCTTCCATAGATATTTATTCAATGATGTACCTATTAGATACTAGTGTAAGCTTAGTGTTAATTGATTTACCACATTTAGTAAAAATTAGCATCAATTGGAATGCAGTCTTAACATATATTAGGTAAACATACCGTCTAGATTGATATTCAAAAAAATATTAAAACGTTTGTCTTTTTCGAAATAAAAATTTTAAACTTTCGAAACTAAAAAATGTATGAAGCCAAAAATTGTCCATATTTTAGAACACATTGACACCAACACAAAAACATTAAATTTTCTATCAACCGGTTGACATTTGTTCGCAATTTTTTTTTGTAAATTTTTATTATTGTTAAAAAGATAAACAACAAAAGAATTAAATATTTTATTTGTTTATTTATTTAGATAAATAAATTTAAATTAATTGGACAATGTATGTTCTAATTGAGTAAAATATGTTTTTATAAATTTACAATGGAGTCAAATTCAGATATGTGTATATTAAATGTACAAAACGTTTTCATACGATAACATACGGTCGATAACATACAAAAATAAATTTGTTAATAATTGTAATAATTTATGTCAACAACAAAATGTGACATGGCTTGATGATGAGGAGATTGATAAATTGGATTTATCTATTGATCCAGGGACCGATAATGTTCAATCGAGTAGATAGCGCTGATATAATATATAAAGAAGAAATGTAAAATGGTTGGAAAATATGAAATGGGGGATATATTAGAAGGATCTTACGGAAAAGTGAAGGAAGTATTAGACTATGAAACGTTAAGCAGAAGAACTGTGAAGGTAAATCTAAATTGTTTGGTTATGTACGAATTGCTAATATTTTTGTATTATGTCCTTTAGATATTGGCAAAAAGAAAATTGCGTCGGATTCCAAATGTGGAGCAAAATGTAAGGAAAGAGATACAGCTACATCGCATATTAAATCATAAAAATGTAATTGAACTTTTGGATGTGTTGTACAATGAAGGAAACAAAAAATGTATTATTCAATGATGTACCTATTAGATACTAGTGTAAGCTTAGTGTTAATTGATTTACCACATTAAGAGTTGGAAAATATGTAATGGAGGATATATTAGAAGTATCTTACGGAAAAGTGAAGGAAGTATTAGACTCTGAAACGTTAAGCAGAAGAGCTGTGAAGGTAAATCTAAATTGTTTGGTTATGTACGAATTGCTAATATTTTTGTATTATGTCCTTTAGATATTGACAAAAAGAAAATTGCGTCGGATTAAAAATGTGGAACAAAATGTAAGGAAAGAGATACAGCTACATCGCATATTAAAACATAAAAATGTAATTGAACTTTTGGATGTGTTGTACAATGGAGAGAAACAAAAAATGTTAATTGATGGATTAGAATATTTTCTACGTATTTTATATTTCACGGATATAAATAAAATAATTTAGTTTTAATGAAGAATATTTTATTTATTGTAATTTTAAGTAATTTTTAATAAAATGATACATATTTACAAAAGATTAAATTATAATGTTTTTATGTTTAAAAAAAGTGTCTTAGCTATTTACATTTATTTACATTTTAAACTTACAATAGATGGCTTGAATCAAAAAGTCACTAGAATGATAAATTTTCGTCTGAATAATCTTGTTGAAATTTCATTTTTCAAAAATCGTATTCGAAATTTTATGTTTTAATTAATTTTGTATAACGTTTATTGTACAAAATCTAATTCAAATTAAAATTTAAAGGTGACTTTATGTTACAAAACTCGTCATAAGTTCATATATGTTAAACAACATTAGATCAAATCATTTTTTTGAGGTTATGTCTACTAGGTTCAGCGTAAATAAAGCAAAAGTGGGAATCGCTATTTTTTTTTCACGAACAGCGATCTACCGCATCGCTTTGATTTAAAGCTCGAACGTAGCGATATAATTCAATGAAATTTATTTTCAAATTTCGATTTTTAGTGATTTTTTTAAAAAAAGTATTCTATTGCTCAGACTGTAGTGTCTGTTCAGGGGATGTTTAGTCCGACTATCATTCGAATTTTTCATCATTTTTCGAACTTCAGTGGTTAAAATTTTTTGTTGATAAATTGTTCGAAAAAATAATGAAAAATGAACAAAAATAATGAATATTAAAATGCAATATTTAAAAATATACTTTTTACTGTTTATTTTTAATTTTTTTATATATTTCTATTTCTATTTCTTCCAATCTATCCTTCCGGGGCAGTCCTTCACAAAAAGATTTATTGAGCACACCAATGAAATCAACAGAAGCGATCCAAAATCCAGATATGCCCAACATTTAAAAACAGAAAAACACAAATACACCAATATCAACACAAATTTAACCATATTACATAAAAAAAGAAAAGGACAACATCTAGATAGATTGGAAGAAATAGAAATATATAAACATAAAAACAATAACAACATTTTAAATGATAAAATCAACACTAAAACTAACAAAATATATGACATAATAATACAAAATAGCAGTTGAAATAGTATATAAGTAATAGTTTAAGCAAAAATTGTAATAATAATTTAAGAACTGAGGATGACGTAAGTCGAAATCGATATTCTATAAAATAAAAAATAAAATCCAAATTGTTACTATAAGGAAGTTTATATTATTGTTAAAAAAATAAAAAAATTAAAAATAAACAGTAAAAAGTATATTTTTAAATATTGCATTTTAATTCAAAAGTGACAAAAGCACACAAACAGTGAATAATATGGAAAACCATAATAACACATATAATGAATATTAGTCAGACTGAAAATCTTTTAAATTAAATATCTCAAGAACACGAATTTTAACGCCTCTTTGTAAATTTGATATATTTTAAAGTAATTATAGAACTACACCCAGAGAAATGTGTTTGGAGAAATTATACTTATTAAAGTAATAAAAACGCCAATTTTTATTTACGCATTAAATATTCCTCTTAAGAATGATACAAACCTAATTTTTATTATTATTCCTATTTGAGGACAACTTATTCTTAAGTCAGGATGAAGTATTCAATAAAAAAAGTGCTTATTAAAGCATGATCACTGAATATTTTGAATAATTTTAATGAAAAATAAAAAGAATTTACCGTTATTAATTCTTCGAAATATTTCGTTATCCATCACTACGAATGGATATTTTATACTTAATAAGGTTCTATTTAGTCCAAATGTTCATAATTTATACAATTTTTTGATTTTTCTCCCTTTCTCTCTCAATCAGTCATACTCAACATACAATATTATATAAAATTAAAGCTTCATTGTTTCATCAAGAATCATTACAATTAGGTGGTGTGAAATAAAGTGTTTTGAAATTAAATTGTGTGTGCTATAAGTTTATTTTGCAATTTTAATAGTGTTAAAGGTAAGTTTAATAAAGTAAAAATAGTGTATGTCAATCATTATTTATTAAATACTGATTATTTAAGATAACAATAGATAACAATCAGTGTTTATTAAATACTTATAATAAAAAAAGACAGTGATACACTCTAAACGTGGGCTTTCAAATATGAACCTGCATTGAAATTTACATTAATAACAAATTGTTACTTAAATTTTTATAATAGAAAATAGTTTTAACCCCATTTAAATTCTTACGCTTATGGATAATGCAATAAAAAAGTGACTAATGTGTTTGCACTTGGCATAAGTATTCAAATAACATTATGTATACCACTTGTTACTTTACGCAGAATTTCTGCGTAAAGTAACAAGTTGTATACATAATGTTATCTTAAAATTTTTACTAAAAGTAGCCAGAGTTTACAGGTTATAAACCTACGAAATATTCCATTTCCTTTCACTATACCAATATTTTAAACTCAAAAAGTTTTATAATTTTTTTTCGCTCTTTCAATCGGCCCTAAAAGTTAGATCGGAACGTCAGTTATCAGTCAGAAAAAGTATATAAGCTCCATTCAAATTAAACTTAGAAAATAATTTTCA
The DNA here is from genome assembly GCA_963693315.1 of Diogma glabrata. Lineage (NCBI taxonomy): Eukaryota > Metazoa > Arthropoda > Insecta > Diptera > Cylindrotomidae > Diogma > Diogma glabrata. The sequence goes on along the minus strand of OY856186.1, from coordinate 124,870,586 downwards.
TTTAAATAGATGGATAACATATTTTCAAGCAATATTGAGGACACCGACATTTACAGCACATTTATAATTGTACCGGAAGAAAATCCGTTAGGCGAACTTTTAAAAGAATGGTCAATGGAATCGTTGTTACCAAAACTGATAAGTTCGTTTACAGTAATTTTAGCTAACTATATAAAATAAATTTAACTTCAATTTATAAAGGTAAAAACATCGATTTGAATAAACTTCAATATTTAACTGAAATTGAACTTAGTTCAATTTTTAAGGAAGACCTAGGAAACCAAGCGCAATTCCGAGCCAAATTAGTAGAATGGAGAAAAAAAAATGTAAAGTTAACAATTCTTATATAAATTAATATCAATTGACATGGAAATGTTTGCAATTCATTTGTATAAAGCATAATGTAACTAATTAAGACATCATTAGTTATATTATGCTCATTTTGATTGTTGAATGATGAGATATTTGTTGTTAGAATGTGGCTTTATATTGACAGTAGTTATTTTTTGCAGAATCTACCGAATTACATTACTTTAAACCAAAGCATTGATATGATATCTAACCCTAGTAGTAGTCATGCATTAATTGAAAAATTTCCTTCATCGACGGAGGAGTTAATATCAACAACACCAGCATCAAAGACGCTTTGCCCATCAACACAATCTTCTTTAGATTTGTTTGTAAATAATTCATTTCATGTATGGTTTTTGTAAATGTATAATATGCTTTTATTTTTATTATTAGGATTTAAATTGCTTTTTAGCCACTTCAACTGGTGCTAAAATTAAATCTATGTATGAGGCAAATAGCCCCCCACAGCTTACCCCTGAACTTAGAGAACTTCTTTGTACATATATCGCTCGTTTTTATGTTGAAAATAACAAATGCATGATATCAAATGATTTTTATTGTGTCACAAAACAAATAATTCAAAAATTTCCTGAAGAAAATGCTGTAAGCTCAAGCATTAGAATTTATTAGATTTCACATATTTTTGTTGCAGAAAAAAAAGAAATAAATATAATCAATATAATATTATTGTATTATATAATATATAATAACAAATATTATTTAAATATAATGTTAATTTTTGATATTTCATAGGACTATTACTTCCGGAAGAATAAATATCCCTCTGGAACACTCTATAATAAATACAGAGTAATTTCTAAGCAGTTAAGAAAAGTTGGATATTTCACGGATACTAAGAGACGGCGCTCTACTTTCTCAACAACAGACCAGTCGGAAGAGATCTTAACAGGTATTTGCAATATAAATTTACAGTAAAAATATGTACAAAATAATTTATAAATATCGTATTATCCAGATCAAGAAGACAACGACGCAAATAAAGACTGGCTTAAAGTGCATAACGCTCCATGGGAAACTGTAGAGAGCAAATGGAAACAGTCCTTTCATATTCGTAGCGCAGATCAGACGAAAGATACAGATATCAGATCAGTAATTACACAGTGGCCGCTTTACAAAAACTCGAAAGGATTTAGGCTTGTAAGTATATACACTGTAAATTTTTTTCTTAAAATCCAAAAATTATTTGAAACACAAATCTATGGTGTTTTCCAAACAATTTTTTTCTCAATAAAAAGATTTTTGATGAACTTTATTTTGTATATTGTAAATTTATAAAAAATTGTAAAATTTACTTAGTTTTGTTTTTGACTGTAAACAGTTTTGTATTGCTGTAATCAATAAAATATGTAATTCTTTGTTTTTTATGCAGGTTGAAATCGATTTTGAAATTTTATATCCGGAAACTCATGCGTACCTGTTTAATACTTGGTCAGAATTTAAAAATAAAATAAAACCCATTCTCCAGAAACGTTTAAAGGACAAACACGCTTTACAGCAGGCGAAAGATCTGTCAAAAACCGAAGGTATAATAATCAATAATTAATTAATTATTCATTACTTCAGTTAATGAATATTAATTATAATTATCTTATTACTATTTGTTCTATATGTTTTTTTTCTTTTATGTTTTAGACATTCCTGATATACAACTGTGTAAGTTGATTCATTATCTTTTAAAGCCTTCGGGGAAACATAAAATAAACGACAAATTGAAAAAATTTACTATAAATGACTCAATCGAATCATTTATAGTAGAAGTCATCAGTGTTAAACATAAGGATGAAAAAATCCAACAAGCGAAGGAATTTGCTATTTCAAGAAATATAAAACTACAACCATTTATTATTTTTATAAATAGCACCAATGCACAGTTTTGTGTGGTATACGACGACATATATTATAGCTTCGACAGTTTCTTGGTAGCTCTAGATATATGTTTCAAAATTTTTTTTGTATTTAGATTAGCTTACCCCAAACAGTCAGAAAAATTTTGGATTTTAATACAAAAGTACATATACAAAATAACTACAAATTTTGATAACTTGTCATCGGATATAATTGACACCTTATCAGAACTTCAAAAATAATAATTTATAAATTTTTAATATAAAAAGTACATTTTCAATATGTTTTCATGTTTTCTATGTTTGAATGCGTTTGAAAGTGTAAATTTTTTAATGAAACATTTTACTTATATGCATCTTTTGGCCCCAACCGCTGTTTTACAATGTAAACAACAAAATTGTAACCAATTTTTTTCCAACCGAAACTCTTTCAAGCGCCATCTAACAAATAAGCATGAAAGCAATTGTACTTTCAATTCTAACATAAGTGAACCCAATAATAATAAGGGACAATCGCAAGAAGCGACTATATTGTCTAATGCAAATGAATTAAGTAAATCTCTAACAGTTGAATTAAATGATAAAATAAAAATTAATTTTAAGGACGTACTGTATAAATTACAGAATAATGCATTAAAGTTTGTACTTGAATTATATGCTAAAACTAACATGACCACTGTTTTAATAGATTCAATTTTAAAATCATTTCAAAATCATATTTTAATAATTTTGGTAGAGATTTTGGTGGAAATAAGACCCATTATTTCCAGTTCAGAGGTTGATTTTAACGAATTTCTCAATGTGATTAGGGCAATATTTGATAAAGTGAAAACAGAATACCTACTAATTCAAGAATTAAAAGAAAAAATTGGATTCGAAAGTCCAAAAAACTGTGTTATACACAGTGAAGTACAACAAACTTTTAAATCAGGGCAACCAATTTTAAAAGAACTGAATTATTTTTGTGTATTGTCACCAGTTATTTATCAAATTAAAAAATTTTTTGAAAGAAATAATGTGCTTACTGAAACTTTGATAAATACAAATCAGTTGCTTAGTTGCAGAAGTAATTTAGTTAATTTTGTTCAGGGAAAGTTGTGGAGAGAAAAACTGAGTTTCTTTTCATCCAACGAAATAGTTTTACCATATATTTTATATTACGATGATTTTGAGACTGGGAATGCTTTAGGTAGTCATGCAGGTTCTCACTCGATTGCAGGTTTCTATTTCTATTTTCCATCCATACCATCCAGCTTAAAACTCAACAATATATTTGTTGCTCAGTTAATGAAAACTACTCACTTAAAAAAGTTTGAAATTAATCAATCTCTTGCCCACTTAATTGAATGTTTGAAATTGATTGAAACGGAAGGCATCGTAATTACAGTCGATAATAATAAAAAATGTGTCAAATTTGTACTCGGTCTAATAACGGGTGATAATCTAGCTCTAAATTCTATAATGGGCTACAGTACATCATTTTCACATAATTTATATTGTAGACACTGTATAGAAGAGAAAGTAATCCTTCAAAAATCGGTGATAGAAAACACAAGTAAATTGCGTAATGTGTACAATCATGAGATCGATATCCAAACTAACGATTCTAAGTTGAGTGGTGTAAAATTTAATTCGTTATTCAACAGCCTTAAGACGTTTCATGTCACTAAAAACTATTATTGCGATGTAATGCATGACGTTTTTGAAGGTATTGTAAAATTTGGATTAGGAAATGCCTTGAAAATATTTATTTATGAAAAAAATTATTTTTCCTTAGATTTTCTCAACAGCAAAATTAAATCCTTTGATTATGGAGAAATAGAAGTTGAAAATCGCCCTAGTGATATCAAACAAGATCACATAAAAAACATGAACTTACATATGTCTGCAAGAGAAAGCTATTGTTTTCTTAAATATTTTACTATTTTCTTGGGTAGTAAGGTTCCTCAAAATGATGTATGTTGGAAATATGTGCTTTGTCTATATGACCTTGTAGAATTTTTGTTAAAAGATTCTTTCAATAAAACAGATATAGCTACCTTACAAGGACTGATAACACAGCATCACACACAATATATTAATTGTTTTAAAACAACCTTAAAACCAAAACATCATTTCATATGCCATTACCCCCGTTTGATTGAATATTCAGGTCCATTAAAACCATTAAGTTGCATGCGATTAGAAAGCAAAAACAAACAGGTTAAAGAATATTCTAAGGTGTGTTCCTCACGAATTAATCTACCATTATCTCTTAGTAAAAAATGTAGTTACAGTTTTGCGTTTGATATTATAAATAATTCCCCATTCCAAAAAGATATTGATATTATAAAAACAAAATCTATGAGGTCTTTGAGACATAATTATCTCTATTATAGAAATTTAAACATGGAGCCATTCTTAAAAAATAATTCAGTAGAATTAATTTCGGCAGTTCGATACAAAGGAACTTTGTTTAAAAATGGATTTCATGTTTATGATTCATCAAAGTTGTATGTAATACAGGATATGCTAATATCCGGGTGCAAGCTGATTCTAATTCTGTTAGAAATTGAAATTTTAAGCCATGATTCCAATTTAAAAATTTATAACACAGGCGAGTCAAAGGGAGAACATTTCTTTAAAGAAATAGATTCGCTTACAAATAAAAAACCTTTTCAATTACATACCCAAAGCGATGGAAGGAAATTTTTCCTACCACGAATGCTTTGAGTATAATTTTAATAAATAAGCTTTTAATTAATTAAATTTAAAAATTGCAATAAGTTTACTATTTAATTTTAATAATTATATTTATTTTTAAGAAATGTGTAATTTACTTAAATTTATAATTTGTTATTTAAATATAGGAATCTTTAGATAACAAGAAAATAATGAAAATAATAAAATAGGTATAATGAATAAGTAATGTGTTTTAATATGCCATATTATCCATAGTTATAGATAAACTGATCATAACATTGTCACACCAAATGTCTAATTAAACATAATTGATAGAACTAGATTGCAGAATACATGAAATAACATGTCATAATTAAAGCTTATAAAAGTTTAATACATACTTAATAAGGACTTATCTGATTCTAATTTTTGGGTTAAATCATTCCTTTCTGCGGTATTAATCAATCAAATTAGTGATAAAATTATGATTATATTATGCATCATCCGTACATAAACTAAAGGCTTTATCATTCATACAAAGAATAATCAATGTTTAGAACAAATTTCATAGATAATACTTGGTATGTAATTATTATTCCTTCACTAGACACGGTTGAAAATTACACTTAATTATTACATAAACTATCCCTTGTAGGAATATTTCATCCAAATATTTCTCTGGGTGTATTTAAAAAAAAGCAAAAGTTAAAATTTAATTGAAGTTAAAATTTTTTGTTAATGGAAGTTGTTTGAAAAAATTATCAAAAATTAGAATTTTTAGTCGGACTAAAATCTTTAATATTAAATATCTCAAGAACACAATTTAACGCCTCTTTGTAAATATGGAATGTTTTAGAGGATAAAACTGTTTTTACAAAAAAAAAAAAATTAAATTCCAATTGATCTTCGACCTTAGCATCATCTTTAAAAAAGTTTTTTTAATATATTAACTTTAAAATGAATTACAAAAACAATTAATTAGTTTCTTTTCAAACGATTAACTAATCACCTATCAAACAAAAAAATGTTTGATGAAATCGGTATAGCCGTTCTTGAGCAATTTGATGTCAAAGCTACATCGGATTGGCAGAATTTTCATTTTTCATGCATGTTGGGGTGGCCCAAACTATGCACTTTAAAAAAATTGTAAAATAAGTCGTATTTTTTATTATGTCCATATTACTTATATGTTCTTCACGTAATTACTGTTGTGCCTGCATTATGAGTCTGTGTTCACGCGTACTGTTCCAAAAAAAGAAAATGAACTTTTTTCGTTCAACTTAAAAAAGGCTATCAAACAATAATTGCGGAAAAATTTTCGATGTTGAAAAAACATCGATGTTTTTAAGCGATGTGTCGGAAAATATCGATTCAGGGTTCCGATGGTTTACATCGAATAAAAACATCGATGTATATTTTAAGTGGACACCCCTAGTTTGAAGTGCTTTGATTCTATTCAGCACAGAGCTGTCAAACTGATTGGCAACTCAACTCTTACTAATAAGCTTGCTTCTTTGCAGCACAGACGAAATGTTGCTGATCTGACAATTTTCTACATGTACATTATGGATGAACGAGCTTCCGCAGAGATAAAATCAATTTAAACTGAACCAGCAAACCTATCGCGTTACACCAGAACAACTGTTGCGTTGCGGCCCATCCATTTACGGTTCAAATAAAAAAGTGTAAAACTGTCGCATTCCAACGTGATTTTTTGAAAAGAGTCTCTCACCTCTAGAATGACTTGCCTGCTTGGGTATTTCCTGATAGCTATAATCCTCAAAATTTTAAAGTTAACGTTAATGAGTTTCTTAGAGAAACTTAATTTATTTAAATATAATCCTAATCCATAGGATTAGGTATCAGTATCATTAGGTATCAGTATCATTAGGTGGCATGGTATCTTCGGATATTCAGAGACGTTAATTCATAATTTATTAGAATTAATACTAAACATGCATAACTTTGAATATAAAAAAAAAATAGATTTAAAGAAATTCGGGGACCACCAATTTTTTTCTACGGAGCATTAATGGTCCCCGGACCAACGGTTGAGAAATACTAGTCTAGAACAAGTTTTTCTTCTAATGCAAGTTGCAAATTCATATTTAAAAGTTCATCATTGTAATGTACGACCTCTTAATAAAAACCTTGATGTTGTTCGCAAAAAAATATCTTACTATATATAGTATATATTTCAATAGAATCATCTATCTTCAACTTTTAATTTTACAAATTAAAATCAACTATTTACCATAAAATATCAAGAGTAAATAAATTAAAAATCAACAGAAATTATTCTCATTGATATATATATATATATATATATATATATATATAATATATATATCTTCGCTTTCAAATAAAATTAATTTTTGTTTTGAGTGAAAATTAAGTGTTTAACATGAGTCTGTATAACGTTTACTAATCAGTCCGACATCTATTTCCAAAATAAAACAAATTTAGGTTTTTGATTAATAACCGAGCGAAATTTGAAATATGTTTTAACTAAAAACTTAATTCATTTTAAGGAAAAATTCACTTATAATCCAGTATTTCACTCATTTGTCATAACAAATCATAATTTCACTATTTTGTTATACTTATTGTATCTTCTATTTTTGTTAATTCTAAACTCAAACAAGAAAATCAAATTAAACCGAAACACATAAACTTGATGACATTATATTCATCTGTAATTTATATTAAACTTTTTGTTTTACAAACTGAAAATTTTGACATATGATTCTTAAGTAAAATAATTTATAGAAATTATATCAACATCAAAAATAAATTTTATTATTAAAACGACAAATTTAATCAACATTTAATACAATTTTTTATTTTTGGGATTTGATTTAATGGTTATTTATGAGCAATTCAGCATGAACAAGAACAATAATTAAAAATCTGCAAAACAGATATTACAATTTTGGAACCGATTGTTTTTTTAAACAACAACATGAATGATCGTGATAATTGAAGTAGAAATAAAAAGTGTAAAATTAATAATTTCGACAGTTATTGCTCTACAGAGTTCCGTTAAATTGTACAACAGTCACGTATGTCACTATTAAAACCAAGATGATGTATCCAAAAACATTTATTTCTCCGGTTACGACTCCGTACCATCATTGGGTTAGCAGACTAGTTTTTAACTACCTGCACTGTTGTTGCCGTTTATGTTGAATAAGGAAAAACAGGCTGTCAACAAGTGTATATCTCCTGTTTTAATTTTACAATTCAATCAAACGTCTCAGAACAATTATCTACGGCCGCTATGAAGTCAGGACAATATATTTTTAAATTACAGTAATGAACTGTCGGTGATATGAAGTACATACGTTGTAAAGTGAACCGTGAAATCAATTTTGAAATGTTTTACGTAAAATAGAATGATGAAAGGAAATATTTTACAATTTTTATAAGCTTAATAAAACCTGGAGATCTTACTTTCAATTTAGTGATCGATTCATTATTAGTTTGAAGAATTACATATACCAAATTAAGTGACAGTAGTGAAAAAGTGTGTCTTTAAAAAAAATAAATAGATGATTTTATTATAATAATAATCAAACTATATTATTATAAATTTCGCAAACAATTTCTGATATTTAATTATTTCTAAATTTTAATAAAAATAAATCAAATTTAAAACGCTCGACTAGTTTCCGTTTTGACACCATTTTCTAAATCTTTTAACAATTGATTGTATTGTATTTCATAAAATAATTTTTTATAAGCTCTCGCTAGAAGATGTTGTCAAAACCGAAACTAGTCGCGCCTTTTTAATTTAATTTTTTTTTTGTTTAAATTTTACAATTTTAAAAATTTATTGCGAAAAATATAATAAGTGTTTAGCAAGTATACCACCAATAACAAGTATATAACAACATCTGCATGCAGAGATCAGTTTTTGCTGATTTGTAATTTTTGTTATCTACGGACGTTACAACCCTGCGTACTCCAGTCCCTGCTATTGACATACGAGTTTACGTAAGATATCACATATTCTACCGGCAATAGAAGTAAAATATCACTAACCAAGGGGATATCTTAGTAGTGGTGACTAATGACCTTTATTAATTCAACGAAAGCTCCCATGAAAAAAATATATATATACATTTTAAAATTTGAATAAAATAAATAGCTATAGTAGAATTTTTTTGCCAGCGAACACAAAATTTGTTTGTTATGCGCATATTGTTTGCACATGCGCATGCACATGCGCATATTGTTTGCACATTCAGTGTCTCGATTAAAATATTAAAAAAAACTATTGGGGTCGCATTGAAATGGACAAAAAAAACGCATAAAATTTATAAATTACTATTGAAATTCAACCAATTATAATAGAAACCCAAAAACTAGTAGAAATATTAATGATTTTGTTGGAAATATAACAAAATTTTGATAATTAAAAATAATTATAATAAAAATAACGACGCCTATGGAAACAAATATGACAACAAACAAATGGTACGAACTAGAAGTAGAAATTTAACTAATATAATTGTTTTGAAAACAAATTTATTCCAAAATAAATAATACATCTCTGTTTTACTTTTTGTCTCATCTTTTATCTCTTGCTGCGTCGTAGCTGTCAGAAATTCGCTGGCAAAAAAATTCTACTATACTAGTTTATAAATAATCCTTTGCAAGTTTCATAATGGTCGTAGAATTGTGGGACTTCACTTCGGTATTATATTTATGTCCCACAAACAAGTAAACGAACAACGCTTCCTACCTTTTAAAACTAATTTAATAAAACATATGTTTTCGGAAATTGGTTTTTTGATTGAAGAAAAAGAAAGAAAACATCACAACTCTAGTTTTAACACACCGAATTCGGAAAACTAAAAAGTCCCTCTGCAGTGGCGGCTAACGATGGGACTAATGATAATCGCCGCATGTTCGTTCGTTGTCTTAAAAGTAAGATTCAATTTTTAATTGATACGGGAGCTGATATATCAGTCATCCCTAACTTTTATTTTAAAAATCTTTCACCAGACGAACATTTAGTCCTTACTGCTGCTAATGGTTCAAATATTAAGACTTTTGGTACTAAATTGCTGTGTCTTGATCTGGGTCTCCGTCGTGAATTACGACATCCATTTGTCGTTGCGTCAGTTAATAAACCTATAATAGGTGCTGACTTTCTTTCAAAATTCGGCATTGCCAAATGTCCCCTTGTGGGGACTACCGCCGTCTCAATGCGGTAACGGTACCAGATCGGTATCCTATTCCCCATATTCAAGATTTTTCAATGCACCTGTATGGTTGCAAGATATTTTCAAAAATTGATCTAGTACGTGCTTACCACCAAATACCTGTAGCCGCAGAAGATGTACACAAAACTGCAATAACGGTCCCATTTGGTCTTTTCGAGTTCATTAGAATGCCTTATGGTCTGAGTAATGCGGCCCAGACCTTTCAGCGTTTTATGGACGAAGTTACCAAGGGGTTGGATTTTGTTTTCGTGTACATTGACGATATTTTGGTGGCCAGTAAAAATGCAGATGAACACATGTAAATGTGTTACACATGTAAATGTGTAAATGTGTTACACATGTAAATGTTTCTTTACGCATTCTTTTTAAAAGACTTACTGATTTCGATATTAATATCAAGCTGTCCAAATGCGTTTTTGGTGTTTCTAACCTAAATTTTCTAAGCCATGAGATTTCGGCAGATGGCATATTACCATCTAATGATCGAATCCTGGCTATTAGACAATTTCCTCAGCCATCATCTGTTCAACAGGTTCAGCGGTTTGTGGGTATGGTTAATTATTACCATAGGTTTATACCTAAACTGGCCGAATTACTCGCACCAGTTCATACCCACCTTGCAGCCCTTATTAAACAAGGCAAGAAGGTAAAATTTTCTTGGCCCGTTGGATGTAGTGCAGCTATTGACATTGTCAAACAAGCACTTGAGCATACAATACTTCTGGCACATCCTCAACAGAACTCATTTTTCTGTTTAAAAACGGATGCTTCAGGTACTGCGATAGGAGCAGTACTAGAACAGTATGCAGATAAATGTTGGCAGCCATTAGCATTTTTCTCTCGCAAGCTTTCGCTTGCTGAAACTAAATATTCTGCTTTCGATCGTGAGCTTTTAGCAATATTTGCTGCAATCAAACATTTTCGGTATTTCATCGAGGGTCGAAAGTTCACTGTGCTTACTGACCACAAACCTCTGACTACTGCTATTACATCCAAGACGGAACGTTGTCCTAGACAGGCTCGTCATTTGGACTATGTGGCACAGTTTACCACTGATATTAGACATATATCAGGAAAAGGGATTGTTGTGGCGGATACACTTTCACGATCATTTGAGGAAATGGCTCTTTGTCTAACCGGGTTGGATATCTCTCAACTTATTCAACTTCAGGAGTCCGACAAAGAACTCCAGGACTTATTGGTTGTTCAGAAGACTAAAAATTTTAAGTTCAAACTGGAACTCATTTCTTGTGAGCACGCTCATAAGCCAATTTGGTCTAAGACTACCTCGGGAAAACCTCGTCCGTATATCCCCGACGAATTAAGACGAAATATATTTTATAATTTGCATAATTTGTCCCACCCAGGTGTTCGTGCTTCACGGAAGTTAATTTCTTCTAGATACTTTTGGCCATCTATGAATATCGACGTTGGTCTAAAACATGCCTGGCATGTCAACGATCCAAAATCAACCGTCATTCACGAACCGAATTCGGTAGGTTTGACATTCCAAGCGGTCGATTTGATCATATCCATATAGACATCGTGGGGCGTCTACCTCCTTCTTATGGATATGAATACATATTAACTACTGTTGACCGTTTTACTAGATGGCCAGAAGCAATTCCGATTGTTCATATGCGAGCAACGACTGTAGCTAGAGTCTTAGTCGATCAGCACATCTCGCGTTTTGGAGTACCGTTGTATATAACCACAGATCAAGGTGCGCAATTTGAATCTGGGTTATTTCAAGAGCTCATGAGTTTACTTGGAACGCACAAAATTCGGACAACGGCTTACAATCCTAAAGCCAATGGAACAGTGGAAAGGTTCCATAGACAGCTGAAAGCTTCTCTAAAGGCGCACGGTAATACCCTTAATTGGAGTGATACACTCCCAATAGTTCTACTTGGTATTCGCTCGTCGATCAAATCTGATCTTGAATGCACTCCAGCTGATCTTGTCTACGGACAAAGCCTTAGGATCCCTGGAGAACTTACCATGCATTCGGAAGGTAATTCGTCAGATCCTTCAACGCTGATCGGTATTTTAAAGCAGACTATGCGCTGCCTTATCCCTAAAGAAACTCGGAAAGGTCCTCAAGACAATATTAACATTCCTAAAGAATTAGAAGAATGCGACTTTGTTTTTGTTCGTGTGGATAAAATCAAAACTGGTTTATCACCACCATATGAGGGCCCATTCAAAGTAATAAGGCGGATTCCGAAAATATTATGTAATCGAAATAAACGGAAAAAATATTTCGATTTCTTTGGACCGACTTAAGCCAGCACACATGACTGACGCTTTAAAATCGAAGCATCGAGAAGCTACAAAACGGGTTCACTTCAAATTATAATTACGAATAGGTGCAAATGAAATCGAACACAATTTATTGTCAAGGAAATATTTTATTTATGTTACTCTATATTTTTTTATATATAGTTCACTTTATGTTTTTTTATCGAAAGGGGGAGTATTGTGTGACTTCACTTCGGTATTATATTTATGTCCCACAAACAAATAAACGAACAACGCTTCCTACCTTTTAAAACTAATATAATAAAACATATGTTTTCGGAAATTGGTTTTTTGATTGAAGAAAAAGAAAGAAAACTTAATCACTCTGGTTTTAACTTTCGATTAAAATAATTGTTTTTATTAAAATCAAATTTATTGCGTAAAATCAAACATAATTATGTTGATATAGTTTTTCCTAAATATTTGCATTTTAAAAAAATTATTTTTGTTTAAATAACAATATAAAATTTTGTTATTAAATTATATAAAATAAAATATTTTTATTTATTATTTTATAAAACATTAAGTGTGTTCATATATATAAAATTGGTTTAATTTAACAACACCGTTGAATACACTATTAACGCTGCAGCACGGAGTTTGGTAGCAGAACCGCTACAGAAATCGTTTAGAATCTATTCCAACCGTAGGGCGCCAGCCGATACGATTCAAAGCTTTAACGGGTGTAGCTACTAAACGACTTCTACGCCTATTATGAAACTTGGCAAGGATTACCTAAACACTATTAGCTATTAGAAAAATAATTAAATAAATTTAAATGGTCCAACTTTGTCTAATTTTAAAATTTAAATATGTTTTTTCCAAAAATAAATATTTTTAAAATTCAAAAATGTTTTTTAAAAGCTCATTATATGAAGTATAAATTCAACTGCTTTATTTATGTTATTGTAACTTTTTAATGTTATTGTAACTTTTGGGATTCAAAGTAGTGCGTACCTGCCGTTTAGTTAAATTTTTAAAGCGCTCTAGCTCGTTAACCAGACGTTATACTGTAAAAACGTTTTGTTTGTGGATCGAGGACAAATATGGAGCATTCTTTTACAAATCAAACAGATTTGGACACATTTTTGATTTGGTTGAAATTTTTTTAGGAGTTTTATATCGAAAAAAAAGATATACGTGTTTGAGGATTTTTCATTTTTTTTTTAAGTAGAGCGGTTCTAAATTTTGAGGATTTCGTGATTTTTGGACTTATTTCCAAAGATTCATAACTTCTGTTCTGGTAAAGATAGATGCTTTTTTCTATTTTATTTTAAAGTAAAGAAAGGTGGACTTTTAAAAAAAACTGTTATCTATAAAAATTATTAACAAATTCCTTTTGTTATAAACAAATAAAATGTCAAAATCGATTTTTAGTCACTGTCCAACAAAAATAAAGAGTGTTTAGTATAATCATCGTACTGCCGTGCTAAGCACAGAAGTGGTAACTTGTATTTTTGATATTTCGAGATACATATTAACAACTTTTAGTTTTCAATTTTCACAGACACTAATCAAAACTATATTTATAGTCAAAAAAATTTTTTTAAAAAATTTCAATTTGCTTTGAATCAGAGAGAAGAAAGTGACAATCGACACAATTGAATATATATTATTTGTTAATGTTAATAAAATATTAATTATTGGATAATTTAATAGTAAATTTGATACCGATATTTAATAGTAGATTTGATGATTAAAGAATATACGGCATATTTAATAGAGTAATTTTTGAATGAAAAAATTAACTAAATGGTTTAATTATGTGATAAAAATGTCCATCGACTGTTATTATATCATCTTAGATTCATAACCCATTTTTGACAAAAAAGCAAGCTACCACCTTTGTGCTTAGCACGGCAGCGTATTGTTACAAATAAATTAATTTTTCCAGCGCGGGACGGCAAAAATTTTTGAAATTTTATGTTTATTTTAAGAATTACCCATATAGGTGTAATATAATCAAATATTTCTAAAATCAGAAACATTGAAAATTTTAACTTGTCCGCTTTGCGTACTATGGAACAGTGGTTCTTAAACTTTTCCCCCTCGCGGCCCCCTTAAAATAAGTTTTTGGCAGTCGCCGCCCCCTTTTGATAAAATATTCTCGCGGTCAATATATAGAGTTAACTTTATTATAGTTCTGTTTGTCTGTGTCTAAGGGTATGAATTCGTGCCATGCTTTGACGTGGTCATATAGTTAATGAAAAATGAAATTTTACTTGATACAAAGACGAAATTTTCTAATCGTTCAAAATTTAATTTCTGTTTGGCACTAATAAATTTGATAAATTTTAGTTCGAATGTTCAATTTCGAAATTATGAAAAAACATCTTTCAAAAGATTTCTATGTGTTTGGGCAGAATTAAATAAAATGATGGAGGAGCGTGTCTTCCTAACAATTGTTTTTCCGCATCCTAACCGCCTAAATGTCACTTCGTATATGTTGCATAGGTTCGAAATATAGTGATCTAGTGAAATGTGATACGCATTACTGTCAGTAATTAAAGTATTTATTGAAAAATAACCGCATTCACATTCGTACACCGAGATTTAAAAAATGATTTTGATTTAAAAAATTGTGTAATATTTAAATTAAAAAATCTGGTAATGTTTTCGCGGCCCCCAGGGGGTCGTGGCCCCCTTGTTAAGAATCCCTGCTATGGAAGAGTTTATTGGTATATTCAGCTCTAATACAAAGAAAAGTTTTTTCAAGATTTTTCAGGAAAAAGTTTAACAACAGTGTACCGAAAGAAAACTTAATGTCAAGCATTGTCCTTGTATATCTGTTTGATGTAATACATTACGCAAACCCGTTGAACAGTTATTGACTTAATTACGATCTTCAGTGATATATCAGCTATCACAAGAAGAGTGAAAACGAATGCAAAATGGAAAATCCTAATTGCAAATGTTAGCTTCAAGATTACTGGGTGTCTGTTATGCCTGTGCAGGTAGACCTGCTGCTGAATTCTGTAACTAAAAAGAGGTGAAATAGTAAGGTATATATCACTTAACCATAAAAATGCGATATTTAGCTTATAAGTGCAAATCTCATTTTTGTGATGATATGATAAAAACTTACCACTTCATAACTTCAGAATTACAGTACTTACATGATGTCGGCTAACTGTTAAGTCTTACTGACCAAAATCATCCGCCAAAATATAAATATAAGGAATTAAAGGCCTAGAAGGCATTACCAGGACTACACTATGTAATATAAAAATGTTTTCAGCTCTGGTTTTATTAAAAAGAAATAATACAGGATAGCAGTGGTTCCTCCCTTTCTCAATGCTTCTAAACAAATATATTACCCAAAACTATTTTTTCAGCACAAACATAGATTACATACAACACTTGAAATAGCAGAAATTCAACATCAATATGATAAGCCAAAACGTCTGGTAGTTTGCCATCACGTTTAAAATTGTAACTTATACTATCAGTTTTGGTTAATGTTAAAAGGACAACGCTCCGAAGTAATTTATACAAACAAAATGACACGTACCAAAAATTAAATATAATAAAATGAAATGATTTTCCATTTAAAAGAAAATACGATATAAGTCTTAAAAATAACGAAGAAAATAAATTTAAATGAAATATAAAACCAATAACAGCTTATAGATGAAAATATGTTTCTTCCAAGAAAATCTTTTGAGTTCAATTGATTATTTCAATTTTATCGATCTTCTCGTATTTGTTTATACAAAAAACGATACAATAGATTCATTCAATATATTTAAGTTATGATATTTATAAGATTACTGTTATTTGTTGTATGATTAAAACGTATAAAAATTTCACATTAAGAATTTCTAGAAATTAATTAGCAATATTATCCTGAATTTAAATATAGCTATAGCTTCACAGCCCAGTTGGATTAAAAAAAGTATAAATAAACTAAAAAATTGAGAAGTGTTGATCTTTTTTTATATCTTTGTGTAGTAGCCAGTAGGAACTACAAAATGTGTCACAATAACACATAAAACTATTAAAACCTAGGTCTCACAACATTCTGAGGTGTTAGAGGATGCATATTTTTGTGCGCTATTTTTTCTCAAAATAATTGTTGCCAATCAACGTGAAACTAACTTCTTACAGAAGAGATGGCCTTATAAATTCACACAATCTATAGAAATTTAATACAAAAAAATACTGATTGTATATTAATTTAGAATTGTGTAATCACAGATAAAGGATTCATCTTAACTAAATATATCCTTATAAGATATCCTAAATATACCTTTATAAGATATCACCTTGTGGTATGTGGTTTGTGATATCTATTTGGTATGTGGTATCGGCAGTGGTATGTGATATCTCACGTTAACTCAAATATCATATAGCAGAAGCAAGCGAGGTTGTCACACCCGTACATCAAAAATGAAACAAGTTTACAAATCAACCAAAACCTTCATGCGGTGGGAAACAGTTTCAATCAGCAACATACAGAAAAAGAAATCTGAAAACATCCACTATGAATGAATGGAACAAACAAAATTTGATTTCTGTCAACAGCCTGGTAACAAAAATCAAAGAAGCTTTTTTCTATGCATTTCTAAAACCATTTAAAAGCAAAAGTTTAAAAAAATAAGTTTTGCTACTTTACTATCAAATTTCCCCTATAGCATTATTTAAATTTCTGATAGTTAAAAACAATCCAAGTACGAATGTCCAAGATTTAAGCTCTATTGTATTCAAGCTAGTGATAATAAAGCGTTATTAAGCCCAAATATTAACCAAATCTCTGCATTAAACCAACAAATTTTTAGAAATTTAAATAATCATATACTAGCTATAGTTAGCTATAGCTGTTTTCAAGTTTTTATTATCCATACGGAGGTGAGGAGGTAGTCGCTTTTGCTAGATCATAGTTATATGTTGCGTTAGTGTGTTTGGTCATTTAGACACTTGACGAAGTATTCTATGGATAGTTTGCAAAGCCTATAGTTTGCAAAGTTTTTCAGCTAAGTTTACAGCTAAGTTTTTCACCATGCGTGGACCGTTATGTTCCTTATGCTAATTCTAAATTACTTGTAAACGGTCTTCAAAAATAAAACAGGTACGTTTGTTCTTCCCTTTAGCATTATTTTATTAAAAACACGAAGATCTCAGCACAGTGATTTTTTGGCATTGATGGGACTATGCCTTAGCCTATCTTTCTCTACTTGAAACTGTTTCGTTTTCCTTATGACTAAATGTTTATGCTAGATAATATTCTACTCTAATAAGCCATATATATTTTTTAAATAATAATTTGGAAAAGTAAGTAGCCATATTACTAACTTACAGTGTTTGACAACATGTTGCGATTGCTTTTTTTACAGATCAGTCTGGTAGATTAGAGGCCGTTCCAGAGATGTAAACCAGAAATAAAGATCTTTGTAAAGCAAATGAAATGGTAAATGTGATTTAAATTGTTTAGAATTGCTTTACAAATCTACCAAGAAAATATATAGTTTTTGGAAGAAGACTTATATGGTGCAATTGTTTTTAGCTTTGGATAAATATGCAAAAATAAAGTTATTTTCGATGGAACAAAAATGGAAGAGCTGTTTCGTTTTCTGGTTATAAAAAGTGTTTTGGTTTAAAAATGCCTTCCGTTTTGTCCACTTTTGCTCAAAAGCTTGCAGAACTGTGAAAAACATCATTAAAAAGATACCGAGGGTACCGAGTTTGATCAAATTCGAATGACGGAACTTAAAGTTATTGGAGTTTGCATAAACATTTGTTAGGGAAACCCATCCCCATTTTTTGAATTTTCCTAAGAGCATTCATAATTATTAGAAGCCAACCAAAACCATATACATAACAAAGAACTAAAGCTAATAAAATTTCAAATTGACATTTATTTGGTTAACCACTTGACTCTCTCCCACCCTATACATTGTCTATATCAAGTTTTATCAAAATCAAAGCAATTAAAGTTATTGTTGTTGCATATAAACAGTTGCTCGGGAGACCACTTTATTACCGCCTTCACCCAACACTTTGTATGATTTTGCCTAAAAGCTTTTATCATATCACCGGGTGGAATGCCGAAGATTTTGGGCAAAATCGGATAAAATGGTAGCCAAGGGTGGTGTTAAGGTGGTCTCCCGAGCAACTGCTTAAATATGAAACTTATATAACTTTAATTCATTTCATTTGGTTTTAATTGAGTTTGATACAATGAATAAATTGGAGTGTGGAAAATAGGGACACGGTTCACCAAATAAATCTTAATTTAAAACTTCAATAAATTTAAGTTCTGTTTTTTGATTTTGATGAAACTCGGTTTATAAAGTTTTGATTGGTTGAATTGGAATGAATTTTTAAAACAAAAAATTGAAATTAGTTTCACGGTTTTCACGTACATATATGTCACATATAAAACCAGCTGGGAAATTTTCTCCTTCTATTCACTTTAAAAGTAATCACTCACAATCATTTAAACTAATCGTTTGATAAATTTTTGGAAAGAGTTACAGTTTAAAAATCAAGTTTAAAAGCTTTTCACGTGCATTGCTCATATTGACTTTAGGCGGTTAAAAGTTCTGCTAGGTAGCTACATCCTTTATTCGTTATGTTAGTTAAGGGGATCAGTTGTACTTTTGTACTTATTTCAATACTTTTCACTCTGATAAAAGAAATGTTAATTAATAAAGGCTTCCTTTCATTAATCCCAGACGCTATGACCTGACGAAACTTAAAACTGCAAGCACCAAATTTGAACATATGGTAGAACTAGGCATTTGTCGTCCTTCTAATTCCCCGGTCGTCTCACCTTTACACATGGTTCAGAAAAATGACAAGGACTTGCAACTTTGTGAATACTATAGACAGCTTAATGCTGCCACTGTTACGGATAGATATCCCATTCCTAACATAAACAATTTTTCCTTTGAACTAGCAGGATGCAAATTTTTTTCAAAAACAGATCTGGTAAGAGCTTATCACCAGATGCCTATGACAGATGCGGATATCCACAAAATGGCTATTACAAATTTTGGATTGTTTGAGTTGGAAGGAACTGAATTTCGTCTTTGTCTATATATAGATAGATACAGCAATTCATGGGTATTGTGAATTATTATCACCGTTTGGCATTACTGATAAAAAAAACGGCAAGAACAAATTCAATTTTTCTTGGCCAGAGAACCTCAAACAGTTTTTCAACAAGGTCTAGGAACCTCTTGCCGCCGCTACTCTTTTAGCACATCAAACAACACACACTTCAACATAACATCAGACTTTTCGAACATAGGATTTGGAACTGTACATATACATTTGGAACTGCAACAGTACCACTATAAATATTTTCAGCCACTTGCATTTTCGCTAGGAAACTTATTCCTACTATACTCTGCGTTTGATAGAAACCTATTGGCAATCTATCTCGCAATTAAACATTTTCGCTATGTTGTCGTAGGTCAAAATGTTTCTGTCTACACTCATCACAAACCTCTGATCACAGCAATTTCCTCTAAAACATTACGAAGTCGACGACAACTACGTCATCTAGATTTCATCACACAGTTCACGCCAGTTATACGACACATCAAAGGTAAAGACAACATCGTCAGTGATTCCTTATCGCGTTCTGGTGAAGAAAATTTTACAGAAATTGGCACTTCTATTTTCAACCTGAAAGATCTACCAAAATTGCAAGAGGAGGACAATGAACTCATGAAATTCATTAGTTCTGACAAAACGTCAAGATCATCAAAAGTTAAACTTAAGTTTGTCCAATCATCAGGCAGGCAGCAACGACAAAATCTGGTGCGAGACATCATCTGGTTATAATCAACCAAAACATAATCTGGTTATAATCGACTACACAGCATCAGAAAATCAATCTTCGGTAGCGTACTTGGTTTTTCACATGTTGGCATACGTACTACGCGAAAATTAATTACATCTAAATATTTTTGGCCGCGAATGAATGTCAACACAGGGATAAGGGCTAAATCTTGTGGATCGTGTCAACGATCAAAAATTCACAGGTCCACAAAATTTCCGATTGGTAAATTTTAATTACCAAATAGTAGATTTGACCATATTCACATCGACATTGTCGGAATATTCATATATAAAGAAATCCGCTAATAATTTGCTATTTGTTAATTAAAATAATTCATTTCAACAAATGTAAAATATATATGTGTGCAACAGTTCAATCAACCAATGTTTTACATTTTTATCAGTTAATTGCTTTTTTGCGTCACCACACAATATCAATTCATAAAACAAATGTCTGTCTGTCTGTCTACATAAATGATGAACAATTTTTTGTTTTGTTTAAAGCTTAGTCATAGTATTATATATAGATATAATACGGTTGTTGAAATTTATGGAAGGCAGAGCTATTATCTATAGTTGTAGAGAAATTGTTTATTGAGATGATATATGGAAATGGTTGACTTGCATATTTTTATTGAGAGATATGGGGAAATTATTAATTTGTGTGCGACAAAGAGTATAATTAAAAAGTAACAAGAGAGAGAGAATCTTTTTGGCATTTCTCGACGTCTTAGGACCTACTGATTCTAAAAAACAAAAAAAAAATGTATCTCGTCTCAACCGACGAAATCTAGAAAACCGCTAGACGGATTTCAAAGTTGAGGTTTACTCAATGGGAAGAGCTGAAAGGACGATGTGTTCGATATCTGTACCGGAAGTGTGTCCAAAAAATTGTTAAGTGTGTCAAAACAAGGAAATTTGCATATTTTTTGCTTAAAAAACGTTCATTTTAAGTGATTAGGAATAGAAACTTTGAACTTGAAGAAGGTCGGGATGGTCGGGATTGGTATGTGAGATCAAAAACTAGATTATTGCATTATAAGTTTATCAAAAAAATGTTGTCAAGTTTGTCAAAAGACAGATTTTTATTTATTATTTGACCCAATTTTTTGGAAAAAAATAAAATTAATTATTTGTATGACATGAAATTTTATTATTATTATTGAGAATTATAAGTTAGTCAAAAAAATAATGTTAATTGTGTCAAAAGAATGATTTTCATTTATTTTTTTAGAAAAAAATAAAATTAGTTATTTGTATGAAATGAAATGTACAATGAACATGAAATTATTATTATTGAGAATTTTATTGCATTAAAAGTTTGTCAAAAAAGTATTGTCAAGTGTGTCAAAAAAATGATATCATTTATTTTTTTAGATAATTTTTTGGAAAAAAAAAATTAGCTGTTTGTTTACGTAAATAAAATTGAAATTTTTGAATTTGTTATAGTTTTTGAAATATTTTTGGAATTTTGAATAAGTTACAATTTTGGATTTTGTTATAATTTTTGCAATATTTTTAGAGTTCTGGAAAAAGTTTGAATTTTTTAAGAATTTTTGGAATATTTTTAGAATTTAGAACAAAAAATAGAATTTTTGAATTTTATATATATATTTAGAATTTTGAAAAAAGTTTCAATTTTTTATTTTGTAAGAATTTTTGGAACATCTTTAGAGTTTTGAAAAATTTTAGATTTTTTATTTTATTATAATTTTGGAAAAAGTTTCAATTTTTGATATTGTTACGATTACAGAAAAATCTAGACGATTACGGTTACTTCTAGGAAAATCAAATCAACAAAATACTACAACAGATTAATGAAATGAATATTGTTGTTGTTGTCTCTTCTTAGAAATAGGGTCAACATAAACGATTTTATGAATCAAATCAACATAACGTAAAATAATCGAATATTCTAATATTTTCTCAAGGTTTCTGGAAAGTGATGTCGAATTATCTAGAAATTGCAGAAGGTATATAAGAAAATTACTTCTTGTAGTTTTTAATTAGTTTATTTTAGACCTGCGACAGTAAAGTGAAATTAAATGTAAAATTAGTTTATTTTAAACCTGCGATAGTGAAGTTGAAATTATAAAAGTGATATTTAAATTAGTTTTTGTAAATAAAGTTTAAAGTCTTATTAAATAGAAATAATTTGTGTATTATTTTGAACGTTGAGTTACTGGAAATTTCTACAATAAACCGTTGGAGTTTCTGAAGCTGTTGGAAGAATATTCTAGTCAAGAATATTGTTTGCTGTATTGTTTTCCTGTTGTTGTGAAACAATTAAGGTGTTGAATACTTAATAAAACCTGGTGTTTGTGCTTACTAATCAGTGATCGAACTCAGGAAGAGATTGGGGATTACGTTTATCGAATTGTGAGTTAGGCCAGTTCGAAGGAAGGTTGGAAAAACGTAACATTGGTGACATCGGCGGATTAGTTAGCTGTTAATAATGGTTTTATTAAGTGATTTGAAGGTTCTTGAGTTAAAGAAAGAACTAGAACAACGTGGATTGTCAACAAGTGGAAACAAAACTGAATTAATGCTACGGCTTCGACAAGGTATGGAAGCCAATGGAACGGAAGTGGAAAGTTACCAGTTTGGGGTAGTTACAACAAATACTGATTCAACTGTAGCTGATGAAGACAAAAGTTTTGTTGCGGAAACAACAACTTCATTGCCATCCGTAAATTTCGATTTTACGCAGTTAATGGCAATGATACAATAAATGAATTTAAACATAAGCCAGACAAAACAAGAAATTAATGCCAATATGAATCAGATGAATGCTAATATGGTTACCAACAAGGAAGAAATCAGTAGCAACATCAATCAACAGCTGGAAATAGTCAACAATAACATGACTACAACCAAGGAAGAGATCAGTTTGAACGTCAAGCAAATAATGGACGAGAAACTTCTCGAAATATCTACTACGTTACGGGAGGAAGTAGGCAGAGTTCATCAAGAGGTGAAAGAGCTAGAGCAGAAAGTACTCGATGAAAACAAAAAGGTACTTGCAAAAGTCGAGAAACGGTTGCAAGATGTTGAAACGAATAAAGTCACTTCACATGTGGTACAACAAATAGCAAATATTAAACTAAAGCCACCATCGTATGACGGTACCACATCTTTCGGCATCTTCAAGTTCCAGTTCGAGACCGCAGCTGATCAAAATGTTTGGAACGCTGAAAATCGTCTTGCTGCATTGATAGTTGCGCTTAAAGGTGAAGCAGCTGAAGCATTACAGGCAGTACCAGAAAACGATCGCAAAAGTTATGCTGAAGTGATGAATACGTTGGAACGAAAATATGGCAGCGACCACAAAAAGGAGCTATACCGGATCGAGTTAAAGGGTCGCTTGCAACGGAATGGAGAAAGCATTCAGGACTATTCTTCTTCAGTAGAACGTCTTGTACATTTAGCACACTCGAATACTCCACCGAATTTTATGGAGAAAATGAAGATTGAGGCGTTTACTGATGGTATTCGTGATCCAGAAACACGAAAAGCAGTAATGTTGTCGCCAAAAGCAACATTCGCAGAAACTATTGCTTATGCCCTAACAAATGAAACTGCACAAGCAATTATAAAACCATCAATCAAAATACGTCGGGTGGAGTTGGCTGACGACAACGGTTATAAACCAAGACTACGAGAGAGTGTCAGAAGTGATAGAATCCGATGCTGGTTATGTGGCAAGTTGGGTCATATTTCGAGGGAATGCAGAGATGTGAGAAGGAAACGAGCAAGATCAGCATCGCCTATGCAACGACGTCAAGCAGAAGAACGGGTGCAGCAAGCTAGGGAAGACGATAGAGCAGCACCGCATCAGTTAAACTACAACGAGTCAGCCTAAAGGGGCGTAAGCTGGCTCCCACAACCGATTGCCCCATAACCTTCATCCATGTTTCGAGATTGACAAGGGGAGGTGACAGCCTTACTGTTAGGGCTAATATTGATGGAAAAAGTTGTGTCATCACGTTAGATACGGGAGCAACAAATACAATTGTCCGCACTGATATTGTGAAAGGGAAACTAAAACCAGCAGGGAGATACCGGATGCAGACAGCTACTGGCGAAAGTGCAAGTATTAAAGGAAAGAAAGTGGTCAACTTTGAAATAGGGAATACTCACTTTCAACATGAAGTGGTGGTAGCTGACATTGTGGATGAAGTCATCCTGGGCATGGACTTCATGAGGCCAAATGGATTCGTTATTGATGCTGGCAAAGGAGTACTCACTTACGGAAATGTTGAGTTGCCACTCCAATTTAATGGTGAAGATTCAAATTGTGTTCGTCGAATAATATTAGATCACAGGGAAAAGCTGCCACCCCAATCAGAAACAATCATTTGGGGAAAATTGGAAGGAGGTTCTGGGTCACCCAGGTTGTGGGTTGTAGAAGCCAACAAAGAACATCAAAATTTTAAAGAAGTCGTTATAGGGAAAACTTTAGTTAGATCGGATGCTGATTACAAAATACCAGTAAGAGTTTTAAATCTGTCAGATACGCAGAAAACAATGAAAAAAGGATCAATCATAGGACAATGTGAAGAGGTAGCTAAAATAATAAAGTGCGAGCAGAAAAACATCAATAGCTCGGTCAACACAAAACAACAAAAAGCAGAAATGGAACAACTTGTGCAGAAATGGACAGATGGACTTTCAGAAGAGCAGAAGAAAGCAGCCCGTCAATTGTTGGAGCGACACAAGTCTGTATTCTGCAGTACACCCGAAGGAAATGGCAGAACCGATTTGGTAAAACATCGTATTGACACTGGAGCAGAAAAGCCGATACGCCAAGCACCAAGGAGATTACCATTGGCTAAAAGAGAGGAGGCAGATAAAATGGTAAGAGATATGAAAGAAGCTGGTGTGATTGAGCCTTCAGACAGTCCCTGGAGCTCACCTGTGGTGTTAGTTGGCAAGAAAGATGGGAGCTTGAGATTTTGTGTTGACTACAGGAAACTAAACATAGTTACGAAGAAGGATAGCTACCCATTGCCTAGGATTGATGATACACTGGATACATTATCGGGCTCAAAATTGTTTTCAACATTGGATCTGCAGAGTGGTTACTGGCAGGTTGAAGTTGCGGATGAAGATCGGGAGAAAACAGCGTTCAGTGTAGGGAATGGACTATGGCAATTTAATGTCATGCCATTTGGGTTATGCAACGCGCCCGCAACTTTCGAGAGATTAATGGAACGGGTACTAAAAGGCTTGCACTGGAAAACATGCCTTGTATATTTGGATGACATCATCGTCATGGGAAAAGACTTTGATGACCACTTGAGGAACTTGGCGGAGGTACTGGAAAGGTTGCAAGAAGCCGGTTTAAAGTTAAGTCCCAAAAAGTGTTCACTTTTCAAGGAAGAAGTAAAATATTTGGGACACAAGGTTACGGCAATGGGAATTCATACAGATTCTGACAAGATTGCAGCAGTTATGAACTGGCCAAGACCGAAAAACCTACATGAACTACGAAACTTCCTTGGATTGTGCACATATTACAGACGGTTTGTGCCAGGATTCGCCAACGTTGCCAAAAGTCTGCATGAGTTAACCAGAAAAGATAAGGCATTTGAATGGAATGAACCTCAAGAACAAGCATTTGTGGAGCTCCGAAAGAGATTATGTACGGCTCCAATTCTGTCCTATCCTATACCAAATATTCAGTTTATTTTGGATACTAATGCCAGTAATGAAGGTATAGGAGGAGTATTGTCGCAGAAAATAGATGGTCAGGAAAAAGTGATAGCTTATTTCTCCAAAATGTTATCAAAGCCGGAGCGAAATTATTGTGTTACCCGGAAGGAATTATTGGCCATTATGGAATGCGTCAAACATTTTCATAAATACTTGTATGGTCAGAAATTTCATCTCAGAACTGACCATGGTGCGTTAAGATGGTTACTCCAGTTCAAAAATCCAGAGGGACAAGTAGCACGTTGGATCGAACGGTTGCAGGCGTACGATTTGGACATTGAACATCGAAAGGGTACTGCACATGGGAACGCTGATGCATTATCGAGACGACCCTGTCAAGTTGAATGCAAGCATTGCAGTCGTCAAGAAAATAAGGAGAACATCATCGATGTACGATTACTACAAGTGCTACCTGACGATGAATGGACTGCTGAAGCCATAAGAAAAGATCAATTAGAAGATCCGGATCTTGCACCCATCATCGAGTTCAAGGAAAAGGGCTGCAAACCAGTATGGGGAGAAATTTCTGATAAAACTCCAACTTTGAAGGCGTACTGGGCGCAATGGGACAGTCTCCAGTTAGAGGATGGATGTTTAAAGAGAGTATGGGAAAGCTCAGATGGCAAGATAAAGCAATCCCTTACAGTGGTACCAAAAAGGAAAATAGAAGCAGTACTAAGGGAGTATCACGAAGGAACGAGTGGAGGTCATCTTGGGATCAATAAAACTCTTGCAAAAATACGACAACGGTTTTACTGGGCGGGGACTCGGCAATCAATTGTGGAGTGGTGTCAAAAATGCGATAAATGTGCGGCGGTGAAAGGACCCGCACGAAGAAGTCATGGAAAAATGAAGCAATACAATGTAGGTGCTCCATTTGAAAGGATCGCAATGGATGTAGCGGGACCATTTCCAACAACTGATAATCAGAATAAATATGTGCTTGTGATCATGGACTACTTCAGTAAGTGGCCGGAAGTGTGTGCGATTCCCAACCAGGAAGCAACCACAATCGCTGAAGCTGTAATAAATAATTGGATCAGCCGCTATGGAGTTCCTATGGAGATCCACACAGATCAGGGACGGAACTTCGAGTCAGCTGTATTCCAGGAAATTTGTCAAATGCTGGGGATTAACAAAACCAGGACGACAGCTTCACACCCACAGTCAGATGGGATGGTTGAGAGATTCAATGCTACTTTGGAGGAATTTCTAGCTAAAGTGGTCAGTAAGAATCAACGTAACTGGGATCAACACATTCCTTTATTTTTGATGGCATACAGATCAGCAGTTCATGACACCACGACCATGACACCAGCTCAAACTATTTTTGGAAGTGATTTAAGACTTCCTGGAGACCTCAAATTTGGAGCGGTACCATCAACATCATTGTCTGCGCAAGAATACGTCAACCGAATCCGGGAGAACCTTGAGGATATTCACAAGCTTGTTCGGCAGAAGATACAACTGACTAGTGATAGAATGAAAG
Organism: Diogma glabrata; assembly: GCA_963693315.1. Taxonomy (NCBI): domain Eukaryota; kingdom Metazoa; phylum Arthropoda; class Insecta; order Diptera; family Cylindrotomidae; genus Diogma; species Diogma glabrata. The sequence continues at coordinate 124,843,185 of OY856186.1, read as the reverse complement.
CCCGATATGATATACGATCTAATAATAAAGGTTTTGAAGAAGGACAATTAGTATGGCTACACAACCCACAACGAAAACGAGGGTTATCACCAAAACTGCAAGCTGCATGGGAAGGACCTTACAACATTATAACCAAGTTGAATGACGTGGTTTATAGAATTAAGAAAGGACATCGAGGCAAAGCGAAAGTAGTACATTTGGAAAGATTGGCCTTATACAAAGGAGAGCTAGATCCTGTTCGGGACGAACAGGCTTAAGTGGAGGGTATTGTTACGATTACAGAAAAACCTAGACGATTACGGTTACTTCTAGGAAAATCAAATCAACAAAATACTACAACAGATTAATGAAATGAATATTGTTGTTGTTGTCTCTTCTTAGAAATAGGGTCAACATAAACGATTTTATGAATCAAATCAACATAACGTAAAATAATCGAATATTCTAATATTTTCTCAAGGTTTCTGGAAAGTGATGTCGAATTATCTAGAAATTGCAGAAGGTATATAAGAAAATTACTTCTTGTAGTTTTTAATTAGTTTATTTTAGACCTGCGACAGTAAAGTGAAATTAAATGTAAAATTAGTTTATTTTAAACCTGCGATAGTGAAGTTGAAATTATAAAAGTGATATTTAAATTAGTTTTTGTAAATAAAGTTTAAAGTCTTATTAAATAAAAATAATTTGTGTATTATTTTGAACGTTGAGTTACTGGAAATTTCTACAATTAACCGTTGGAGTTTCTGAAGCTGTTGGAAGAATATTCTAGTCAAGAATATTGTTTGCTGTATTGTTTTCCTGTTGTTGTGAAACAATTAAGGTGTTGAATACTTAATAAAACCTGGTGTTTGTGCTTACTAATCAGTGATCGAACTCAGGAAGAGATTGGGAATTACGTTTATCGAATTGTGAGTTAGGCCAATTCGAAGGAAGGTTGGAAAAACGTAACAATATTGTTATAATTTTTGCAATATGTTTAGAATTCTGGAAAAAGTTTGAATTTTTGAATTTTTAAGAATTTTTGGAATATTATTAGAATTTAGAAAAAGTTTTAATTTTTGATTTTATTCTAATTTTTGGAATATTTTTAGAATTTCGAAAAAAAAATTTTAAATTTATATATATTTTTAGAATTTTGAAAAAAGTTTCAATTTTTGATTTTGTAAGAATTTTTGAAATATTTTTAGAATTTTGAAAAATTTTAAATTTTTGGTTTTATTATAATTTTTGAAAAAGTTCCAATTTTTGATATTGTTATAATTTTTGCAATATTTTTAGAATTTTGGAAAAAGTTTGAATTTTTAAGAATTTTTGGAATATTATTAGGATTTAGAAAAAGTTTAAATTTTTGATTTATTCTAATTTTTGGAATATTTTCAGAATTTTGAAAAAAGTTTCAATTTTTGATTTTGTAAGAATTTTTGGAATATTTTTAGAATATTGGAAAAATTTAAAATTTTTGATTTTATTTAATTTTCACAATATTTTTGGAATTTTGAAAGAAATATGAATTTGTGATTTTGAAATATTTTCTCGAAACGCTAAATGGAGAGATTTTTGAGTAGTTTGCTGATTGTATCATCTTTTCACTAAATTATGTTAATATATGATCTGTTATAATTTGCCGACAACGTATTGACGCTTCGTGTTAGTTTTGTAATACATATCTGAACAGAGATAAAAATACATGTACTTTAACAAAAAGTTATGTTTGATATACATCGCTGCCCAAAACTAAAAACCATGTCTTCATAAAAGTGTTTTGCCGAAAACTATATCAAAATCCTTAGCCCAGACCAAACTCTTGATATCTCAGAGCTTGATATTTCAGCCCCTCCATATTTTTTTCAATATTTTTGGAATTTTGAAAGAAATATGAATTTGTGATTTTGTAATATTTTCTCGAAACGCTAAATGGAGAGTTTTTTGAGTAGTTTGCTGAGTGTATCATCTTTTTACTAAATTATGTTAATATATGATCTGTTATAATTTTCCGGCGACGAATTGATGTTTCGTGTAAGTTTTGTAATAAATTTCTAAACAGGAATAAAATACTTGTACTTTTACAACGAGTTTTATGTTTGATATACATCGCTGCCCAAAACTAAAACCAATGTCCTCATAAAAGTTTTATGCCAAAAACTATATCGAAATCCTTAACCAAAACCGAAGTCTTGATATCTCAGAGCTTGGGATTTCAGCCTAAGTCCAAACGTTTCACTAAGTTTGGTATTCCTTCGGTCATAACGACAGATCGTGGCGGACAATTCAAATCCAAACAGTTCGCCGAGCTAACTAAGCTTCTAGGATCTCATCGAATTCGCACAACTGCTTATAATCCAAAGACAAAGGGTCTTGTCGAACGCATTCATCGTCAAATTCAATCGTCTCTTAAAGCGTGATGCAACACTCTTCATTGGAGCACTGAACTCCCACTAGTTTTACTTGGTATCAGAACTTCATTCAAAGAAAACCTCGACTGCACACCTGCAGAACTACTGTATGGTCAAACTCTTAAGGCCATCGACGAAATCTTTGTCGATTCTTCTACAGCCAACACTTCGGATACTTCTGAGTTCATTAAGAGATTGCAAAGTAATATGCAGGCCCTAATTCCTACTCCTCCCAGGCTACCCAATCAGAACGACATTTTCATGCCAAAAGATCACAACAACTGCACACACGGTTCTGTTTCAGTGAACAAAGTAATAGTACCCCTTAGTACACCCTACGAAGGGCCGTTTACAGTTGTATACACCCAAAAAAAAGTCGTAGGTAATATTGATAAAAATTGATTATGCTATTTTAATAACTAGTAAATTATCATTGTGAAAAAATATTATCAAAGCAAACATCATTTCTTCAAAAATTCAAAAAAAATATTTCGTATTTGTTATTCCGATAGTAATTTATCATATTGATATTTAATTATTATAGTGTTGTTGCAAAACGTTTATTTTGGTAAGTTAAATTATAATTCAAAGTAATTCATAATGAATTATCAATCTGAAAACGATTTATAGAGATGAAATTATCGTTTAAAAACATCATAACGATTTATAAATCCAATGATATTTATGTTATAATATTGATAAAAATAAATTATAATATTGATAAAAGTTTATGGTTTTAAGAAATCATTTTAAAATATTTATTTGGTTTTTGTCTTTTGATTTCTCACAGCTAAATTGATTTTTTATAATTCACTAAAGTATTGACCTAATGTGATGTATGTATATGCAATACAAATCGACAAAATTTATCTATATGGTAATAACATTGCCATCATTGTAATATCTTGTATTACAACATAGTTCTTTTAAGAACTTTTTTTCTATGGGTTTTCAAAAATACCTTTTATAAATGAAAGAAAATTTATTTATAAAAAGTATTTTTAAAAATCTAAAACTTATAGAAATTATTATCATATCTATAAATATTATAAATATGATAATAGTTTCTATAATTCAAAATTATATTTCGCCGGTATGTGCAAGTGCAATTACGGTCTCCATTAGAAAAATAATGTAGATTTGATAAAATACTACATCAAACTTATATTTTTTTATTAATATACGGCCAACAGCCTACGTTTATAATTATGATAAAATATTATTCAACAAATAATTATGTATATCATAACAAATTATCATATTGATAACTTAACATTTTTTATTTCAATTTTTTAAAAATTTAAAAACAATTATAAATATGATAAACTATTTTCAAATCAACAATCGTGACAATGATTGTTGATTTGCAAACAGTTTATCATATTTATAATTGTTCTTAAATTTTTAAAAAATTAAGAAATGATGTTAAGTTATTAATATGATAATTTGTTATGATATACATAATTATTTGTTGACCAAAAAAAGTTTTAATTTTTTTTATGTTTTGATAATATTTTATCATAATTATATACGTACGTTGTTGACCGTATATTAATAAAAAATTATGAATTTGATGTAGTATTTTATCAAATCTACATCATTTTTTTTTTGAGTGTACGCAAACCACGTAAATTATTCGTCGTGAACATTCACGGAAAGAACACAACGATTGGCATCGACAGATTAAAACTAGCCTACAGCATCTTATCAGCAGACAAAATTAGCACACACAAAAATAAAAAACATGTACATTTTAAATAATCGATCCAAAATCCATAGTTTTTGATTTGGTAGGGGAGTATATGTGGTGACAACACTCAGCAAAAGACAAATTAACAACGATAACACTCTGCGAAATAAAAAATTTTTAATTAAATAAATAAAATAATTTTATAAATAATTTCACAAGTAGCAATAATAAAATACAATTAATCTCTATCTTGTCGAGCAGACAGGGGTTCAATAAAATGTCAGTAAATCATAATTAATCTATTTTTTTTCAAACAATTGTTTTACGGTCTGTATACATATACATTTAACACTAGATTTACGGACAAAATTGCATACCTGTTTTTACGAAATCCGTCATTTTGACGGACGCATGTTTTGAGCTAAATTAATTGAAAAAAATATATATTTTCAAAAGCTTTATAACATAAAAATATAAAAAGAAATAAAATATATAAAAAACATAGGTTAATACATTTCATAATTTCATAATCCATTTAAAATAAATATAATGTATTAGAACACATATTTGCTGAAAATTGAATTGGTTTTTGTATATAAAATGACACTATTTTATGAATTATATTTTATTATAAAAATAAACATAATATAATAATTACATACAATATTTATGTCATATGTATTATGAAAAATACAAAAAAAATTCACACATGTATATATATATATATATATATATATATATATATATATATATATATATATATATATATATATATATATTTATATATATATATATATATATATATATATATATATATATATATATATATATATATATATATATATATATATATATATATATATATATATATATATATATATAAATAAAATATATATATATATATATATATATATATATATATATATATATATATATATATATATATATATATATATATATATATATATATATATATATATATATATATATATATATATATATATATATATATATATATATATATATATATATATATATATATATATATTTCAAACCGTCAATCGGAAAAATAGGTATACCACATACTGATATTGGACCTTAGGATAACCAACGAAAAATGAAATAGAATATAATTTTCATATCAATAATCTACAACATATAATTTTTAAAAAAAAATTTTAATTTTCTTCATTAAATAGATATGAAATTTAAAATCCGTCAAATTGACGGGGTTCGTAGATCTAGTGTTAATAAGTGCTCTGTTAATAAAACGAAAACAAATTGTTATTGTTATTAAATTTGTTTTATTTTATTTATTAAAATCAAAGTGTATGACTGCAGCGTTGCCACTCAAAAACATTAAAATGTATCCAATTTTATAAAAAAAGAGTATCCAAATGTATCCATTTTTTGAAAAAATGAAAGATAATTTGATGTTGCTAATTTAAGCAATCTTATTTTGGAAAGAGCGGTTTCAGTTTCAGCGCAAAATATACCTGAAGTTTCTTTAGTTCATTGCAATGCTTTCGATATAAGGCAACCTTAAGTGAGGTCAATTCAGAATTGTTTACAAAAAATGCAATCGTTTTTTAAAAACTGTAAGATTTGCTACACTGTTGGCCAATTTTCTTTTCCTTTATCTTCTACTAAAAGAGAATAGACGAACAATGTAACAAATTTTATGAACATTTTCAAAGTTTTTGGAAAACCAAACAGTTAAAATGCAATTTAAACAGAATGTTTTCCTTGCGAATAAATTGTATCCATTCTTGCAGTTTGGTGAATTTTTTGTATCCAATATCCATTTAGTAAATTTTTTAAATAAGTTCCCAAATGGACACAAATGTATCCAAGTGGCAACGCTGTGTATGAGAAATTTTAATCTCATCAAATTCTAAACAACTTTTGTTA